>JAPWDM010000001.1:126214999-126657499 GCA_035578155.1 Brachynemurus nebulosus | reverse complement strand
ATGTGGTTTCAACAAATTGGTGAGGATTTTCCGTACTCCATATTCTATAATTTTGACTGTTTACATAGCCACTTAAATGGAACCATGCTTCATCAGAGAAGAAACAGTGATTCAAAAAATTGTCGTCCACGATATTTTGAAACCAACGGCAATATGATACCCGTTGACCGTAATCCAACGGATGTAATTCTTGAACCACTGAAACTTTATATGCACGCATTTTTAATTCTTTATGTAGAGCTCTATGACAGCTTGTTTTGGAAATCCCAACTTGTGCTGATAGCTGAGATAGAGGTTTTTTTGGGCTGCGATTTATTCGTGCTCTTAAATCTTCAACAACTTCGTCTGTAACGATTTTCGGTCTGCCTGTACAAACAAGTTAAATAAATAAGCACGCTAAAAAAAATTGAAATATTTGTAATCAATGATAACCTGTCGAAGATCCTCTTTTTACAGAACTCGTTGTTTCAAATCTTCCAGCCAGACGCTGAATATACTGTCTGAAAGTACTTCTGTCCATTTCTAATTCAAATTCGGGGAATTGAACGTTAAACTGCCGTAGTGTAACGTCATAGTCGTACTTCCACACGTTTTCATTGGTTTCTATCGCACTTCTGTAATACGCTTTTAATAAAAAACGATCGTGTTCTTCGTTAAGAACCATGCTACAATAAAACAAAACGTAAATTTATTTATAATTATTAATTTAAACGTTTAATTTATAATTATTATTTTGATTACTTAAAAAATTTGTATAAATAGCTCCACTGTTATTTCAAGAAAGTCCAACATGGCTGAATCTTTCACAATTAAAACACAATTTTTCATATTTAAACGAAATATTGTAATTTTTAACAAATAACTTACCTGATGATAATAAGAATTAACAGCAACGAATGTAATACTTAAGAAATATCTAATTAATGAAAAGATGCTTTGAAAAAACACAGAAAATGATGCACTTTGACAGATGGCCGAAACAGGAATCATAAATAATAAATATCTTAAAAACCCTAGATACGAATGTTTTATAGTACGTTTGTTTTAAAAACCAATATAAGTAAGTTATAACAGCAAATCCGTGACCTCGGACGATTCAGACTTTTTGGAACTCATTAAAAAGAATAGGTATAAAGTTAATCAAACAAGTAATACTTTGATATTTAAAAAAAAAATTCTTGCGAAATCAAGAAATATCTTTCAAATAATTTGCTGTTAATTTATTGGAAACAGCCATCACAGATATCTGGATTCGAGGTACACGTCTCATGAAGCCATCTTCGGCAACGAATACATTGAATCCAGTCTACCTTTGGACCCTTCTTATCAAAGTACGAACGACTGCACTTTGCACAAATGTTTTCGACATCATCATCAGTGTTGTCATCGTCATTCAATTCCACAACAACTGCATCGTCGGAATCATCACTGGTGGTGGTGGAAGGTGACCGTTTCCTTTTACAACGTTTGTTTCTTCCTTTGATCGTAGATGTTATCTTATTTTCTTTGCTGATATTTTGGTTTCTCTTAGGTTTACAAATCCTTTCTTCTTTGACTTTTATTTTCTTCTTTTTTGTTGCCTTTTCTTGGAGTTGATTTTTATACGGACTTGATGTTATTTCTACAGCTTTCTGTATAGTATTTTTTTTCTTCCGTGTATTTTTAGGCAACGGCGACAAAGTTTCTATTGTTTTTGTTATTGAAGATACAGCGTCCAATTGAATATTTGTTTTCGATGTAGATGGTTGAACATGTATTTCAGGGATAGTAGGAATCAACCTTGTCTTTTCTTTACTGTCATTTTCTTCTTCTTTTCCTCTTTTCTTCGGTTCCGGGTCCTTATTTTTCTCTAAATCTGCTAAATTTTCCAACAGTGGTACGTTTTCATTGCTCGAATTCAGTGTATCAGCATTTAGTAAATTGTCAGCTGTCTCAAATATGTACTCAGGAAAAACATGTCTGTTTATGGACCAAACTCCACTTGCCTTGAACCAATTCACAATATTGCCCATTACTGCTGCCCTTTCATAGGCTTCTCCAAACAATTTGGCTACTTGATATTGCGTTACTTGTCGCCTAGGATTGGTCCTTAACCATTTTTCTGTACTTTGGATGTAGTAAGTACTTAACGGTTTGAAAAAGGATACGTCGAGAGGCTGGATTCGATTTGTTGTATGACCTGGAAGTTGTAACATAATCATTCCGTTAGCTTTTGCCAAATACAAAGCTTCAAGGTTTTTCGAGTGCGTTGTGTGACCGTCAAGAAGAAGCAGAACTTTATTTTCCAGTGTGGGCTTTACAAATTTGATAAAGTGTTTCAGTCATTCGACGAAAAGAGCTGAGTTGATGTAACCGCTTTCAGACACAGTAACAATGCTACCTAAAGGAGCACCGTCTGCTAATTCAGGATTTTGTCTCATTCTTTTAAATATGGACATTGGTGGAACAAACTGGCCAGATACGCTAGCGCAGCATACGGCAGTGGTATTTACCCCACGTTCTCCACTAGTGGCTGCACCAATTTGTTTCTTACCCTTTAATCCTACGATTTTGTGAGCTTTTTTTTGTACTGTGGAAAATCCACTTTCGTCAACATTGAAGATGTTAGTAGGTGCTATACCATTTTCGTCGATGATCTTTTCCAACAAATCAAAAAAATTGTAAACATTTTCTTTGTTGAATCCTTTTATTCTATTCAGAGATGTGTTTTCTGGTTGTCTAACACTAAGCTCCGGATGTCTTCTCATAAATTTATAAAACCATCCCTTACCAGCTGTACGCTTTTCTTTATTGAAATTGTTCGGAATGTTCTGGATTTCTGCAATTTCGAATGCAAGACGCCGAACATCGTTTATCGTTAAACCAAACATGTGTTGTTATAGATCAAGAATATGTTGAACTACTTATTTTCAATCTCGCGATCAAAGACAGTAGGTCGCCCTTTTTGAATTGCAGTGTCAACCGCAATCTTGTTTTTTTTCTTTACATGTCGTAGAATTGTGGGTTTTGGGACTGAATAAGTACTTGAGATTTTGTTTAAACTCAATTCTTTTTTTTTCGTAGGCCACAAGAGCTCTTTCTAAATCTTCTTCACTCCACTGATAATATTTCCTTTTATCGTTAGCGTCCGTCATCTAAAATAAATAAAAAAAAAACAGGTTGTAAATTTTTCACCTATTCAGTTTTAGACTAGGCGACTAAATCGTACCGGTACAATTTACCGATCTACGAGTGGTACGATTTAACGAACCAAATAATTTTTGAAAAAATACAACGTCACAACATAACCTCAAAATTTTGACACGGCGCATCGTTTGATGTTACCAGTGTAAAAACAACTACTCATTTAGTGGGAATTTTAGGTGTGGTACGATTTAAACGGCGGTACGATTTCGTCGACTCTCTCTCTCTCTCTATATATATATATATATATATATATATATATATATATATATATATATATATATATATATATATACATAGAGAGAGAGAGAGAGAGACATATACAAATATATATCCTTTATAACTTTCGAAGGTTGGAACTGTTGGAAGTCCAAAAATCTTAGATGAGTCCTTTAGCGAGGACACGTCCGATGCCAAAATCCTCAAAAAAATTATTTTTTTGCTAAAATTCAAAAGTTTTTTGAAAGATTTTGAAAATTTTACCATTGTAATAAGTAAAAAAATCACATAGAGTACGTCGAGTACCTTGTAGGATCGTTATCCAATGTGTGGAGGTTTTTGAGTAAAAAAAAATTTTGTAAACGAAAACTCGCTATGTTAGGTAAGATACTGCGACAGGAATTTTTTTTTTTGCTCGTCAGTAATTTTTGTAGGGAGAAGTCGAAAAAAAGTAGGAAAAGTTAAGATTTTCTTACTTTTGAGCAAAAGGTGGGGGCGGTATAGAAAAATTACTAGAATCAACTAGTCTATTAGACAACACGTTGCACACGTTGTGCAGTAACTTGTCGTGCATTGATTATGTATTTGTATTAATTGTATTCTAAAATTTGAATTTCTAATAACAATTAAAAAAATTTAAAAATATTGTTTTTACAGAACTGGGAAAAAAAGGAGTGGTACAATTCATATGTCAAGTATTTAGTTGAATTGTATGTTTTAGAGGTGTTTTTTTTTTAGTAATGGAAATTTCGATAAGAATATCTGTGACTAGGCTTGCCACCGTTTTTTTAAGAAAATGAAGTATTTTTAAAATTTTGTACAAAAGAATAAAGTAGATACAATGTACTGAATAAAAAAGAAGAACGCGTTCCCACATTTTTAAGGTTTCGCAATGCAACAAAGAATTCCTTATAAATTCGTCATGTCTGTCATCGAATTAGCTGGTTTATTCGCACTTGACCACTTGGACAAAATCAATCAAGTAAGAATAACCAAGAAAAGACCATGTTTGTGAAAAGAATGCTAAAATTAAATTATTTTCTTTGTACCGAATGTCTCCCTTTTAATATTATATTCATTTAAACATTATTATTAATAAGTTAGCCAGAGAAAAACACTGTCAAACGTAAAGTAAAGAAGGACTGCCAAGTTTCTGTCATTGAAAAACATAAAATCTACGTTCTTCATATTTTTGTTTGATAAGACTATTTTTATAAGATAAAGATATGTATTTTTAATCATAGCTCATTTTCACGATATTGGTACAATAAAATAAATGAAAAAACACAATATAGTTTTGACCGTATCAAATTATATTAAAAATGTTGCATCTAAATTCGTATAAAACATAATTTTTTTTATTTATTTAACAGTAAAAAAAAAATAATAATAATAATAAAATTAAATAAACAAAAACAATTCTAATGACGAAAGAATCAGTGCACTGAACTCTTGTAAAAAATGAAAAAAAAATGGGATTTATCTCCGCTGTTTTTCTGTACAATTTGTTGTAATTGCTTAAGTAGAAATAATTTTAAGTAGATCTTGTTATTAAAGTTATTAATTTAATATAGAAATTATTCATTAAATATGTTACAAAACCTATATGTATGTATCCATGTATAAGTACTATAAAATACTTTTATGTATTTGTTATTATGTATTAACTAAAGATACAGATTAAGTTAATTTTTAATTTTTTTTTTCCACCTTATTCTATTGATAAATTTCAATGTGATTATTTTTAAAATTACCTAGTAATAGACAGACAGTTAATTAACCATGAATCTATCAAAAAATTATAATCACACTACTTTGTTACTTTTTTAATATGATTTTAGTTACAGTAAAATTACTCTTTTTACGATTAATTTAATAATTTTATTGATTGAGGTCTACAAACTTATCAAAAACAAAAACTTATTCCCAACGTACTTAAGACTGCATGACTAAAGTAAAAGAATTGCTGTGATAGGTACATATTTAACTTTTTGTTAGTTGAACTGGAAAAATTTCCTAATTTTCAAAAAAAATTTATGGACTTTGCGTCTATTCTAAAATAGATACAAGCTATGATAAAGTTGGCTTTCATAGTCGTAGTAGTCGAATCAATAAAGATTTTCACCATTGAATTTTCTACAACAGATTAGATTTTGATGAATCTTTTTTTAAATTAGTCTTTTAGAGCGATGGCGATCGACCGGTCGATCGCGAACAGTTCGACAGTCGATTGCCCAGACATTTTAAGTAACTTACTAGGTTAATTAAAATGTTTTGTATATTTTGCGTGCTTTTCCATTTGTCCCATTAAACGAAAAATTATTCCGGGAAAAAAACTAAATGAATAATTACTTGAAATAAACAAAATAAACAACAATTCTTCAGAATTTCAACAAATACAGAATTCAATATAGTCAGAGTCGCTACTCAGGGTGCATACGGCTTACAGTTGCTTAGCGTACATTGTTTTGTGCTGTAATGTACTGAGCTGAAGCAAACAGCGAGAAGTTGTGTATTTATAATTCATCTTATAATGATTCCATTTTTACGTAAGTATATTTAGTTATTGAACATATTTAATTTTGGTTTACTAATATAGAATATTAAAAATCGATCTCAGAAAAAATGAAATTTTTGGTTTAATATTTTATATTTAACCATTTTCTTATGGTGCTCATCACGCCCGATGCGGCACAATTGCTTACACCAGTAATATTTGATAGAGATAATTTAGCAATTATCAAAGGTTTTATACATAATTTTAAAATACATTTTTTAAAATTTTAATTTCAGATAAAATAAAAATGAATATGAAAAAACAAAAAAAAACATATCATTTCCGTGATGAATGGGAAGAGCTTTATTTTTTTTTTACTATGTTTAAGGATAAATGCCTATGTTTGGTATGTCGTGTTACAGTCACCTTACCCAAAAAAGGAAATCTTGAAAGACATTTTTTTGAGTTTGCATAAAAATTATGAAAATGATTGATTACCCTGTTAATACCGAATTAAGAAAACAAAAAATAAAAAAAATTTAAAAATCTACTAACCGTACAACAACTTTTGGCGGGGCATAAATCCAACCTCACATCCAGTCTTAGACCACGTGCTCGGCGGGCAACTGTTAGCTTCGGCGAGCAGGCCAAGGAGGTAACATTTTTCGACGAGGACGAACGTCGTATGACCAACAGAGATATCCACCGTATGAGAAAAACACCACCGTCTGATTGTACAACAGCCTCTCGCCCGGATGTCTGGCAATAGTTCGTGTGCGTTTAGTATCCGTATGTGTGTGTAGCGATTGTAATACCGCTAAGCCGGTTAACCGGTTTACCGGTAAATTACTAAAAATGCCTTAAAATTTTAAACGGTAAATCACTGAACTTTGACCGGTAATTCAATAAATTAAAAATAATAGGGGAGACTGGGGCTAAATGGTAAATTGTCAAAACCATGTTCCAGCATTATCTTTTGAATGTTACCAGTTACAAAGCTAAAATTTTGACCTTAGAGGGTCTTCTTGACTAGAAAGCAAACGACGTTAGTAATGTGAAGTTCATCCGAGCCTTATCGTGTACATATCCTTAAATGTGTTTCGATAATGCCAAAGTAATTTTCTTTGCTGCCATACTTTCCATCCGAAAAGGAGTTTTCTCGGACATATCTTCATCAACGTAAGTATATTAGTTCATTTATGTATTGTGAATACGAATCTTTAAAAACTTTTTGTATATTTATCGTCATCATTTGTGTGATCGTCGTCAAAGCTCAAAACGCTCCTTGGGGCTAAGTGTTAAATCATTGGTGGGGCTAAATGTTAAATGTTTTTTTTTTTTATTTTCTTCTATTTTCTCTTCTTATTTGTCGGTTTATATGTTCAATAAATTGTTTCTATTTCTTATTTCAAATATTTGTGTATAGGTCTTCTGATTTCGGTCTATCATAAAGTGTACCTGTGTTTTGTTATGTTTGTTTATAAATGATACTTTACGTTATTGAAAAATTTGATCGTAAATATCTTCTAAACCGTGTGTCGTAGCGAAAAAGTAACGAAATTTACGAAGGCTCAAGCGAAGCAAATTCTAGGTACTCCAAACATATTGCAACTGTTGAAACCTACTTTTCATTATCGAAAATTATCGATATCGAAAATAACGATATTTTTAAAATTAAAGTATCTAAATTTCTCCATATTCGTTATCAGTTGTACTATAAAATTCTCTAAAATTTTTAGTAGCTTTTATTTTCAGAAAAAAATAAGTCAAACTGATAATTTTTCATTTTCCCTATAAAAGTTGTACTTTTCAATAAATGGGCGTTTGTCTTTACATCATTCACCGTTTTAATATCTTTTTAAATATTTACTTCGTTATACAACTCAAAAAGTGGTTTCAGTTGGCTAGAAATATGTTAAGGCACTCAGTTTCACCCATTTAACATTTAGCCCCACCATGGGCTAAATGTTTTGCCAAAATTTCCTTAAGTTTTTGTCATATTTTCTTACACCGTTGGAAAGAGGAGAGAAAATCACATAAAAAAGAATTTTTGACAGTAATTCTATGTCAAGTATTTTCCGAGAAAGGCTAATTATTTTTTTTCTTAAGTCAAATACAATTATTATTAAAAATCAAGATGAAAAAACGGTAACAATTACAGTTTTTAGTTACAGTTTTATTTACATGTTATAATAACATCGGAGAACAAAAAAAGTACAGAGTATGCTCAACTCTATGCATAAGCAGAGCAAATTGTTCGAAAAATTATATTGCTTAGTGCATAAAAAAAAGATTATGATGTCTTAAAAGTTCATATTATTGACGTCTTAAATAGCTCATACTTCTGATGACGTAAACAGCTCATACTTCTGATGTCGTAAACAGTTCATATTTCTGATGTCTTAAAACTAGGGATGTTATGGATATGAAATTTCGAATACGGATACGGACAAGGATATTTAAAAACATTTTTGTTCGGTTTCTGTTTCGGTTACGGATATGTAATAATATCGGACGGATATGTAAATAAAATGGAGAGAATTTGCTCTAAAAAGTGAACGTCAAACACGAATCAACGGAAATCGATCAAAAGAAATACATGCAGCAAAAACTTGCTGCGATTTAAGCTCAGTTTTCTAACGGCGTTTTTTTGTTATTATTCGAAACAAATCCGAAACATTTATTTTCGGATACGGTTTCGGTTTCAGATATTTAATTATTTCGAATATTCCGTAGTTTAGGTTATGGTTACGGATATCCATAACTTCCCTACTTAAAACAGATGACTTTAAGAGGTCTATACCAAGAATTCGTTAAAAAGTATACGCATTGAGCGTAATTTACAAAATAAGAGAAATGTAATTAATTTTACTAAATTTTTTCTTACATAATTACATAATATGTACAACGTATATTAAGTTGTTTACAAAATTAATATTTATGATTAAATTTACTCCAGTATTTTATCAGAAATGTTATAATTTGTACACCAATCACAATAGTCAATAGAAACAATCCAAAATACTAATTAACCATACCATACATACATCAAACCACGTGTTATCAAACCCTCTTTAATTAACACTTTCATAATTTCACGTCTTTTAATTCATTTTAACTTTAAATAATTTTCTTTAGGTTACCGTAATTTTTTTGTTTAGTTACCACAAGTTACCATAATTTTTCACAGCGTTTAAATAATATGTTTTTACTGAAAATCAAAATTTTTTATTTAGAACACTATCAAAAATTGAAATTTCATTAAAAAATTAGTTTTTAGATTTCAGATAAGGATTTCACGAGTTACGCTACCCACGAAAAAAAATTGCAGATTTTCGATTAGCTGCCAATGACCTAATACTAATTTTTTTTCGCGGAAATTTTTTTACAGTAACTATCTTAAAAAAATATATTATAATAGTATGCCAAAAGTTGAAATAAATCATATTCTCTTATATTGCAAAAAAAAATCGAAAATATAATGTTTTGTTTTGTTAAAAAAACCATGTAACCCCCTAAACAAGTTTTAAAAATATCAGAAGAAAGATATCTATTTGATATCATTAAATTGAATTCATAATATACTATCTACTACAAACAATTAAGGGAGCAAAAAAAAAAAAAATTTGTTAATTTTTTAGTGATTTTTGAAGGGCTGTATTTATGGATTCTAGTTTTCAGATCTTTCGTCCAAAAATTTTTAGGAGTAACCGTTATCGAGCAATTATAAGGAATAAAACAAAAAAGTTTTTGCAAGTTTTTTGCTCGTTTTTTTTGGTCTGCGGGCTTGAAAAATTTTTTTACAGTAAAACTATGGTATTGACATGACAGCCTGTTTATTCAACTTCAAATTCCTTTTTAAAATTTTTCTTTACGTTGATTTGTTCCGGAGGTATCCAACTTTGAATGCAAAAGGATCCTTTTTGCTTTAACTATCGATATCTCAGTAACCAGAGATCGGACAGAAAATTGAAGGGTAGTTTTGGAATATGGAATAAATTTCCTACAAGGCTATGCTATGTACTTTACAAAAAAAATTTTTTTTCCATCCTTAATATTAATCTGAAAAATGTGAAAAAAGGGACTTTTTTCCGTGTTGCGAAAAATCATCCGTATCCCTACGAATATTGATGGGGAGTCTAATGTTTGTACGAATTTTTATACCTCAATGTACCCCCAATAACCCTGTAAATCGGTAGATCGATCTATCGAATGGTTTTCCTAAACCGTTTGTTTAAAATGTCAGAAAAAAATTAAAGGAGCAAAATTTACGTTTCTGAACACCCTGTAATCATTGCAAAAATGAAAAATTCAATTTGTGTGTGTGTTTGTGTGTGTGTTTGTTTGTGTGTGTGTGTTTGTTTGTGTGTGTGTGTGTGTTTGTTTGGGTGTGTGTGTGTGAATTTTTAGTAGCACGTGTTGCCACCTCGACTTCGAATGACAGCCTGTATCCTGGCAGGCATGTTCGAAATGCAATTTCGAATCATAGCCTGCGGAATTCTTCGCCAAATTGGAAATAGCGCTCGCTCTAGTTCAGCCAAATCACGTAAGTGGGGATGATATCGGCGCAACCGACGTCCCATAATATCCCAAACATGTTCAATGGGGTTAAGATCGGAGCTCATCGGCGGATGTTTCAACAAAGTGATGTCGTGTTGCTCGAAAAACCGACGAGTAACATTCGCTGTGTGAGGGCGAGCAATATCTTGCATAAAGATTATCCCCGCGCATTTTGTCGTCGATGCAAAACAACAGGCCCTAGGTTTGGTCGATATAGCGTCTAGTATTTAGGTTTTCGTGGAGAACCACGAGTCGAGTCCGCCAAAACCGGGAAATTCCTTCCCAAACCATTACTAATCCGCCATGGTACGCTGCTACGGGACGAGTAAAATTTCCTATGAAACGCTCTCCCTGACGTCGCCAAACTCGAAGTCTTCTGTCGTTGCCAAACAGCCAGAATCGAGACTCATCAGAGAATAAAACATTATTCCACTCTCTTCCAACTTAAATGCTGGCGGGCGTATGCTAGACGAGCACGACGATGTGCGGCTGTTAGCATGGGAACACGGGCGGCACTTCTGGATAGCAATCCAGCCTTACGGAGACGACTGCTCACGGTTTGCTGGGAAATGTTTTGAGGCCCTCGCCCCCCTTGTTGTTGTTGCCGACGGTTCGGAAACTCTTGGGCGACAACGTTTGAATGGACAAAAAGTTCTTGACGAACAAGTCGAACAATTATTCGGTCCTCTCGACGCATTGTTACACGACGTCGACCTTGTCCAGCTCGTCTGTCGGGTCCGTTAGTTTCCCGATAGCGGTTGTAAGCCCGGGATACGGCCGATGAACTAACGCCAAGTCGATCACCGATATACCGATACGTATGCCCCTCTTGGACGAGAGTCACCAGGTGACCGACTTCTAATGCGGATAAATGTCGTCTAGACATGACAACAATTGAAAAAAATTAATGTACAAAAAATTTTGATTATTTTTTTTCACTAAAATTACAAAAAATAAGGTGTTTTGAAAAAAACTGCTTTTTGGTTTTTTTGGGTCAAAATGATAGAGTTTTAAAAAAAATGATTTTTTCACACTTGGTAGAAAAGTCGAGGATGAATAGCACTATTTTTCGCAGATTGGGGACTAGATACTCTTGGCGGGTATTATCTTGTAATAAATTCAATTAATTTAAAATAAGAGAAATTACGGTACGAAGAGTACATTGCTTCAAAAAACACACACATCCACACACACAAATTCACACATACACACACACACACACACACACACACACACACACACACACACACACACACACACACACACACACGCACACACACACACACATTGAATTTTTCATTTTTGCAATGATTACAGGGTGCTCAGAAACGTAAATTTTGCTCCTTTAATTTTTTTCTGAAATTTTAAACAAACGATTTAGGAAAACCATTCGATAGATCGATCTGCCGATTTACAGGGTTATTGGGGGTACATTGAGGTATAAGAATTCGTACAAACATTCGACTCCCCATTAATATTCGTAGGGATGCGGATGATTTTTCGCAACACGGAAAGAGTCTCTTTTTCACATTTTTCAGATTAAAATTAAGGTTGAAAAAAAATGTTTTTTCTAAAGTACATGACATAGCCTTGTAGGAAATTTATTCCATATTCCAAAACTGCCCTTCAATTTTCTGTCCGATCACTGGTTACGGAGATATCGATGGTTAAAGCAAAAAGGATCCTTTTGCATTCAAAGTTGGATACCTCCGGAACAAATCAACGTAGAGAAAAATTTTAAGAAAGAATTTGAAGCTGAATGAACAGGCTATCATGTCAATGTCATGGTTTTACTGTAAAGAAATTTTTCAAGCCCGTAGACCAGAAAAAATAAAAGAGCAAAAAATTTGCAAAAACTTTTTTTTTCTTATTCCTTATAATTAATCGATAACTGTCACTCCTAAAAATTTTTGGACGAAAGATCTGAAAACTAGAATCCTGGAGCTTCAAAATGCATTTTTTGAAATCTCGATACGACCATTCTCCACGTAAATACAGCCCTTCAAATATCACTAAAAAATTAACAATCTTTTTTTGCTCCCTTAATTGTTTGTATAGTAGTATATTTGAAATATCCTTAGCTAACGAAATTCACAATTTTTGCGCCTTATAGAAGTGGCGTCGTAACTTGTTAATATTTAATTTCTTTATTTTATTTATATTTTTTTTATGACTCCACAACTTACCGCCACCTCCTTCAAAAAGGATATTATCTTCCGTAGGGAATTATACATTCTTCAACCCGACTGCTGGAAAGTAGTTACCGAAGATTCCGATGTACAATTTCCATTTCTTTATAATAGCTTAATATCTTCCATAATTTAATTTTGTATTAAATCTCACAGTTCATATTAAGTAAATTTATAAGTTGATAAATCTTTTAATTTACAAGGAAAGGGCAAGAAGTCGAAAATTCAAAAAAATCTGAAACTTTGTCAGTATGTAGAGGGTGGCTACCTAATAACATAAAAAATACCAGTTGCTGCTAAAAAACGTTTTTAAGGGGTGAAACACCCCCTCAAGGTTGGAACTCAAAAATTTAAAAATCAAGGAAATTTTGTTTATATGTACCTTAAAAAGTTCTAGTAACAAATATAACATTATTTTTTGCGTCCACACATTTTTAAGGGTTGAAACCACCCCTCAACTGTGTACAAAAAAAATTAAAAATTGATGACATTTTGTTTATATATACTACACAGAGCTCTAATAATAAATATAAGATTATTTTTTGCATCTACAATTCTTTAGGGGTTGAAACCACCCCTTCATGTGTGTACTTAAAAATTTATAAATTTATATTATTTTGTTTATATATGCCATTATTTTTTGCATCTATAAATTTTTAGGGGTTGAAACTACCCCTTCATACGTGTATTTAAAAATCTATAAATTTATGATATTTGGTTTACACATTTATACTATACAGAGCTCTAGTAATAAATATAAAATTAGTGCTTAATAAATATAACATTATTTAATTTATACGATGTGCGTAGTGTAAAATGTATTTGTGCTTTAAACATTTTTTTCATAAATTTCATTACTGGGATAAATTTGAGCCATAATCAGTTAATAAACTATTAACGTATATTTTTTTGTAATACAGATAGCTTTTAAATAGTGTACTAGACTACATGTAAACAAAATTTCGTCAATTTTTTCTCTAGTTTCCAATTTGGAAAGGATATTTCACCCCTGTAAATGTATAGAAGCAAAAAAAAAAATTAATCTATTCTTATGTGATATATTATGTGAATAAAATCTCGGAATGTTTAAATTTTCAAGTCGACAGCTGAATGGGTGGTTTCACCCCCTTAAAAATGTGTTGGTATAAAAAACAATATATTTATTACTAAAATTCTTTATAGTAAAAGTATATAAATAAAATGTCGTCAATTTTAAATTTTCTAAGCATACACTTGAAGGGCTGGTTTCACCCCTTAAAAATGTGTGGACCCAAAACATAATGTTATATTTATTATCAGAATTTCGTATAATGTGTAAAAACAAAATACTGACAATTTTTAATTTTTTAGGTACGCACTTGAAGGGGTGGTTTCAACCCTTGAAAATTTGTGGATGCAAAAAATAATGTTATTTTTATTACTAAAGCTTTGTATAGTATATATAAACAAAATAACATAAATTTATAAATTTTTAAGTACACAACATGAAGGAGTGGTTTCAACCCCTAAAGATTTGTAGATGCAAAAAGTAATGTTACATTTATTATTAAAGCTCTGTATAGTATATATAAACAAAATGTCATCAATTTTTAAATTTTTTTGTACACAGTTGAGGGGTGGTTTCAACCCTTAAAAATGTGTGGACGCAAAAAATAATGTTATATTAATTGTTACTAGAACATTTTAAGGTACGTATAAACAAAATTTCATCGATTTTTAAATTTTTGAGTTCCAACTTTGAGGGGGTGTTTCACCCCTTAAAAACGGTTTTTAGCAGCAACTGATATTTTTTATGTTATTAGGTAGCCACCCTCTACATACTGACAAAGTTTCAGATTTTTTTGAATTTTCGACTTCTTGCCCTTTCCTTGTTAGTCATATGTTTTAACTTTTAGAATCATTTCGAAACTTAAAGTCCATCTGTTTGTCTTTATATCAATTTATTACGTAATATTAAAATCTTATATTTCATAATTTTGTCACTTGTCAACACCTGCAGATTTTGTTAACAATTAGTGTGTAATTTTTTACTTGTTTCCATTAGTATTTCAGGTTAAATTTAGTTGTAAGTTGGATATCTGTAAGCCGTCCTCGTGGCTAGATCAAGTAAATTTAAATACCCGATAGTTTTAAGGGAGACCACTAGTGTGACCGTGTGTAACTAGTGTATAAAGTAATTTTTGGGAATTTTTTTAAGGAAAACTACTGTATGGAATGTCTTAATACATATTTTAAGGATATATTCGTTGACATATAATACGTTCATGATAAAACTTTTTGACCAAAACTGAAAAAGTCCCCCCACTGGTGCAGTGACAGTGACCTTCACAGTGCCTGAAATCGAAAAATCCAAAAAGCCTATTAAACTAGAAAGTATTGCGGGTGCCATGAACCTCAATCGAAAAAAAAGTGGAAATTTAACAAAATGGCGGGATTTTTAAAAAAAAAGTTTCAAATTTTGCGTGAAAATTTGATGATTTTGGGCCTGCAAAAATTACATTTTTTATTCGATCGGAAAACCTGGAGGTTCATGGTACGAAGAAACATATATAAAAGAAGCTGCAATAAGAATCAAATCGATGATTGGTCTTCGAGTTATGACTGCAGCAAATTTGAAAATGTAGTTTTTCTTACCTCACCTTTTAGTTTTAATCACTAAGAATTTTACTAAAATTATTTACGATGTACTCATTATAACGGTCATAGCAAAACTAGATGATCGTTTATATGTACCAGGGTCTAGATGCTCCACAACATGTGACTGACAGCCACGTCCAGAAACTCCCGAACTATCAACCTTCATACATTTTTCAATACCTCAAAGTTAACAATGAAAATCAGAATCCGCTCTTTAGATGGCTGTAACTCAAAATCTATTTGAGATATGCACAAATTTTAGTATGTTATTTTTAAAGGCATAGACTATCGAAATATGCAAAAGAAAATTTTCCAATTTTTTTAAAATGTCACACTAGTGGTCCCACTTAAATAAATTGGAACATTTTGTTAAAATTGATATGCGGCATTTATTCACAAAATTTTCTTCCATGTGATTGTTAACAAGTCCGGAACCTAATGCTTCCACAGCCACTGTGCAATCTATGAATTTTTTCTTTATTGACCATTTCTCATTATAAATCCTTTATGGCTTTAAAATTATTTTTATAGCTTTAAAATTATTTTACGACACCTACTAGCTTTTCAAGTTTGGTAATGATAGGTAATATAAATTATTAGTATCTAGAAAAATTTTTATCACTTTACTTATTAAAAACATTTTCCCAATTTAATTTAAATTACTTGTGCACAATTAAATTTTTGTTACAATTTTTTTTTTTTTTTTTTTTGAATAACTACAAATGATTATCACAAAATTTATTGTAAAAATGTAAAAGAAAATAAAAATAGCTAAAATCCATATATAATACATATACAGATGCACACATAAAAAATCCTTAAACCATTTATAATCATAAATTTACTGTATAAAATTTTGATGCGTAACGAAACGCCAATTTATTATAACAAATGATTATAATTGAAAACTTATAATGAATTGTTATAGTGAGAAATAAAAACTGTATGTGTAACCTAGCCACGCACGCCATGCCATGCACATCAATGTTAAAATGGGCTACTGAAAACAAACGACGAGGCGCCCTTAAATACAATAGAGAGTGCCACTTGAGTATTTGAGAGTGCGTTATGTGTAACGATAAACTTGTTCAATACTGTTTTAATTTTTACATTTAAAAAAAAATTATATTTCTAATCATCTACACCGAACAGTTGAACTTAAAAGAGGAGTAAAGGTGGTATGGTTCATTTCAGTTAAATTTAACCATGCTTCGTAACTTTGAATTTAAATAATTTCCGTTTTCTTGGCTTTATCTCTTTATTATTGCATTTATGTAAATTTTAAATTTACAGTTTATTTTTAGAAAAGAATAGAAGATCGATTTGTTTCGAATATAAGAATTATTTAATTTTTTAACGAAAACTCATGATCAATTTTATCTGAAAAGAGGTATAGAAGGGGATAAAAACAGTTGCGCTAATTACTAGTGAGGAGAGATTTGTCATTTTCACTAACAAGGTAACCGCACGAACTCGAAAATTCAAAAAAATCTCGAATTTCAACAGTATGTAGAGGATGATTATTATCTAATAACCCAAAAAATACCAATTTGTGTTAAAAAATGGTTTCAAGATATATAAAGCGGGTTCTACACGATGTTACGAACGTTCCTTCCAACGTTCGATCGAACGTTTGAGGCAATTAAGTTCGATAGTTGGTGCAACGAATGTGTCTGCTACACGGTGAATCGAATGTTTGATCCAATACGAATGATGATGTGTTGGTACTCAGTGGACGACGCTGTTATCTGTCTGATGTTATCTCTAATGTTATACACTGATGTTGTCTCTCTTCACATGAACGAGTCGTGCAGCTGCTAAGTCGAACCAACCAACGCAACCAACATTGACCTTCAAACGTTCGAAGCATCCCTTTGACTCGGTGCAAAAATACCGACATCGAACGGGACACGACCAAATGCGAACGTTTGACGCTCGATATTGGACACTCGTAGGTTCGAACAACGGCTACACGATGCTATGAACCATCCAACGTCGAATGTTGGAAGGTGTTCGTAGCATCGTGTAGCAGCGGCTTAATACTGACCACTGACTCAAATTTGGAACTTAACAATTTAGAAATTAAATTTGGTTTTCATATGTATGTTATACTCACAGAGCAAAATGCTTATTAAGCGACAAAAATTGACCGCAACGCGAAATTTGTGTTATGGCACATATGAAAACAATCATAATACGTTTTGACTAACCTAAGGGTATCACAATACGAAATTGGTATCGTAGCTTTTATGAGGGAATAATTCCTTAAGCAGTCTTTTAAACATTTGATCAGTTATTAAAGTATCAAAATGGGTAGCTTAAATAAATAGTTTGCCAGTTCCCAGCATTTAGTAAAAGTCAAAAAACATTTTGATTAAAAATAGCGCAAAATTTTCGATAAAAACGAGAAATATCCTTTGATAGAAGAGCGCGAAAATTCATTGGTTTGCTTATTTTGCTATGTTATTTTATAAAAAATGTAATTAGGAGGAATGTTAAAGTTAATCTATACGGACTTATCCTATATTCTAAAGGGATTATTATTTTAAATACAGTCAAATTTATAAACTAAATTTACTTGTACATAAATATATAAATATAATGAAAAGATAATTTTAGGAAAACGATAATTTTCCCGTTTTATTAATTTGATTATGCCGATTCGGTAGCTTTTACGTAATTGAACTGAAAAATTAATTTATATTCCACAGGAACTATACCTGGGATGAAATTTAATTAAGATCTCTTGAGCCGCTCTGCCGTGGTTGTTAAAATTTTTTTTTATATATATCTCGTATCCCGGTACTTTGAGAATGCTGAAGATTCCCAAACCCTATTTACTCCTCACTTACTAATAATTGTATAGAATATTAAACTAGAAAAAAGCAGCATATTCGGTTAAATATTGAAAATGTTTGTAAGCTTACAATTAGTAGTTCTTCAGAATAAAATTCATTAAGATAAATTTACCATTGATATTATGTATACAACGAAAATTAGAAAAACTGGATATTTATGGTGAATAAAAAAAAAATCTGTAAAAGCAAATTTACTGTAGATAATTTAAAAATTGTAACAAATTTTAAAAATACAAAATTAAAATTATAGGTACATATATAAAGCGTATAACTAACTATTCGAAACAACAAATAGATATGAAATGAACATTATAAATATATAATTAAAATTATTTGTAATCACAACATGAAATAAACTATCGATAAAAGGACCATTGTGTAATTCTTCGTAATTTCTTTCCAGCTTGATTATTATTGGGTGACTAAGTTTAGATAATAGTATAAAAAGATTCTACATAACAAAATACCTTGTGTTTTTTATTAGCACTATTAGAGGAGGTGTTAACATTAAATTAAGAAAAAAATTATATTTTCTTTATTAGGTATTTGAGGCAACATTTACACTGGCTTCAAAATTAACGTAAACTGATTCTATTGTAACAAGCTAAGCTTTCACATAGAAAAACAACATGTATGATGAGAAAGGCATCGAAAACAGAACCTTTGCATAATTTGGTCAATCTTTATTCAACACCAACACATCTTCCTTAACTATAAATCTCATCATTTTATTTTCATCAACTTATTTACTCTGATGATGGCCGAAAAGGTTGAAAACGCGTTAAGTAAAAGAATATTATTTTTCATGAAATTGACAAAGTAATTAAAATTTTAAATATTTTCAATATTTAATATATTAACTAATCTCTTAAATGAAATTTGAATTTGCTAGTAGGTACTCTTTTTACATATTTTACAAAATCGGTATCGAAAAGCAACAGAAAAATTACATGCGAAAAATAAATCACAAAATAAATCACACAGCAGAAGAAATTTAAGAAAAATAACTTACATAGCAAAATAGGATAAACATTACTGATAACTATGGTTTATTTCAGTTAAATTGAACCATACTTCGTCACTTTGAATTTAAATAATTTCCGTTTTCTTGGCTTGATCTCTTTTATTATTGTATTTATGTAAATTTTAAATTTGCAGTTTATTTTTAGAAAAGAATAGAAGATTGACTTGTTTCGAATATAAGATTTAATTTTTTAACGAAAACTCATGATCAATTCTATCTGAAAAGAGGTATATAAGATTTACGTAATAACAAAATAATATTTACAAAATTGATATCTTTCAACAGAAAAATATTTAATTTACGAATCTGAGTTTGCAGACGATCTGGCATTGTAAGCTACTTTTTGAGTTCGCGGGCCACATTTGACTTACGGACGGTACTTTGGGAAATCATACTCCTGAGATAGAGGAATTACAAAAGTGAAATTATTCCGCTTGAAAATATCTGGTTCCGACGTTTTAATAAAATTTATCGGAAAGAACTATGTCCCGCATTGAGCTATACGCTGTATCCAGTTTATATATATATATATATATATATATATATATATATATATATATATATATATATATATATATATATATATATATATATATATATCACCGTGCAGCGTGTTACAATATAGTATGGAAATATATACTTTAAAGTCACTATTTGCATGGCGCGTTAAAAACTACAAAATGTTAAAATGTTGTTCTTAATCATATGCGAAATCTTCATCAAACTTCAATATTTGAGGTGTCAAACCTTATAAAAATGTTTTCTTTACCAGAAGAAGGCGTCTTAATGGGTTCGTCTTGGTACCTAGTGAACCCTAAATACCATACAATTGAAGCTATAATTATGTGCACAGCAACCTACAGTTCGAAAACCATTTTTACATGTACAGCAATGCGCTGTCAGTGTTTCTTCCTTCACCGTTTTTTTCAGCTAATATTAATACCTACAAAATACTTTGTTTTATTTATATGTCTCGATTGTATTCGAGCTTTGATTTGGAAAGAATCTATTAAGTTTTTGAACAAACAAACAACTACTTATTCTACGTACTCTTCATAGACTTGTCGACGATCCACATCTTTGATCTCTCCACGCATGCATATAAATGCTGAATAAACTCATACACATCGATTACTTACGACGCTCTTTACAATTACATAATTATATTTCATAGCTGTACGTAAATAGTCCAAATTCAGTATCATTTGGGTCATAGTTCGTTCAATTTTCAAAGTTACCAAAATTTTTTGCAATGCATCTGTAAGAAAACGTTTTTATGAAAGTCCATTTTCTGTCTTATCTTCTTCCAATTTTGATTTTGCCTTGCGACAGTCTACAACGCACGGTTGCGTCATCTACAGTCAAGTAAAGTACTTAAATTGATAAAATCACATATTCTTACTATCCACTAAGAGCCAAGTTAATATAAAGATTATAAATGTTAAATTACAAGAGTTAGATTTAAATAAATATTAATAATCAGTTAAATAGAGGCCGAAGCGTGTGAATCAAGCCTTATTAATATTTAGTAATATTCAGTAGTTAATTAAACGACATTAACAGTGTAAGACAGAGAAATAAATACTTGTAACTACCTCAGAATAAGATTACTTTTTTTTTGTTAACATTAAAAATCAAATATAATTCTTTACAGTAGTTGTCGATATTAATATTCGATAGAAAATATATTTAAAAAATATTCATTAAAGTTTAGCACGTCATCAGTTTTTAACAACAACGGCAATGAAAGAATTGTCAGTTAGATAGAATAATGAAAAAGTGCATTACTTATTTAATTATTTAATTTAGACTAGTACCTATAGACGTTTACTTTAAAAAAAACCAAACCCTCTTAGTCGGATATTAGTATATATATTATAGTCAGTGCCGGGCCTACAATTATTATGAGCGGGACAAACTTTATTGTTGGCGCCCTTCCCGAGAAATATCCAATTTTAAAAATTCAAAAACTCTTGCAAAAAGCAAGTGACGAGCAAAAAAAAAAAAAGAAAAAAAAACTCAAATTCAATATTTTGGCGTTCTTGAACTTGCATTTTGCCGCCCCCTAACATCTGCAGAGGGGCACGTGTTCCGGCTACCCCCTTAATTATAGTCGAGAATATTAAGGTACTTGACTGCAATTAAAAATGATTCTAAATGCTTTGTTGTTACGTACTTTTTTATTATATTTTTAAAAGACGTAATAAAAAAAAGTTTTTAAATGAACAAAATTGGCAGGAAAACGACTAACAACTGTAAACTATATTAAAATTTACATTGTTGTTTACAGAGCCGGATTTGCATAAGGGCACTTGGGGCACGTGCCAGTGGGTCCCACTCAAAAGGAGCCTCTATAAAATATTTAGAAGAATAGAAGAGAAAAGATACCCACAAGGGGGCCTACTCCGGAGCTATCACACGAGACAGACAAGTGTCTCGAAGTCTTTACAGAAGTAAATTCAGCCCTGTTTACATATATTTTACTAATAAAGTGCATATAAAAATGAAAATATTAGAAAACTAAAAAAAATTAATTTTCTCGCAAATGAAGCCCCACTGGAACGAACTGCTCTAGGGCTTTGTTATATTCACAGAAATTAACCCGTGGAATAAAGTCGGTTCCACTTGGTGCCCCGGATGTGGGACCCCCCCCCCCGTTCTTATAAAATGAAATAATACAAAATAACAGATCAGAAATATTTCGGATAATTTCAATAATTTGAACAATATAAAATCTTAATCACTCAGCAATGATCAACTAACCACTAGCCTTTGTTTCACCTTACAAACATTATAAATTTCATTACAACTAAAGCGTTACTGTTTTTAATCTCCTTTTGCAGATTTCGTTACACCTTCGCATTACAGTTTTCATTACACTATTACACAGAGATACCCTCGCTATAGAAGTTTCCACTTCAATAAGTCCTAGGAATTTTACAATGTTTGCAGAATGCTGTGGCAATAGTATTTGCCAGCAAAATAAATTGTAATAATTATTTATTAAAACTCCAATACTCGTTACTCAAGTAACAAATTTTTTTTCTACGACAAATATTAGTTCTTGTTCTGAAAGTCTTACATTTGTTGTAATGTTATTTTTGAATTCCAGAATTCTTAATTGCCATGCCATCCACCCTAATAACTGCAGTTCCCTTAACGAAATTCGTTAAGGACGTGTTGAACTTGAACGATATTCTCAACAAATAAAATATAAAATTTCAATAGTAATCAAATTGTTTAATAGTCTATAACAGGTTTAAATTATAATAAAAGATAACCACATATAATAGTAATATACATTCATCTCTCTTTAACATACATGTATCATTATTGTATAGTGTGAACAATAATTATTACCAATCACCTGTCTTGTTACACTTTTTTTGATTAATTTTGAATCAATTGTTAAAGAATGATTAATTAATATATTGGATGCTATAGAAATTTTTTAAAGAAGAAATAGTTATTGATGAATATAAATTTTAACAAGCTTAGAACGCGCGCTCTTTATCAATGTAGGCGCGCACAAAACCACATATAATTAAAGTATAAGAAAAAATAATTTAGTAACTATAATAGAGCAACATTAGAACAAAATATTTCTCAAGAATTTTTTCGTATTTAGTATACTTACACATTCAGTTTAACACTTGAAATGATTCGCCTGTTTTTTCTTTAATGATTCTTAATTTATAATTTATTTTTGGACCATTAGCATCTACATAAGACGTGGCAAGAGTATTTGTAATTACTAAATACGATTCATATTTCCAATTGTCTGTTTATTCCACACATTTTACTTTTCTAAGAAAAGTTATTTTCTTTATTTCTCGTATTCAAATTATATTGTGCAACTTTCGTTTTTAAGAAAAAATAAATGGCGGTTAAAACTAGCGTAATTTTATGTGAGGCAGTATTATTATATGTAACAATTTATTGTATAAAATATATTGAGAGTATATAGTGAAAAATCTAAACCGAAATGCGACCTACTTACAAACTTATAGCATCTAGAAGAGAGCGAATATGTAAGCTTTCTCAGAAAATGATATCTACGAAGAAGCGGAAAGGTTATCGTATAAAACAAACGTAGCTGACGAGTGTATCAATAAACGGCGTACATTAGAGTGTATAATATTTTCGTTGAAGTGTATATTTATAATACATATACATCTGTTCTGCACTAGATATACGTATACATACCTATAAAATAAAATCTAGGTAGCTCTCAATAAAAGTGACTTTACAAAAAAAAGATTAAAGATATTTTTTTCGTTTGTGCCAAAAACAAAAAAATTATAGTTTCCCAGTTCAAAATATTCTATAGGTATCTATTACCGTTTAAGGATCATTTTATCTGAAGTGTAGCAACTATGTACTATATATTTTACAAGAAAATATTTTTTTATAATAAATTATGATATATTTTATAAAAAATTTATTATTAATTGGTGGTAAGCAGTATTTTCGTCGTCTCTTGTCGTCACATCTAAAATTATTTATATTTCTTTTCTTGATTTTTAGTGAAAAATATCACCATTTCTTAAAATTTTTTTAAGATCCCTAACGAAAGTCTAATAATGTTGATATTTATTGTTTCAATGTAGAAAACCTTTATTTTAAAGTTGAATAATTTTGATTATAAACAAGTTCCCTATTATATTGTCAATACATTTGTTTTTAAGTTGTACATTATTGAAACAATAATGATTGTTTTTAAGAGAAATTGTAAGAAAAATTTTTCCTTACTTTCTATGTGATTCTCGTATTTAAAAGTGGGGATGAAAATGTTATTAGGGATATTCCTTTGTGTAGTATATTGTAAGCAAAGTATTTAGTGATATTGATATTTGTTAATTATGCGAGCTACGACGAGCTCCATTCTTCAGAGTTGAGTGTTAGTTTCGCAATTTTCATAAGCGAATAATTAAAAATTATACAAGAATTTCATAACAGAATGGGTGAAATACCAGCACGGGAGACAGGCCCGGATCTAAGCGGAGGCAAACCAAGGCCCCTACCCCTGGCGTCAGCTTCAGGGGGCGCCAAAATCATACTAGGTCGGTCTATATCAAATGGTCTAAAAAAAAGCTGGTTGCTCGACCATTTTAGAAAAAATTAATATTCTTCCAGTTGTTTCTATATTACATTTGATGTATTGAGAACAATTCTTAAAAAAATTATCTTGAACCGTTTAAGCGCGGTAGCCATTTTTGTTTTCCAATTTGCGCTGATTTTTGTATTTGCAGCCATTTATGCCAAAGCACATATTTCATAAACCGTTCATCCTAAAAGTTTGAAATACAAACCACTTTAAAGGTAATAAATGTCTCTTTATTTTAAGTGATGTCCATATTTAACCTATTTTCGTCCCTTCCATAAGAAAACTTTGCCTAAAGTTGGATATCAAAATTTAGCAAAATTCACTTTTTGAACATTTTTTTTCTTATAGAAGGAATGTTTTAAACCTCTTAGTATTTTTTATGAGAATAGCTGTATACGGGTACAACTACGCATTATGAAACAAATACACACTATTTCAATTGTGAAACTTGTATCCTTTAATTTTTACAAACTTCCGAAAACTGACCTTTTTCCAAATTTTGGAAATTTGCGCCCCTGTATCTTTGACGGAGCTGGTGATAAAATTTTGAAATTTGCACAACTTGTAGTACTTTCGGAGTAGATTTATTAAAATAAAAATAAACTTGTACCTATATTGATCCTTTACAAGACCCTCAATTTTTATCATTGCCGTAACGGGAAAAATAGGAGTTTTGTAAAGGACTTGTATACTTATGAGTTTTTTTGACAACTTATGTCAAACGTTGGAGTGGGGGGGGCGCCATTTTCAAGTTTTTGCCCCGGTTCTAAAAAATTGTAGATCCGGGGCTGACGGAAGATCGTTCTTTTGTGGCGTTTGTTACACTGAACTCGTAAGTGTAATCTATGTGTTGACCTCACTTAAAAAACCTAGTTGTGAAAAATGTAATTTATTGCTTGGTTTTTAGTTTAGAAAGAATCTGTTTTGACAGCTGGACAGCGGCCAAGTGTAAGACCGTGGAAAAAAATGACAGGGTCTGGGACAAACAAATTTTCACCCCAAAAATACAGTTGGCAAAAAAAAATTTTCAAATCTGGATACGGGGCCTGTAGTCTCGGCGGCCTCTCTCTCTCTCGTCGGACTTGACCAGGTTAAGATCCTTTCGGAACAAAAAATTTTGAGTAACAATTAGGTGATAGCGAACTGGAATTACTTGAGCACGTGATGAATCGAATTTTGGGAACTGAATATGACTTGCTTAATATTCAATGTGGAAGAGGAGTCCTGATCCAACTGGAACATATGTACCTCTGTAAATTAATCCCAATTTTGTTATAATTCAAAAATAAAATTTTGACGAATGGCTGCTCAGGAGTAATCTTCACCTTAGATACTGGAAACCGTTTTTATATACCCGGAAACTTCTACAAAAATTATCCGCGCATAGGTAGATGCACCCAGAGTCCCTTATTTTTTCCTATTCTACACGTCAGCGAAGTTTCATCAAACTTGCGAATTTCACTGTTGGTGCATCTCCTTGTCAGAAAAGTCCCATTGGCGTAATTTTTTGAATGAATCTTTTAGCGAATTTCCGTTTTGGAAATTCAGCTGTTACGATCGTTCTGATGATGCAACATGAGTCCGGGACCATAAAAGAGATAAACAAATATATTTTCGGTGTACCAGGTGTATGACCACGTTCAAGACATAGTGACCACTTTTAATAAATTTACCATTTCTGCCAACTTTTTGAACTGTATTTGCAAACAAGTAGGTGGTGGCCAAAATTAGGACAAATCAGAATAATTTAAACCGTTTTATTTTGAGTATTCAGATAAGAAGTAAAATTTGAAATCAAATTTTGATTTTTCTTTGCACTCCTAGCCTCTATTACCGAGTGTCGCTAGTATGTGGGTATTAGCTACAGTCCTATAAAATACGTAACATTATTGTTGCTAAGAAAGTTTTAGTAGAATAATTTTACAACCATTAAAGCAAACCTTTCCAGCGAAAGATTTGTGTTGCGAAAGAAGTACGAATTTATCAAAATGATAGTGTAGCAGGGCATAGCAATACAACTTTTTATATTATCAAAAATCATAAACTATTCCCACACGGGAAATAATATAAAATAATATGCCAAGTACTCTGTCTCGATGGTGGTGTGAAAAAGAGTGAATATTAGGTAAAATATTGATTTTTTTTAAATTTTTGAAACCGCGATTAGGTACTCACGAAGGAGAGACATTTTTGATAGAGTATCACATATTATGTTACAAACTTTGTATTTAAACTATTAAATTTTACCGTTTGTGAGATATTTACAAAAAATATATTTTTTGACATATGACCTTGAATATAATTTTTGACACAAATGAGACCGATGGGAGTTTCGACATTTTATTTATAATGATGTGCCTAATTAAGGTCTACATCAATTTTTAACACGATTGAAATTTGAACTTTTATTTTTTTTTTTTAAATGGCTACTTCCAAAATATTAGATTTATTTGTTTTTGCTCCTAGTTGTAGCACCACCACCACCCCCCCCCCCCCACAAATCATCATATTGTCGCCCATGGATACAAGTATGTCGTAATAAGCCAGCAATGATCTGTACTTATCGATAAACAGTACAAGAAAGGTTATACTTAGATAAACACTCAAGAAATAATAGTGACAAAGAGTTGTTTTCAAACTTTGTGACGGTACCATACATTATATTAAAGTAGGTACATTGTATTAGAGAGTACATTAATTATTAACTTAAATTTAATTAATTAATTATATTGGCGTCATGTTGTGATGTTAATATTTTGAACTTTAGTTTGTTTATACAAAATAGAATTATTATTATAATACCCCTGTCGCAGCATCCTGCATAACATAGCGAATTTCCATTTACAAAAGTACGTTTTTCTCGGAAACTATAGTTGATATAGAGTAATTGTAAATAAAAAAAAACTTTATGTGATTTTCCCGCCTCATTCCGCCAAATTTTTTCAAAAAAAATGTCCAAAAAAACCGTAGACGTTTTCACGAAATTTCTTAAAAATAAGATGTTTCATTCTTGAGTTATCGTGCGGACACTTAGTAAACTACGAAACATCTTATTTTTAAAAAATATCGCGTAAACGTTTCGTGAAAAAAATTTGGCGGAATGAGGCGGAAAAATCACATAAAGTTTTTTTTATTTACAATTACTCTATATCAACTAGTTTCCAAGAAAAACGTACTTTTGTAAATGGAAATTCGCTATGTTATGCAGGATGCTGCGACAGGGGTATTTTAATAACAGATGCGTTTATGTACAGGGCCGGTGAGAGAAATGAGCGGTGAAATATCTATTATACAAATTATGTGTATTTTTATCACCAATTAAACATATACGTATTTTTACTTGACACTAGGTCTAATTTTACCACCAGAGGCGCAACTGAGAATCTTTGCCTTACCAATACTGAATTTAATATTTTGAGCTAAATTTTTTAACGGTTACGAAAAAAAATTTAGAACGGAATTTATTTTCCAAACGTAACAAAACATTTCGACGGTACACCGAAAGAGTGACACAACTCAAAAATTTAAATTTTCGAGTTTATTATGTAAATGTATAGCAAAATTTGCATATTTTTATGTCCCAGAACGACATATTGCTACTTCCAAAATTAACCGCTAGAAGGCGGTTTTGTCGTTTTTTCCTTACTTCAAAGTAGCGAATTTTTTTTATCAAAATCTTTAATGTTATCAAAATTAACTTGTTATTTTTATTGTTGGAATACAAGGTGAGTATCAACGGGTTATCTCCAAAAAAATTTTGAAAATTTTAGAAATCCGAAACTATGATAACTTTTGAAGTAAATAATAAAACTTTTGAATAGAGATATTGAAGTAGCTGTTTTTTTTTTTTGAACTGTGTCACTCTTTCTGTGTACCGACGATTTTACCTTTTTAAATTCTCTTGCTGAAGAAAATAACCATTCGACACGGAAACAAAACTAAAGTTGGACCTTTATTCAAGGGCTTATCCGGCATGTACTTAGTTGATGTTTTCCTTCTTAATCCAAGTTTTTAGTTTACTGTGTGTTTTCTTTTTCTTCTTATTATATCTTTAAATTCACCATCCATGTTTTAAATAGGAATTTATAATACATAAAAGTATTGCTGTTGATATTAACTTTTTAACATGTACATTCAAATTATTAGAAAAAATTCAATCACAAAATCCACAGTTTTTAATAGATATGTATTTACCTTATTATGTTGACAAATTCTATTAATAATTGCCTGTTTAGAATTTATATTTTCTTTTTTATTTTAGCTATATTCTTCTCGTATATAAATAACATTTGCTTCACGGTTTCATGTAATTTTTAATGTGGTTTTAAATTTTTTACCTATATAAAACAAAACAAAAAACAAATAATAGGACAAATATTAATTACTATTTGATTTTAAAAATGTAATATATAAATTAACATGAATTATTACCTATTTTTCTCAAATATCAGTCAAATATCAGCACCGAATCTATATGTCAACATTTCAACACAAAGACGAGTTGATTTGAAATTCTGATTGTTGAAATATTAGTTTAAATTCAAGCTAATTTGGCAGTATTGTACATACCTGTGGTGCTATCTGGTTAAAAACGCTGACACAATAGAATTTTTAAAATAAAAAATTATTAAATATATTTAAAGAATTTGTTTAAATAATTAAATTATTAAAAATATTAATAATTTTAAAAATATTATTATAATTTTTTAACGTAATGTGTTAAATAAAGAAATTAAAATAATGTGCAGTATTTAGGAAAAAAAAATCAATTCTACTACAATTTGAATTTGAAAGCAAAAATAAATTTTCGAAAACAAAATAACAGATCTAATCTACTTATACTAGAGATATTATGTTTACAAATGCATAAGGCTATTTGTGCACTACCAAAAATATAATTTTAAAATTTTATTTAATCAAAGAAATATTATAGTTTAATTAATTAAATTTAATAATATTACATTTATATAACCGTAGAAATTTATTAAGGCATTATTCTGAATATTTATCCAAAGAAATTTGAAATATGATAGGTAGTAGAAGTACTAAGTGTAGTAATACCTTTAAAATACGTGTATAATCAAAATAAATAAAAATAGGATTTTTCCAATGCAACAGAAGGAGATAATACAATAAAAAGAGACTCTATATAAAAATTATTTTTGATTTTTCTTGAAAACCAGTTTATACAGAGGAAAAGTTTAAAAAGCTCGCTAATATAACTTCTTACAATTTTTTTGATAGTATAACAAAATTTTTGAAAAAGTTATAAATTCCGATCAAAAAACACAAAAAAAGACTTTGAAGCCCAAAATATCCGGTCTGTGGCATCGGATGTGTCTGGCTAACGAACTTAGGCGAGCGAAATCGAATTCAAACCTACACACCAAATTTCATAAGCATTAAACGTTTTGTTCGAGAGTTATCGTGTACACACATAAATACATATATATATATCTATATATATATAAATTTTAGTGAAGTAGATTTTCGGGTTCTAGAGGCTCCAAAACAAATTTCTGCCATAGTCCCGGGCTTAGGTCTTACCATAAGAGCTGCTGTAATAGCTGAATTTTCATTCTGAAAATTCGCTAAAATGTAGTTGCAGTACCTATCTATTTATTATTTGTTACCTACTATTAATTGTTATTAGGTTATTACATAAAATTATTGTAATTCACTTTCTATTACAAAATCAATTTTGATTAGCAATAGAACAATCTATATTCCAGTAATGCCTCATCATTTCGGATTTCCGGGGCTTTAAAACCTTGATTTGGGGCTACGCCTTACAGGCCGTGTCCATTACTGTATGCGTGCACGTGCTGTTTCAAGTGGATGTTGTTATTCGAAAATTTGTTTCACTGTTATTTATTTATTTATTATTTATTTATGAAGTGAAAACTTCAATAGCGAAGATAATTAACTCTGTCTGTAGGCAGTTTAACCAGGATATAGGATAGGAATAAAGAACTATTGTGAAGTCTGAATTAATTAACATCTAAATGCAGTAAAATAATGTGTTCTAACTAAACCTAAGAGCACTGTAATATTTGATCCTCTGACTGTGGCGACTGCCTTAGTCCTCCCAAGTGCAGTTAGCATATTTTAATCATAGGCCAACATAAAATATTTTTGTCTAACTCATTTGAATTCTGAAAAATGTCCGTATCTTGTATAAAAGATTTAATTCTCTATAATTAGTAAATATAAAGTTACTAGTCTGTTTTTCATTTAATAACTTGAAAATTCCTGTACGTGTGATAGCAGTTTTTTTACACGTAGCAGAAATGGCAAGTTAAATTTATAAAATCCACAAAATAATATAATATTTAATATTTTTTATTATAAATTTTAAATGCGATTTTCTTCCCTTATTTTTGGGAGGTGCACCTTACTACTTTCCCTACAAATCTGCAAAATTTCAGCAAAATCGATAACCAGAACGTGAACGTCTGAGCCGCTCCGTGTTGCTCTTTTCATAAAGCTTTAACTTCTAGCAAAAATAAATAGAACGAGAAATATTACTATAGACACAGGAATCCTCTAAGTGAGTGGAAATAACAAACGCTAGGATCTAATTACACGGAGAGAAAATTCATATAAAAATTACTGTGCTCAGCACTACAATCGACGTGTAAAAAGCGAACATATTCAATTTTGTACGGTAAAAATATAAAAATTGTAATTAATCATAGATAATTTAAAGGATAGAATATTGTTTCCCTAATATTAGCTCCGTAAAATTTGTAAAACAGCACAGTAGAAAGTTCCATTGCCGACAAAAAAATATTTTTTAATTGTTTTTCTTACAAAAATTACCATGCGGTATTATAATATTTGAAATGCTATTTGCTAATAGTAGAAATAAAAAAAGAGAAAGAAGGTTGTGTGTGTTGTGAACGCTGTTGAAATATACCTCACTCATAGCAAGTCACATAGCCAACCATAGGTGTGGACGACCAACTTGGTCGGACGGGTCGGACCAAGCACCTTGATTCATTAGACTGTCTTACAAGCAGCAAGCAGTATTCATTACACTGTCTTAGAGGACGGGGATGTCACCGTTTAATTCATCATTTTGTTACTTCACTATCATTAGTATTAGAATATATTGTTGGCAATCATTTTTGTATGCATCATAAAGAATCCAAAGTCGGAAAAGATCGGGCATCTTCGAAGTTTTTACAGGTACAGCCCAAGTAACATAAGGTTGCGCGTCGGATGCGCAAATGAAGGAGTACGACAACAAGAATTAAATTATAACATATATGCATAAGAGTGTGATAAAAGTTGTGTTAGCACATTAAATTTTACCATGCTAGTACATATTTTTTATTTTGGTCGCCGATCGCGCACGCATTATAAGAGAGCATGGTAATTTTTCTGAAATTTTATCTACAAAAATTATCCGTGTAGAGAAATAACAAAGTAATAATTATTATGATGAATAATATTCAGACTAAAAAGTATAAAATAAATTTAAGTAAAAATAATTTAAAGCTAACTTTCATTTATAGATGGACGAAAAAGTATAAAACAACTTTGGACTAAGAATTATAATTTTTATTTTTCTAGAATTTATCAAATTAGGGTCAATTAAAGTCGTGTTCAAATATTTGTTTCAAATAAATTTTGATTCGTATGAATTTTCGAATATTTAATTTTGATTTATTAGCAAGTGTTCAGATTTGACGTAATATTAGCATTAGGAAAACGTAAATACGCACAAAGCATATTTACCTTGAATATACATACTTATGCCTTCTATACAAATTTAAAGTTTTTGCGTTTCTTACGTACAAACAGTTAATTGTCATCAGTTTTCGTTTATGTCGTATATTTTTCTAAATAGTTTTACGATCTAATCGGACTGGTGTAAATGTTCAATTTGACTGCATTGTGTTTTTAGTCATAATCCGGTTAAATTGCGATTATGTTACGGTTTCCAAATCCGTCTGTTTGGTCCTTAACACCTACAAAGTAAATAAATAACTAGGCGAAAAATATTACTGATCCCAGCAAACTATACACTCTAAGAAAAAAGGGTCAAAAACGTGTAAAATAACTTAAATTTAAAGCAAAATTACTCCTCGCTCTGAAAATATGCACTACTATTTGTGTAATATGAAAAAATTGGTGTATTTTTATATAATTTGTGTATAATTACTGTTTTTTTTAACATTACACAAATAAAGGTGTAACTTTGGATTTTTACAACGTTTTTGGTTTATTTTTACACCACTAAATAGCAAAACCCATGCGCGCGCATTTGATTTTATATATTTTAAAATTATCTGTTATTGGATTGCTGTAATATTTATATGTACATAAGTAATATTCTTAAAGGTTAAAAATTATGTGTTCAAATTAGCTGAATTAAACAAAAGTATTTTTTGATAGGATATATAGTTAATATAATTATAACGTGTATGATAAATTAATCTTTAAATATGTTACAAAAACAGTGTTATAGTGGTGTACTGATGTTTTGTTTTTATATGCATTATGTAAAATTGCTTCTGGAATAATGTGCAAAGAATACTGTAATATAAATTTGTTTGTTTCCAAAATGCTGTCCTGATGACACATTTAAAATATTTCAGGTAAGTTAATTTTTTTAATTTTGCTTCATACAAATAGTTATGTAATTTGATAAAAGTTTATTTTACAATTTGACTAATAATTTATTTTGTGGGGCTCTCAATTTCTGTGAAAATTAAAACATTATCTACAATTCAGATATCTTTCATTCAGATATGTCTAAAAAATTATATAATGCTTGTAAATTGGTAAAATCCGTAGTGATAAAAGAATTATACGTATTTGTTTTACTAAAATTTATTAACTTGGGAAACAAAATATCTACAACTATTTATCAAATTTTAATCAACAGAAACCCTAATTAATGTAGGTATATAATATTACGTTTTTATGTCATCGAAGATGACGTATTAATATCGTTGTGTGATTGAATTGAACACGTGATTGAATAATTATTGAGTTGTACATCCATACTGAACAAACGCAAGAGGGCTACTAACTATAGAGTTAACAAACAACTACAGAGTTAACAAAAAATCATAATTTAGCACTTTCGCTGAGATGGCATTACTTAGTGCGTGTCAAAAACACGCACTTAACGAATTTTTTTTTTTTTTTGCTTTACAGTAATATAAATTCATAACAGGTTTAAATTGAAACGACGTATGGAAATCGAGTTTTTTTAGTAATAATAACAATGGTAATAATAATAATGGAATTTAACGTTCGTTTTTTAGACAATGGTATGTAACGGACGTCACTCACATCATTATTTCTCAACTTTTTCATGATGATATGGGCGGAGAACAAGAAAAGCGGCATAAAGATTTGACAGGTGTCCGTCTGCAACCGTCTTCATAAGGACGATGTCGATATTCATCTGGAATTGCGATGGGAAAAAGCAGAAAACTTTCACCAGCATATAACCGGCTACGGAATTCAAACCCTCAGTCTACCAGTTCAGAAGTGCCAGTGCCTAAGCACGCCGGGTTACTTTGCTGGTGAGTTTTTTAATCAAAAATTTAATATCTGTACATTCATTAAAGTAACCTGAAAGTAATTGTGTAGCAAAAACGAAATTTTCTTAATTTTAAATTGCTGTGAAATAGTTATTGAAATATTTCTGATTTGTTTAGAAACCGGAATTGGTGAAAACATCTGGGAAACCGCAGAATACATTTTCCCTGAAGTTCTAGTAATTGTAAGAGTCAGCAGAATATTGGGCGGAGGACAAGAAAAGCGGTATAAGGATTTGGTAGGTGTCTGTTTGCAACCATCTTCTTAAGGATAATCTCGATATTCATCTGGAATTATGATGGGAAATAGCAGAAAACTTTCGCCAGCATATAACCGGCTACGGAATTCAAACCCTCCGTCTACCAGTTCGGAAGTGCCAGTGCCATAAGCACGCCGGGTCACTTTGCTGGTGAGTTTTTCAATCAAAAATCTAATATCTGTACATTCATTAAAATAGCCTAGAAGTAATTTTGTAGCGAAAGCGAAATATTCTTAATTTTAAATTGCTGTGAAATAGTTATTAAAAAAAGAAAAAAAAAATAATCAAAAATGGTTATAAAATTAAGTAACCCTTATTTTCTGATTTGTTTAGAAACTGGAATTGGCGAAGACATCTATGAAACCACAGCATACATTTTCTGCGAAGTTCTAAGAATGGCAAGAGTCAGCAGAATATTGTTTTTCTTATATTTAAGTATTGTTTAGTTAATTTTCTTAAACTACATTTTTGATATGATGTAACTACAATTTTAATCCATAAGTTTTTAATATTATCAATGTAATCTAATTACAATTAAATTTTTTATAAGATATTGCTTAAATAATTGTGTCTGCAAAACGTATACATTGTAAAAAAAGTCATATCTAAAAATTTTGACCAGTTTAATTGGCAGTTACACTGCAAAATAAGGATTACGTATGTTCATGAAAGCAAGTAAACGTTCATAATAAAACTTTTATAATCTTACTTTTTTGGAGTGTTTATTTTAAAATTTACCAAAAAAATTATTATTTTATCATACGACACACTTATATAGAAATTTAGACATAATAAGCAAAATATTTAACATCTCGAATCTTTTTGTATATAATTCCAAATTATTCTATACTTCATATTATTATAAATATTTATGTAAAAAAACCATCAATAATCTTTTTTGATTCTTTATTTTCAATTAAGTTGAATCAGTTTATTTTTTTCAGCACAATTGAATCACTCATACTGATTCAGTTGAACTGAATCAGAATAAGTGATTCAGTTGGAATAATATTACACTTTTCTGGGTGTAAACATTACTATATAAGTGTGTAAAATTACATTTTCAGGTGTACAGGCGTGGTTTAAAAATACATTAATATGATGTAATTTTACGTTTAACTGCGCACTATTGCGAACTGAATGTGTAAAATTACATCTTGTTGTGTAGTTAATACACAAATAAAACGTAATCTATTACACACCTGGACCGTAATTTTACGTACGACATGTGTAAAACTACACAGATGAGTGAGTAATAATTACACCATGATGGTGTAATTTTCACCTTCGTACATTACGGTTTGTAATGTTACTGTCATTATAGAAGGCATTTAATTGCCTCCTATAATAGTAGTAAAACGGTACATTTTTTTCTTAGAGTGTACGATTGACTACAGGGACTGTATATTCGATAATAATGTGACCACTAAAAGTAAATTCGCCATATTCAGGACAAATATTGAATAAGTAACCATAGTAATTCAGTAAACAACATATACAAGTTTATTGTATTTGCCCTATTAATAGCGTCAACCAATCAAAAATTAGACCTACCGATGGCCACACAGTTATCAAATACATTATAAAGTCACTGTACTGCTGATTATTCTTAATTATGGCATCTAACTGCAGCCAAAACATATATGAAAGATTGTGATCAAAACTTAATACAAATTGCAATCAACTTTAAACTGCATTTTAGAAGTTGCCAAACATTTATTTTATAAAAAATAGATTAGCCACTGGCAAATTGTTTGTAAAATTTGTTTGCCAATTTGTTCTTTCTATTTTTTAAATATGATTAGGTCAAAGTGCTAGTTAGATTCATCAATTTTGACAATGGGTTTCAATAAATGGTTGATATTAATGGATATTTTGTAGTATAAACATAATACACACAGTTAGTTGAAGAATATATAACAGCGGGGTGCTTCACACCTCCAGTTCTTCGGTCACTGTTCACTTGTTAAGTCAGCTTCAAAATTATTGTTTTTTATGAGATTCATTTTTTTTTCATTGTAAGTTGATTACCTGGTTTTTTCTTTTCACTCAGTGTTGTTTTCCCTGTTTAATAAACGAAACATGACTATTCTAATATTGTATCATTATTATTAAACACTGAACACTGAAGTGAAGATGATAATTCATTATAAATATTCATTTAAACATTTTAAATAGCTACCTGAACAGAAGAGAAATATAAATTCCAGCGTTGCCATTTCTTCTTATATATTCTATAACATTAATTATAGAACACAAGGGAATTATGTAACAATTTTTTCTACTATATTGTTGCTGATGATCTGATGATTAGTGTTGAATATTTCGCGAAGTGTAAGTGAATAATTCTAAAGGTTACATAGCTATTCTTTAATTCGTTTTGGTGAATAGTTCCGTAAGCACAATTTAAAATTTGTTCCAACAACTGCTCCTACGCTGTTTAGAACAAATAATTTATTAACTCGACAATTCCCAGAGTTATTTGGAGGTGACAGATGTTTTTAATTTTTTTCAACAATAAGATCATTAAATCTTTACGTTCTGTTACCACCATTAGAAGGCTAATAGATGACGTTATATTTCTTTCTTGTGACATCTCTATACTATAAGTTAAACAAACAAATTAATACAGTTTACAATTAAAAATGTCTGTCACCTACAGGTGACACTGGGAATTGCCGAGTTAACAATTATACCTACCCTTTAATTCGAATTTCGTTAATGTAAACGCGGCTTAATTTTTAAGCGGAGCCACAGCAACTCAATATAACATTAAGCATACATATTATTGTCTACAATAATTGCTATAGATTTGTAGTATAATCACGTAAACATTAAAAATAAATTTAAGGATCTTTTGTTAAACTTCCTTCCTTCGGTCCTGAAAAATTTACGTATGAATCGAAAAAAAAATTATCAGTGATTTAAAATTCCAAAGTGTTCTCAAGATATGGACGTTTTTTGAGTACCATAATCTCTATAAGAAATACATTGGGACTTTGTGGTTCCTCGGCCAGAATTATCTATTAGCTTTAAATTTTATTATTTTTTTTTTTTTTTTGTTACGGAAATAACGTCAGCTAATCCGCGGGTAACAGCTAGTTAAATCATAAATTGAAAGGTTATAAATTTATAATGAACATTATGAATTTTATGCGTTGATGAAGCATAGAATGAAAATTTAAAGAGTCTGGAACCATTACCATAGGTGAATTTGCCCAAGAAATGAAATTCAACGATATGTATGCGATTGTGTAGCTTAGTGAAAGAGTAAACCATACGTATGGATTTTCCCTCAATATCTTTACATTTTGCGGAGTTATAATACCAAATACCAAAAAATAGTGGTCTTATTCAAACTTTTTTTTCTCGTAAACTATTACAGATAAAACGATGAAACAAAATCCATATTGTTTGCTATGTCCAGTACTTTATTATATATTTTTTTCATTTAAAATGGACATTAAATACCCTTTATAAAATACGAAAAAAAAATTCAAAAATTTTTTTAGCTACTTGTACAAGAGTGACCACTTTCTTATTACTACCAAAAGAAAGCTCGCAAGCACTTCCCTCATCTCCCTGAATTTTATTTTTGTCAAAAGGGTGGAACATATTGAAAAAAAATAAGAACATATATATTTGGTGATGTTCATGGTACGTGTATGTGCAGGTACAGGTCAACAAATCTGACTTTACCTCTTCAAGGTCATTAAAAATGCATTCTTAAAGAAGTGAGATAGTATTTAATATAAAGAAAAAATGACCTTGAAGCGGCAAAGTCAGATTTGTTGAATTGTACCTACTTGTTTTTGAATTACGTTTTTAAGAAATATTTTGAATGAATAAATGAATCATTGAATGTTTTTTTTTTTTTTTTTTTTTTTTTTTTTTTAATTACATGATAATCTGATGCCTGCTCTACACTCTCGATCGAAGTTCCTCGACGAAGTAATCGCTAATGTTGGCTGAAGTCGGAATACCGTTATAACACCAGCCAGGAAGAACCATGAAATGACCTTTTACACTCTCGTACTCGGTCCACTTTGCGAGAATTGAGAGTAGGCATAAGGAATCTAATATGTTTTATCTTCAAAATGTAGACTTTTTTCATATCGGAGTTCTAAAATACAATTAGTTACGAAAAAAGAACTAACTTCTCTCATTGTTTTTAACGTATTACTCAGTTCTACAATTATTTCGCAAGTAAATCCAACTAACATTTTTACTTACCCGTTAGGTAAACTAAAACAAAGTGTCAAAAAGTCGCAAAGTGGACCGAGTACGAGAGTGTAAAAGGTCATTTCATGGTTGTTCGTGGCTGGTGTTATAACGGTATTCCAACTTCAGCCAACTTTAGCGATTACTTCGTCGAGGAACTTCGATCGAGAGTGTAGAGCAGGCATCAGATTCTCATGTAATAAAAAAAAAAAAACAAAAAACAAAAAAAAAAAAAACATTCAATGATTCATTTATTCATTCAAAATATTTCTTAAAAACATAATTCAAAAACAAGTAGGTACAGTTCAACAAATCTGACTTTGCCGCTTCAAGGTCATTTTTTCTTTATATTAAGTACCATCTCACTTCTTTAAGAGTGCATTTTTAATGACCTTGAAGAGGTAAAGTCAGATTTGTTGACCTGTACCTGCACATACACATACCATGAACATCACCAAATATATATGTTCTTATTTTTTTTCAATATGTTCCACCCTTTTGACAAAAATAAAATTCAGGGAGATGAGGGAAGTGCTTGCGAGCTTTCTTTTGGTAGTAATAAGAAAGTGGTCACTCTTGTACAAGTAGCTAAAAAAATTTAATGAATTTTTTTTTCATATTTTATAAAGGGTATTTAATGTCCATTTTAAATGAAAAAAATATATAATAAAGTACTGGACATAGCAAACAATATGGATTTTGTTTCATCGTTCTATCTGTAATAGTTTACGAGAAAAAAAAGTTTGAATAAGACCACTATTTTTTGGTATTTGGTATTTGGTATTATAACTCCGCAAAATGTAAAGATATTGAGAAAAATCCATACGTATGGTTTACTCTTTCACTAAGCTACACAATCGCATACATATCGTTGAATTTCATTTCTTGGGCAAATTCACCTATGGTAATAGTTCCAGACTCTTTTTTGAATATTTGGTAGCAAAAGAAGCCAGTCTGGTACATTTCACATAGAAATTGCAGACACTACAAATAAAAAAAGTCATGAGTATATTTAATACCTTCTTCTCTAACAGCGTCACTCAAGAAAAAAGTTATGAATGTATTTAACAATGGAACCAAAACATCCAATTTAACATAAAAGAACGAATATTTAAAACTATTGCTGAAAACATTATCGCATATGGATGTGCACTTTGGATCTCAGATAAGAAACTAAAGAAGAAACTGCTTTCAACAGAAATGAATTTCTTAAGAAAAACGTTCGATTTTCTAGAATATTCAGTTGGAGTGATGAAAGAAGTGCGGAGGTCCCAATACTGAAAGAAAAGCACTGGCTAAAGAAGTTTGTGAATTGGTCGCTGGCGAACAGAAATAGCGAACGCGCCCTAAATTCGAATGGGGAAACGAGCTTCGATCCATCATGAAGTAAGAATTTTACTTCATTAGATTCAGATGACAATGTCTTTTAAAAACAATAAATGCCAAAGCTGTCGCAGCTGTTATTTCCTGCGTGTATCTTTCTGCAGATGATAATTATTGATGAAAATAGTTATAAAATTCATGACAGTTATATAGTTTAAGAACGGTTAATTACGTTGTTTTTTAGTTAATTTTTGAGCTAAAAAGTTCCTTGTAAGAATTTGAAAAGGCAAGTGTTTTCCTTAATTGTAGAAATGTATTTTGAGTGAAATTTATTTTCTTGATTATCTCGAAAATAAGAAGAAATATGAAACAATATCAAAATGATTCTGTCATCCGTTGAAAACCTTGCGAAATGTGAAAATGTGAATTTGCAAAAATTGTACCAACAGGGTTTTAAAAATTTCCTTAATTATACTCTCTTATAAAACTGCCTATCCCATTATGATCAAGAGATTATCGCTGTGTTAGTACCCTAGAATTCAGATTATTTGATAGTAGACTTGCTCGACATATTTTGAATTATCCACGATACCTTGCTCTCTTTTGTTTTCTCTTTATTTTCATTTTAAAATAGTTCAGTACTCTGGTACCTACTCATGCATATTATGCCCATCTGAAATATAATATTAGTTGCCTATTATAAAACAATAACAATTAACAGAAAGAAGAGGTACCACATTTTTAGTAAACAAAGTACTAATAAAAAACTGTAATTGGAATGTGTTGAGGTGTTTTGTTTAACAAGCGAGTGATTATGTTTAAACAATAGACAGACGTTCGTGCATTTCACATTTATTTTGTTGGATGTGATGCGGTGGAATCCCAGTAGCTAACAAAACTAATATTATAATGAATACTTTATATAATTAATGAGTTTTAAGTAACAGTACTTATTACATTATATTAACGAAGAATTAAGTTTATAATATATGTATGTGTGTATCTATGGACACGATAGATCGATAATAAACCTTTAAATAATGGTTTCGTTTCATTATGGGAAAACTTTTGTTCCAAAAATTATTTTTCATCTTAAAGCTAATTATATTTTGGTTATCTTATTAACTTTGTATTAAATAAAAACAAAACTGTCGAAAATATTTCAGTTTTTTCTTTTATCAACGAATTATTTTTTAATTTTGTTTCGTGTAAAATTTACACACCTAATCAAATGTAATCATTTTGTTTATTATTTAGTTAAATTTTATATCAGAGTAAAAAAAAATCTAATAAATAATGGGAGCACTTTTAATTAATGCACATTTTTTTAAATAACTGACATTTGAAAAATTTACTTTATGAAAATATATAGATATTAGAAAGCATGAGAATGTTTTGGGTGACGGTGATTGTTACTTAGAATAAAATTTTTAATTGTATTTTCCCTGACAATGGTGACGATAGTGGAGAATAAACAATTCCGATGCAATTTTTTTATCAAATGCCGGCGTCACTATGAAGATAGGATTAATGAAAAAGGTTAAATCTCCAAAATAATCACTATTGCTTTCTATGATCTTCCGCCACATATTAGAGGACATACGGATGTCATATCTATAGGAACTAGTTAATCGCTTCGAAGAGCAAACAACAAATTCTTGAGTTTCTTCAACATTTTAGAAACTTTTCCTTGTTAAACTATTTTGTATCGTGTTTACTACATTAAAAAGATTATGATAATCACACAGATGATTTTTAAATACGATTAGAGAAGTTAATATCGTATCAATATTAGCAAACAAAGAAAACGAGGGAAGTAAAATTGAATTTAATTAGTCTCGACGGTGTAAAAATCTGTAAAATTATACATAAGTTATATCCAATAGATAAAAATGATTTACTGTTTGCTTATTATATTTATTTATTTTATTATATAAATTTAATAATTTTATAAATTTAATAAATTTGCGCGTTGCTTTATGGTATTCCATATTTGATATTAGTAAATAAAAACACTTTACTTTGCAAAATACCACTTTTATTGAATATAAAAACTCTTATGACATGTTTCGGTCAATATGAGCATTCTCAAACGTGTAAAGCTTACATGATTACATACTAATTCCCCATCATCCATTGCTACAATTTGTAAGTTAAGATTTAAAATAAATAGGCATGTATCTGAATGTAATCTTTACACGTTTGAGAATGGTCATATTGACTGAAACATGTCATAAGAATTTTTATATTTAATAAACGTGGTATTTTGCAAAGTGTTTTTATTTACTAATATTTAATAATTTTATATTATTTTAATAAATTAAATTTATTCGAATTATTACTATTTTTTTTTTTTAAAATTAAAATTGGGGTACTGCTGCCGGTGGATGGCGCGGACAGCAGCACCCGGCGGCATCGCCATCGGAGGGCATGCGCCGCCATAAACAGTAAAAATAAAAACGACACATAAAGACAGGAACACATAAATGCATTAGACAACGGACAAACATACACATGATAAAATCCAACGATGAGCCCTGCCATCCCAGGGCTTAAAAAGAGTGGACAGTCCTTGGTGACGGTACGATAAGTACTAGACTGAGCGTCCGGTCACCAAGGCCTGAAGACCATCGCTGCGACTCCCCCCGAGGCGTAAAGGGCCTCGGTGTGGAGGAACCTGACTAGACAATACACAAATAAATATCACAGATCAGTATCACGGTAAGTATCACAGATAAAACTTATTGCGTCACTGGGAGGCCGCAGGCCGACCAGTGAAGCAATAAGGAGTTAAAACAATACCGCTGTAGAGCAATAACAACAGGCCCACAGCGGCATAACAAAATATCACAGATAAATAAAATCAAATGATGTACCACCTCGGGTGGAAAACGCCCTCAGTGGTACATCGTTAAAACAAAGCATACTAAAAACAACCTTATTAAAAAACAAAAACAACAATATCACAAGTTTGACAATATTTCTTGCTCTGTGACACGATTCCGCTCCCCATAGTCTCGACAGTTCCGAAATGGCTTCGTCAACACCTAGGAACTCACATGTGTAGGGACAGTGACATCTGATTACTGAGCAACATGTACTGTCCTGTCAGATAACTGATTACTGGGTACATGTGCCGTTCTGTCAGATGTCGGGGTCAACCTACACGGGAGACCGGTACGATGACTAGGCCACGTTCGTCCGAGTCGAGGCTACAGAGAACGGGACAATGCCACAGAGTATCACAGAGCCAACATCTGACCTGTGTTCGTATCACTTCAACGGGGCGGAAGCCGCCATATCAACGCCCACGAACGCATCCGTACGAGGGACAACGACGTTTCCTTACTGGGCGAGCTCGCTCAAGCTGTTCGGGCAGACATCGACTCGCACGCGTGGCCGATGAGAACGAGTGCGTCGAGAGCCGCATTTCTACCCATCGAAATGACAAGAACAAGGCCAGGGAAATATCACAGCAACAAAAAATTAAAATAATACCAAAGAAGGCGTGAAAACCCTAGTTGGCATAACAAATATCACAGATATAACATAATCACAGATCTGCAAAACCAGAAATCACAGATAAAATATCACGCTTTTCGACTCGTCTGACGCGATTCACGAACAAACGCAAACATGCCCATACCAGCTACTACATTCCCATCCGTCAGTCATTGAGTATATGTCAGCCCCAATTCGCAACAAAACACAATCTGTACGTTCGGTGAAGTTTCGCTCAATACGGGAATGCTACACTGTCGATCCTACGACATTCATCCTTGTCGAAAATTTTGATCCGGCATCTTTTGTGAAAACAGTGGTACCTCGAGAAGGAAAGGTGCCGATCTTGGGTAGTCAGTGGCTAATGGAATCCGAAGATTACTGTATTGCGCATAAACTACCCCTGGAACCCTTAGCCTCCTTGACACCAATGGGGGATAAATATTCCACACGGGTGCCAAGGGCAGCTGCTATTGGTGTCCTCACCACCATTATTACTATTATTTACTATTATATTATATTTACTATTTATATTTACTATTATGTCTACTTGCATAATATTATAAAAATAAATCATTTCAAATGTACACAAAAGTGCCATAAAATTTCAGCGCAAAAACCAGGTAAGTGGTGAGGGAGTGCAGAGGAATGTGAAATCCCTAAATGGTACACCCTGGATACCAACTCAATTCATATACGAAAATTTCGCATTCTAAGTTTATTTGGGAGGTCCGTAGCCGTATTAAGTCTGTCGATAAAATCGAAAAAACATGAAATTTTGGCGAAAATGCTGGGAGCGACGGTTAAACATTGAAAAACCCAAAATGCACATCCTAGGTATCAAGTCACTTAACAAAGACAATTTTATCCATCTAAATTCATTCTGGGGACTGCGGGCGTGTTACCCCTCCCCCAAAAAAAAAAAAACAAAACAAAAAGGACTTTTTCCTGTCTCTATCGGGAAGGTAAATACCTACTTCGGCGAAATCGCACTAGGAAGGTGAACTTTGAATATTTTATAGATAATTGAATATTAAGTTGTTATTTTACTTTCAAAAATACATTATCTACTTATTTTAAAAAAAAAGTTGTTGATTTTCATTTCACTAATCCCTTCAATAAAAGAGTTTCTTCCAAAGACTAAATTTGAGCAGTTTTGGTTCGGAATGGAACTTTTATCATGATATGGCATGGGATGACAAACTATACAGTCTATCAATTAAGTACTAAGAGAAAAAATTAAGAAAATTAACATAATAAGTACATATTTCCGTAACTGAATTTTAATCATGTTGAATATTTTAATTTGTTGTAACAAATTTAATATTTCCCACACTTGCGTTTCGCGAATCCCTACAAAACCATGCTTTAAGCTAGTTATATTTGCAAAATATTCCTTGAGTATTTGGATATTCAGTTTTCAATTTTACTAAATATCCGATATTTGGTGAACCCGCTGTTCTTTGCTAACACAATTAAAATACACACATATGTGCAAAATATATATAAAATCAATTTAATAAATCCAATATCTACAAATTTATAAAACGCGTCGTTAATTTTATTTTAAAATTCCAATTATTTTTCAATTTGTTTATAATTTGTTATTCAAAATTACAACTGACGTATGTCTAATCAAATTCATTTATGAGAAGTGATTTACATTATATTTAGTCAGTAGGCATACCGAGCCATATTTTTGAAAAAGTAACATCTAATTTTTTGACACATAACAAACAGCTACCGTATATCCAATAGCGTCCAATTCCAACAAGCACATATCTAAAAAATAAAAAAAATTAAATAACATTTGTAAGTTTGATCTAACGAAAAAACGAAGAATACTATAAACATTCTTAAAGTTTAGTGAAATGTAAATAAATTGATTTTGTTTTTTTAATTTCGGTGGACCTTTTAAAATATCTAATCGAATAAGAAACTAAATCATTCGCTAAGCTACTGTCTTAAATAAAAGATAATGTTACCAACGTCTTATAATAAATTATATAAATATATTTTCAAAAAAACAAAAAAAAAAAAACGTTATAAAATTTATAAATTCTAGCACATATACTGCTACTGATGTTAAAAAGAAATTATAAGGAAAATGCGAAAAAGTTCATTTTGAATAAAAATTCGGTTTAATACTTAAACCGTCGGGATCACTTATGGCGTTTGAGAAAAATTTTCCTATTTTCATCTCTAGAATGATATTAAAAAACACTGCAGGAAAAAATATTTTTTTTGGATCCCATTTCTGAAACGACTTATAGAATGTCAAAATGCCAAAATTTCATATTTTTTCGTGTTTTTTGGAGTTAGGTACGCATACGGGTCACCTAAATAAATGCACAGAGTTGAGATTTTGTATATGAGTTAAGCTGGTATCCAGGATGTCCTTTTTAGGAATTCTACATTCCTCCTACATCCACCGTTTTTACACCTACATTTGATGAATTTTTCGTTTAACTTTCTAAATAAATCTAGAGGGCTGACATTTTGTATACGGGTTAAACTAGTATTCAGGGTGTACCTTTTAGGGTGTCACTATTTAACTCTTACCACCATCATTATTACTCCAAATTTTTTTTTTTATATTACCAATAAAACATAATTATATTTCAATTACGTTTATATATATCTTAAATATATCGAAGATAAGAAGAAAATTCGACTCGAGTGATGGAGCTCGGCTTCTTACGGCTTCTTTTAAATTGTGTTGTGGTGAAGTTTATTAAAAAGTTATACACTACTGAAAATTTTTCAGACATTTTATTAATAATATAAAATGGTTCACACAAAATCGATTAAATACAAGACGAGTTTGGATTTCTTTTATTTTTTATCTTAAATAAAAGAAAATTGGAAAAAGTCATTGTTAATTAAAAACAATATTAAAAATTTATCAAATCAAAATAAACATTTTTTTACACCTGTTAATTTTATTGAATAGAAAAATATATAATAAATCAAAAAGAATTTGGAATTGATATTTTGTTAAAAATAAAACAATATAGCAAACCTTTTCTCGAAAAAAAAAAGACGTTGCTTCTTAATATTGTACTTATAATCGTATCAAATTGCTTGGTAATCAAATGTATTTTTCAAATTAAACATTCTTCAGTGATATGGCGTTTTGTAGGTAACGTTTTTTTATAACTTTTTTTTTCTTAAAAAAGAAAGAAGCTATTGGTTTTAAAACAATTTAGCGGCTAAAGCATTCATGAACTGCTACTTTTATTGTTACCTAAATGTCAGATAGTATTACGGTTATTTATTCACAAACCAACAACCTATAAAGTGTTATATAAACCCACAAAATAAATAAGTAAAATTATATTTGGATATTTTCATGACAAATTTAGTTTTAATCTTTTTCTTTATTTAGCTTCACAATTCTGTATGTATACCTACTAAAAAGAAAAATCCCATGAGTGATACAGAAGGACATGACGTCATTCAAAACTGATTAAACTAAAAAAAGAGTATTCAGTGCTTCTCCTTTAACAAGTGCACAATTTTAAATCAAAATTTGAATCCTGCTAGAAGTATTTAAAATTAGCCCATTAGCCTTAAGCTCTATTATTTGATTTCTTAAATGTCCCTAAAAGGTTATCATTTAATTTTTGGTATTTATTGTTGATTTTCAATATGCTTTAGAGACTGTCCTATATTAGCTGCGTGCTAAGGAAAACAATCCTTTAAATTTTTTATTTCATAAATTGTACATCAGAATTGATTTAAATTTTTCGAGATTTTGCGTAAATAGTGTCCCGTACTATTATTTTCCATTCTTACTTTGATGTAATGGCATATGAGGATACACAAAATATTTGTCTTGATGAATAAATTATATTCCTGAAAAATATGCGCGTTTTCTGTTCATTTATAAATAATTATTTAAAAATTACCTAAATATATTTTCAATCTTTTGAATATTTTGGGTCTATTATTTCTGTTATAAATGTTAACAAATACGAAATAAATAAAAGTAAGCTATGTACTCTTATTAGTGTACAGAAATTGCTATATTTTTCGCGCATAGATTTATGACCTATTCTCTCTTCCTTTTTTAATTTCTAAAGCTTATTATCTAAAAAATTCAGAAAAATACTGGTTTAACCAAATAATAAAAATTAAAAAAAAACGCCGTGAGCAGCGGGGCCCCATCACGGTAGTCGAATTTTCCCCTTCATCTTCGGTATTGAATGTCTACAAGCGAAATGTGATTGAAAGTCTACAACCGAATTGTCATTTTGTTGGTTTCAAAACTGGTGATGAGTGTTCGGCTGATCGAGGCTTTAAAAAAAGGTTTTAAGTATTTAAGGGCTGTATCTCAGTAAATTTCAATTTTGTGCCGAAAACAGGTAGCAGAAAAAAGCTAACACAATTCGTACGAGGACATTCCTGCCCACGTTTATCCGCTAATTGCCTTTATGTTTTAGTTTTAAATATTAAAAAAGGACCTTAAATAGTAAACTGGAAGGCCTTTATAAAGATATTTTTTCTTTCCAAAAAAATCCAAAATTTCTATTTTATAAATACTAAAAATCCAAAATTCCTAATTTATAAATAAACAGTGACTTTAATAACATTTTTAAATTACTTAATATGTATGTATTTCATTTGTCATAAAAGTAAGTTCACTTTTAGCGAATTTCCAAAACTGGAAATTCAGCTTTTACGCCAGGTGTCATGGTGCGACCTAAGCCCGAGACCATATCAGAAATATGTTTTGAGGTCCCTAGAATACGAAAATGATATTCACTAAAATTTATATATATATATATATATATATATATATATATATATATATATATATATATATATATATATATATATATATATATATATATATATATATATATATATATATATATATATATGTATCCGCGCGATAACTCTCGAACGAAACGTTTAATGCTTATGAAATTTTGTGTGCGAATTCGATTTTCCAAATCGTTGGATGAGTTCGTTAGCCAGACACGTCGGATGCCCAGAAGTAGGTTTTCCGGGCGTTTTTTGTCAACAAAATGAGTTTTTTGCCAGAATTAAGCAATTTTTCAAATTTTTTTTTACACTAAGCCATTGTAAAAGGTAAAACGCATAAAAAATGTTTTTATACCGTTGCTCTAAATTACTTACTTTTCGAGAAAAACTAGGAAATATGTCGTTCTCCATTTCACTCGCACTCGCATTCTTTTTTTTTCTGTCTCATTTTTTGCGAGCTAAATTCGAAAAAAGCCGCTTTATAAGTAGCGTGTCATGATTTTTTTAATCCAATTTAACGATTCGGCTATATTCTATTTCTCTGTCAGTTAAATGTTTTTATAATGTATCTCTGTTCCATTTTTTTTTACAAAAAAAATCCCGACGATATCTGTTATGTGATATGATCAGAATTTAGATTATATTTACACCTTCCTAAAATTAATAAGAGTTTGCTTCAATCGTATAAAAATTACGTTAAATCATATTCAAACAATAATATTTTTACGTAATTTTTTATCCAATTGACAATACAGTTATGATTAGAATTGTATAATCAGAGCATTCTAATATTAAATAATTTTGCACATTCAATTTTTTTTTTTAACAAAGAAAAATTTTTTTAAATTTTGACACATTCTTTTATGAAATTTCGATTAAGAAATATTAAAAAATTTTAAAGTGAATCATTTAAAAAGAGTTAAAAATAAATTAAAAAGGAAACATTTCTCTATTTTAACATATTTGTAAAGAAAATTTTACAGTTTACTTACAGTTTTTTGAAAAAATGTAATAACATTTTTACATACAATAAAGATTATATTTGAACGGTAGGAAATCCACAAATTTTTTTTTATTTCTTTAATTAATTATTAAATTTGGTTTTAGAAGAAAATCTTCGTCTAATTCGCTCCAAGCCGAAAGTATAGCCACTAATAAGGACATTCCACTGTTAAAATAAATGGAAAATATATTGAAATTTATTTAATGAAAGCCATTCATACACATTTTTAAAATATCCTTTTGAATTATATAACAAATAAAATCTGTGTAAAAAAATCTAATTGACGTGTTTTTTCTCAATTTGCTAATATTAAGTAAGGCTCGTTAATTAGGGAGTGATTGTGTTAAAATTTTAATATAAAATATGGTAATTTTAACCCTCTTTAAAAGAACATTTCGATTTTAACAATAAAAAAATTTTAAAAATTGTTTTCGTTTTTCCCGGATTACCAAAAACTGTTCATAGGCATATCTGTGACTAAAGTTGCCTCCCTTTCTTAAGAAAATAAAGTATTTTTAAAATTTTGTGCAAAAGAATAAAACACAATTAACGAAAAAAAAGTACGCGTTTCCATATTTTTAAGATTTTGTAGTACAAGAAAATCCTTATAAATTCATCATATCTGTTATTGCATTTACTAGCTTTTACGCAATTTAATAAACAAAAGTTTGAAAATGGACGTAGAATCTCACTGTTATTAATTATTATGTCTTAGTCTTTTGAAAAATTATTTTTTGAACTAAAATAAGAATAGGAGGAATATAAACTTAGGGGTAAACGACAGGAGTATATAAACTTTATTTTAGATTCTACGTTTATTTTTACAGAAAATCATCAAGTACCTATTATTTCTTTTTTGAATGTATAAATACAAAAAGTTCGAAATTATTTTATATTAGAATTTCAATTTTGGTCGACCCTACGGGTTGTCCCCATTTACTCTTTTCTCGTCTCTTTTGACCCCAATTTTTCATAGAGAAGAAATTATACGATTTTTGAATTTTTCAAAAACCACCGATATTTTTAAATTTTTTTGGATACTGCTGATAAAGTGACCATCTTCGCGTAAATTTTTAATATATTAAAGATTAGGTACTCATAAAATAAATACAAAAAAATACGGTGTGAAGTCGGAATGCGTACCTATTCATCCTTGTCTACGGTAGCACATTTTTTATTGACATAAATATTAGAAACGCAGGAAAAGAGACCAGGAATCAACATAGAAGTGGATTATGGTACGATATATTTTCTGAAAAAAGTGCTTAGGACCAAAGTTATAGAGTTCAAAGTGATGCACTTGATGATCTTGAAGCACTTGACTCTCGTGATGCACTTGACTTTGAAGTTGACCTTGAGGTCAATTTCCAAAGTCATTTGAAAATCATTTAATATTTTTCAAAAGGAGTAGTTTACTTTTCATCCCTAAATGGTTCAAAGTATATTCGAACGAATTTCACATGCAAGATAGAAAATAAGTGATCAAGAAGTAATTTTGAAAAATACTTGCTCAATCGCAATCGGAAAAATAATAGTTAATCATATGTTGAATTGAATTCCTAATATGATAACTATAGAGTAGCAATAAAAATTTTAAAAAATTTTGAAAATTTCTAATATAACATAAAGTTAATGTTTAACTTACAATTGGAGTGATATTAAATCTTTTCTTAACTTCTAAAATTACTTACAAAAATGTTTTCTTCTAATTTTTTCTATAAATTTGCGCCTATTTTTTCATTTCGTCAGGTTTTTATTTTTTTTATTTTAGAAAAATAACGCAACAAATCAATTTTGAAGATAGATTGAGTCAATACATGAAATTACTGCTTATAGGTACAGGATATGGTCAAAGTTCGGCAATGGCTAATCATTTTCAACTGACCTTGAAAATCGATTTCAGGGTCACTATCAAGTGCATCGCTTTAAATTCTACAAATTTGGTACTCAGCCCTTTTTTCAAAAAATATGCCGTTTCAAAAATATTTAGCTATAACTGTTTTCATCTACAGAGGTTGAATGGTGTTTTCTACCCCTAAAAAGCGTATTTAGCCGAAATAAAAAAACACGTATTTAATATTTTTCGCTGTTTAATAAGTATGTTAAGTTTCATTCAAATTGGCGAGTATTAGTTGGGTAGTGTTATTTGTCAGAATGTTTTGTCGATCTAGTTTTTTCAATATTTCTTTGCTCGTTTTCAGAATTTGCATTTTAATTTCTACGGACAAATAACTCATTCTTTTCTTCGATTTGAGTAACTTTTATTTGCTGATGTTGACCATTAATTGATCGAAACATATCAAATATTTTTCAATGATTTTTTTAGCGAATGTCGAAAATTTTGAAAATTTTTTCACCGTTAGTAAGTTAAAGTATTTGAATTCATTAAGTAATTAAATGATGTCCACAAGAACCTTACGAACTACCATAAGTTATATGAGATCCCTAGGACCCGTTTTTTACTGTTAGGATAAACTTTTTACTAAAATTATTTTAGATGAATAAAGGTTATGTTGTATGATTTCCGCCAGGGTTTACTGTTCCCATTATTGTAAAAATTAAAAACTAACCGACCGATTTTGAAAATTTTTTCACTGTTACAGAACTAAATTATTTTAGATGGATACAACTATGCTGCACAAAGTCCGTTCGGGTTCTTGGGTTCCAAAAATATCAAAACTAATTACCCAGCCGATTTTAAAAAATCTTTTACTCTTAGAAAGCTAAACTATTTTAAATAGGTACAGTTCTTAGATGAGATCCGCCAGTCCCCAAAATTTGGAAATTCGCTATGTTATGCAGATGCTGCGACAGGGGTATTTTTTAAATTTTTTAAAATTACTATTCGCCTACTTGTATTTAGAATAAACATAATGCTTTTAAAACACATTTAACAATAGCATTCAATTCCGATGTAAAAATGGGAGAAGTGGGGGGAAAAGTGATACGGACTCCCTACAAGGTACTAGCTGGATACTAACTGAATACACGTACAAAATTTCAGCCCTCTAGGTTTCCTTATGGAGTCTCTAGACGTGTTAGAAAACAAGCAAAAAAATTAAGGAAATATTGGCGTCAAAATCGTGGGGGTAAGGGTTAAAAGTTGAAACCTCCAAAAAACAGTGTCTGGCTATTAGCTTAACCTGTACACCAAATTTCAGCCCTCTAGGTTTATTTGGGGAGATTTTGACCCGAACGAAACTGTTAAAAAACAAGAAAAATCATGTTCTTTTGGGTATAAACATGGTGGAGGTAGGGGTTAAAAGTCGAGACCCCCAAAAGGCACCCCCTTGATACTAACTCAATCCGAATACAAAATTTCAGCCCTCTAGGTTTATTCGGGTGACCTGTGCGAGTGGTACAAACTTCGAAAACGTCGAAAATGCATGAAATTGTAGCTTAAAAATGGGGGAGGGTGGGGGTAAAATATTAAAACCTCCAAAAAGCACAACCTAGGTACGAACTTTATCAACACACCAAATTTCAACCCTCTACGTTAATTCTGGGGGGCTGGGGGCCTGTTAGATCCAGCGAAAATCGTTTTTCCCCCCTCTACTCCCACCATATCATCCTAGGAAGCTGACTTTTGGATATGTTGTAGATAATTGACCGAAACATTATTTAAAACCGGTTTGGAAAAGTTTTATTGCTTTTCCGCCCCCCACCACCACCTTAAAGGTCGGGTCAGAAAAAAAATTTGGCCAAAATTTGACCCCACTTTGATAGTATGAGGTGCCTCGAAAATGAGCTCCATTTACCAAATTTCATCTCTTAACTTCCATAGGGGGGCCCTACACAAATTAAAAGGTGGCGGGAATATATATATATATATATATATATATATATATATATATATATATATATATATATATATATATATATATATATCAGACATTTTTTTTCTACATATTCGTGTTCTACTGGTCCGATAATGGATAGCGCCCCTACTCTCGCCTCTCGCAGCTCTTATCGTATAAACTGTATAAGTCTAATTTTTCGGAGAAAATTCGACTAAAAAGCAAAAGAAGTTAAAAAACAAAAGTTTTGAAAATCAATTTTACAACCAACTAATTTTAATTTTTGATAATAATTACTAAACTTTGTTTGGATTTAGAAGCTATTTAATCTAAAACATGCAGCCATATCTTAATACATTATAATCAAGTACTTATAAGAAAATTTCTGTGCAGGTTATCGTGTCTGACTTACAATTTTGAATTCCACTCTACTATAAATATATTTATCTCATTGATCTTATCTGAAGAACTGTCTAGTTAGTAAATAATATTAGCCACTGCATGAGCACTACATCATATTATGAAATTAAAAGCGTATATATATATATATATATATATATATATATATATATATATATATATATACATATATATATATATATATATATATATATATATATATATATATATATATATATATATATATATATATATATATGTTTAGATTGTTAAATCTGTGTATATAGTTATCCTTTTTTATCATACAGAGGTCTATGATATATATTCTTTCTTCATTTAATTAGCAAAACATGATTTGGAAAAATATTTTCATGTAAACAAACCAGAAACTCTTATTGTGATTTTAATAAATTCATATTAGCAGAACTTCTGCAGAAATCCAGCGAAGGTACAGATTTGTAGGATTTTATACAAACCTTATAAGTATTGCAGAGACTCAAACATCGTATGATCACTGATGTCACACCATCAAATTGCTGAGCCTATCAACCTATCAAGTCAAGATAAAGTCGCCGACGATCTACATGAAATTGGACTCCATATTCAGAATTTTCGATTCGCGCTACGTAACACGAACGACGGATGTTGTACAATTTGATATTTATCAAAATAATAAATCTTAGTCGGATTAAAATTAATATACTTATTTTTATTGTAATGAAATATCATTGTGGCGTATTTAAATTTAATCAGTGAATAAAATACTAAGTTTTTAAAAGAAAAACAATTTTGTATTATTTACTAAAAACAGTTGAACGAAGTCAAAATGCTAGTTCGGCACGATTGATCAACCAACGGAGCCCAATATTTGGTGAACTTACATACAATTAGTAACGTCTAATCTCAGTTAGTCTCGACAGTATCAATATTTTATTAGGATATTTATATTTCTATGTAGATTCAGTGCCTATATTCAGATTGGTTAAATAAGAAGGATCAAGATAACCAACAGTAATCTCTGCTATTTAAACAAGTAAAAAATCTTAAGGATGTAGGTTGAACCTCGTTATCATAATAAAATCGACGACATATCCGACGTTCACTTCAATATAGTCAGATTATAAAACTCGAATAAAATCGAACAAACAAACAAGAAAACAATAACCGGCAATCAATGAATTGACAACGCGCACGAACGCAAATGAATAGGATTTGTAAGTTTGTTTGCAAACGTTTTCGTGGCTCTGTTATAACCGGTCGCCGTTGTTCACTGTTTTGCTTGCCGTGTTTTATTTTTCGTTTTACGCAAATTTCAGGTTTGTACAAAGCTTATAAAAATATTTTTCAAAGCATTGTATTTGAAATCTTTCTCTAAAAAGTTGCAAAGAATTTACTACTGGATGAAATCATTTAGGGTTGATCGGGTTAACTGTGAATTTGAGTAATTGTGAACGGCACCTATATCTATAATTTCTAAAATAACATTAATATTGTTAAAAATCAACTCTTAATATGATTTTCTTTTGTTAATATGCTGTTAAAATTTGATAACAATTCCCCAAGCATTAGTATTTTTCTTTTTATTTGAAAAAACCTTGCAAAATTTTGTGTATCTTATGCGGCCCATACACGATTCAACTTGTTGTACTACCTACAGGGCCTGATTAACCCTGAGTCCGCCCCTAGGCTCTTTGAAAAATGCCGCGCCCTACCTTTTGTTTGAAGAAAAGGAAAACTTGAGAAAAAAAAAACGTCAATCACAAATTTACACTATATTTTTTCTACGAAAACATTTTTTTCGTAAAATTTACATTAATATTTATTTAAACAAATAGTAAAATTTTTTATTAATTTATGTCAGTTGTAAAAGATGTTCAAATTTTTGCCAATGTATACTTTGAAACTATGGAAACAAAAATCAATAACAAACATACGTATGTATCTTTTCAGATTTATATTATAGATTTTAAGTAAAAAATAGTATATTGTTATTAAAACATTTATTTTGCAAAAAAGAAACATTAAGGTCAATAACTGAGATAAAAACTATCCTATATTTTAAGTTGGACCACATTACAGATAGTTACCCAATTTGATCAAAATCGGTTCAGTAGTTTCGGAGTTTATCGTAGCCAAACATTGTGACATGAGATTTTTATATATATAGCTATTATTAGTGAAATATCACATTATCATATTTAATAAAAATCGATCATATTTTAATCATTTAAGAACAAAATGAAATACATAGAACATCCGCTCCACACGCTACCAAATATATTGATAAATTTTAATTTATTGAATCCAACATGGTTAAATAAGGAGATGAGATATGAGATTATATCTAAATTAATAATTCTGTCCCCCACTTTTGTCTACCACAAAAATATTTAAATGAAAATTTTAACAATGTAAATTTAAATTAAACAAAATCCAAGTGAAACAAAAATCTAATTTATATTTTTTTTTTCTCTAATGATGCAGTATAGTTGACCACCGATTCTTATGGCATAAGTACATTATACTGGTACATAGAGGTATTTATGAATAGTATTAATGTTACCGCTAATACGCGAAAACTTTAATTATAGACCAATCAATTTAACTATTTTAGAGGGAAATAAAACAAAAATTGTTATCTAGACTTTTATAAGTGGAAATAGTAAAGAGGCTTATAATAAACTTAAAAAAACTAAATGCCTGAGCAGGGGCGGTGGAGGGTGATTGGGGGGGGGGCAAAAGGGTGAAAAATTATATTATTGCAATTTCCGGCGAAAGTCGAAGTCAAAGGAAAAATTATCGTTAACAAAATTTGTAGATCATAAAAAAATCTACAACTTTTGTAAGGGTCACTTTTTAACATAACCTCAAAATTTCGGAGAAAACTGCGAATTTTCTTGCTTTTTTGTCACTCAGTTGTACGGAAAAAATACTTCATTGTTTGACCCGAAACATTATTTTTGTAGAGTATTGCTATAAATATCTAAGTCGAAAAAATGAAGTTTTTTAGTCCAACAATGAAACACAGTTTCTTTCGTATTTTTTTCCGTACAATTGAGTGATGTAATTAGTTTTTGAAATTTTTCAAAAATTTGACCAGATTGTCAAGAATTACTGAAAAGTTCATTGTTGTAAGAGTAATTTTTTGTTATTTATTTGATTTTCTTTTGCATTTTTGAGCATGTTTTAAATGAAACTTCCAGTTTTGTTATCTTACCAAAAAGTGCATGTCAAGCCGAAAAAAACGAGCACCGGCAGAACTCAGTGCGATCAGTTTTTTAAGCAGAATCTTTTCCTGAAAAAAAAGTGTTCCGGACTGAAAAAAATGAATATCTCGGAAACTTTTTAATTTTTTTCCCCAAAAAAACTTGTGGTTATTTAAGACCTAGAAAGGTATACTTTCACCAAGTTTCGTCAAAATTAAATAATTTTTGTGGAAATGGGAAACCTAAAACCAAATAAAGAAAAAAAGAAGAAAATTCGCACTTTTCTCCGAAATTTTGAAGTTATGTTAAAAAGTGACTCTTACAAAAGTTGTAGATTTTTTTATGATCTACAACTTTTGTGAAGGATAATTTTTCCTTTGACTTCAACTTTCGTCGGAAATTGCAATAATATAAATTTTCACTCTTTTGACCCCCCCCCCCCAGTCAACCCTCCACCGGCCCTGCTCACGCATTTAGTTTTTTTACGTTTATTATAAGCCTCTTTACAATTTCCACTTATAAAAGTCTATATAACAATTTTTGTTTTCTCTGTGTAATTTGATTGGACTATTACGCGTCCTAACTAGCTAAATCGCGAATCAGCCAGAGACGTCGGATAATATGTGACGAAATGGATGTATTTAAAACAGTTTCGGTAATCATCCGGTTTCTACGCGATTTATCCGAGAGGTTCTTGTTGTAACCAACAGCCGTTGGTTATTACACAATTTTTGTAATTTTTAGGTAATATGTTTGGTGAGATACAGTTTTTAGAAACCTTACCTGCCTTAGACAATAACGAAAATTTTTTTGTAACGTATATTTTTTTTAAATTTTAAAAAAGGAACTTACTACATGGTTAAAAAAGAAATAAAATATTTTTCTGTATTGTTTTTTTTTTAATGATTTAGGGGTCTTGCACAATCACAAAAATTTTTCCGTAGTATCTTTAAATACTATTCTATAATTAAAATATATATTTTTTGAAAATACACAATAATTATTTATTAAAATATATAATTGAACTTGCTGAAATTATATATTTTCAACTTGCTGAAATCACTAGATTCACTCATAAAGTCATAACAATCTAACAAAAATAAACAGGAAATGATACGCGTGGGGTAAATTTGTCTTTCCTTATTGGATAATGACTTTTTGAAATTTTTCAAATTTTCCCGAAAAACAGGTTTAGCGAGCAAGAAAAACTTATCCTTTATCTTTTCTTCTATTCTACTCTTTTAAGGGATTTATTATCAATTTTGTGGAGATTAAGTACCATTTTCGAGATATTTGCAAAACTAAATTTTTATCCCAATTTTTGAAGGGCAATTCACCCTTTCAGACCACTTTCCATGGTTTTGGGTTTTAGATAGACCTCCTGTACAAATTCGAGAACAACTTTTGGAAATATAACTCCTGAAACATGGAGGTGGTGAGCCCAAAAAATACGTCACCAGTCACCAAATTCTCACTTTAAAACTATTTCGGGGCAAGCAATATGCAGGTGGAGTGCAAAAAAAGGTCACCAGTCACTAACTTCTCATTTTATCGTTTTAGGGCAAGCAAAATCCGCTCTACGTCTACACTGCTGTTGTTGACCCCAAATTTGTTTTCCCTCGCCGTGCACCGCTTGCAGGTCGTTATCGACCTCTTGGGATATAAACAACTTTGGAAACCACTGGGCCAATATATAATTATATGAATATTACTCATTTTCAATAATATTACATATGTATATGTGGGTCGAATTGATAACTTCATTTTTGAAGTCAGTTAAAAATAAATATTCTATTATTCATTACCTGCAAGTAATTAAAAAAATTAAAAATCCTGTCCGATAGGTAACATTTTTCATAAAAATCCAATCTTCATACACCATGTTGTTCATCTGGTTGTTAATTTTATAACAACTTCCAGCGATGCGCTTTTTTATTCCAACTACTTTGTTTCGTTTTGTTTTTTTGCTTCATTTTCTTCTCATTTCATTCATTTCGGTTATAATTACGTAGGTACAGTTTTGGGTTTAATGGAAGAGAACAGAATTATTAACAACAGAAGCAACAAATACAAGAGCTCAGTATCAAGCGCGTCAACATCAGCTAACAGAAGCTGTTTAAACCATAAAAATAAATGAAAGGTTATAAGTAACAATTTGTAATTATCGACAGTAATTATAAAATGAATGTGTTTTAATAAATGTGTTTAATTTAAATGAAAATGATAATTGACACTTTTTGAATTAGAAAAGAGATTTTTTGATATGCCAGTATCGGTGGTGGTGTGTGTATGTATTCATAAGCATAGTAAGTATTTTGTCGTTGAAATTGTAGCTAGGGAGCTGGCGACAGTAATTTTTAAGAGATTTTGTTGTTGCGCTGAAGTTTATTTGCTACATATATATATATATATATATATATATATATATATATATATATATATATATATATATATATATATATATATATATATATATATATATATATATATATATATATATATATATATATGTATAAGTTGGTCCAGAATTATGTACCGTAATTGATAGAGCTCGTAGTACGTTTAAAAATAATGGTACCTTTTCATGTACACGTTTTTTCAAAACTCAATAATAAGGGAGATACAACTCTGTAAAGAGGTGCAACGAAAACCATTATTTCTTAAATATTTTCCAAACGCTTTTGAATAACAGATTGATATTTTAGGGGTACTTATTTTGCGTTAGAAGGATTAAATTTATGTCAGCACTTATTCCACCACTCAGGAGCAAGGGGTGGTTTTGGGTGGTAGGTGTGAGTTATCACGTCTTTTCTTTTTTAATTTGCAATTATTTAAACAAAATCCCTGATAATATAATTCCTCAGGTAATTTCACGCAAAAAAGGTATACTTGTTACATCTCAATAAATATCACCGTTTTCGAGTAATTTAAAGTAGAAATATCTATTTCCAAATTATCCCCTAATCGTAAGTGATCGAATAATTGATACAATAAATTTAATTATTTTAATGTTCATACGCGCCCCTAGCCCATATAAATCCAGTAATCAGAAACACCTAAAAAATTTTAAAAAAAAGAAGTCAGTTTCGTTCCACCCCTCTATATTTTACCTCTCTGCTTTATCTCCCTTACTATTGAGTTTTGGAAAAAAGTGTAGAGGAAAAGGTACCATTATTTTTGAAAATATTATCAGCTCCAGCAATTACGGTACATAATTCTGGACCATCCTATATATATATATATATATATATATATATATATATATATATATATATATATATATATATATATAATATATATATAATATATATAATATATATATAATATATATATAATATATATAATATATATATATACATATATATATATATATATAATATATGTATAATATATATAATATATATATAATATATATAATATATATACATATATATAAATATATATATATATATATATATATATATATATATATATATATATATATATATATATATATATATATATATATATATATATATAGTTTATTTCAAACAGAATGTTACTAGTTTGAGTCTTTTGTCACGTGTGCGTTTACCTTTTGTCACATGTATGTAATCTCGTTTTTTTTATTTTCGGATTCTCCTACTACTCCTAGCCCTTCCACTTCCACACCACACACTACTCTTTTTTCATAAGTATAGATAGATAATATAAGATTAATATATCAGGCATGTATCGAGTGCCGCATTTTCGTGGAGGACCCGGCTGATCGGGTTAACTTTCATCGGGTTTTAGAGGGCAAGGTGGATCACCACACCTCTACTCAACCTGAGGAGAAACCGACGGAGGTGGTACTCCGTGGAATGCGGACGGACAGCGCCGAGGACATCAAGCAGTAGTTAGGCGCGAAGTTCAGCGTCATAGCTGTCTTCGAAATGAGAGGACGTTCAACGGGAAGTTATAAGGGTAACTTCGCCAATTGGACTTCATTGTCTTTGCTATCTACGAGTGGGCCAGCCGCTTTAACTAAGCGGTTTTGCATACTCAACCTTAACATCGGCGGTGGTCTTTTGATGAAGAAAGAAGAACTTCTCGCCCTGCTACACACCCATAAAATTGATGCTGTCATCACCGAGATTTGACTCAAACCTAATAAAACCTTTTCTGTTCCAGCTACAAAATTCATCGTAGAGACCGAAAAGACCGCCAAGGAGGGGGGGGGGCGGCACTGCTTATCCGTAAGAGTGTCAAGCATAGTGCAATGCCCAACCTCCAAATCCAGGCCGAACATGTCAGCGACACCATCACACACCATCACCGTCGCTTACACACCCGGTCAAATTGATGCGAATGACTTTGAGAAACTCCTTGACCGCAGTCCTCACACACTACTGACTGGCGACTTTAATGCGTTCCACCCAGCGTGGAATAAGGAAACAACCGACATCAACACCAACGGAAGGATTCTAATGCGGCTTCTCGAAGAGACTAGAACTGAACTACTGTTTCCGGACGGTCTCACATACTACTCGCGAGTAGAAGGACTCCTGTGATATACCAAATTAGCGAAGCCAGTAAGCATTGTATCCCGACCAAACGCATCCCCAGCGACTAAACCTATAACCTGAGTCCCAAAATCCTTGAACTTATTCGGGAATGGAATAGACAAAGATAACTATACCAGCGGACAAGTCTGATACATTACAAGGACTTACAGACGGAATAACCACAGATACGTGACAAAATACACGACAAACGCGGACTACTATTTAGCGACTACGTTGAACAGAAGATTGACTCCAACCAGAACTTTTGTCAGCTAATTCGCTCGTTCAAACCACGTGACGCGACAATACGAGTACTAAACAAAGACAATTTGTTAGTTACCGATTCTTCGGAGAAAATCCAACTTATCGCGGAATCATAACAAGAGGCGCACCGCATCGGAGAGCAACTGCCACATCCACGTGAAAGTGAGGGTATTGGACGAGCAGCAGCCGAAGTAGCGAATGCGTCAGTCTTGTCTATTACTATCGAACCCAAAACTGTGGAGGAGATAAGTAAACATATTAGGAAAGCACATCTTCAGATGAAACACATCTTCAACAGTGGCTTACAACTCAGCTACTTTCCGCAACAATGGAAAGTGGCAAAAGTTGTTCCTCTTCCCAAACCGGGAAAACGATCCAACCTCCCCGCCAGCTACCGACCTATCAGCCTGCTTCCCTCGATCAGCAAACTCCTCGAAAAAGTCATCTATACCCGCCTTCTATCACATATAGAAGAACACAAACTCTTTCTAAATGATCAATTTGGTTTCAGATCCGGCCCCTCGACGACTCACCAGCCCGGTAGACTTACCAACCACATCACCCGCGGTCTACGCAAGAAGCTGGACACGACGCTGGTATCTCTGGGTATCGAGAAAGCTTTCGACAATGTATGGCACCCCAGTCTCATCGCCAAGCTTCATTGCCGTGATGTACCACTATACATCACTAAAATCATCCAGGACTATCTCACCAACCGGGGCTTTTTTGTCGAAAGCGGTGACGGAAAGTCCAGCGTCCTCCAGATACCAGCAGGCGTGCCCCAAGGTTCGATCCTTGGGCCAGTCTTGTTCAGCTTATACATCAGTGACATCCCCAAGATGCCACCCAACGTCCACATCGCCCTGTACGGTGATGATATTGCCGTTTTCACCTCATCAAGGAGAGCGAATCAGTCGACTGCTGAGAGGCGGATAGAAAAGACGCTCACCACCCTTCAGGACTACTTCCAGGAAGACTGCATCAATATCAACTCCAACAAAACGGAGGCGACCATCATAACACACTCCAGGCTGCTTCCACGTTTCCAGCTTCGATGCGGCGACTCCCGAATCACCACGTCACCTGTCATCAAATATCTCGGTCTCTACCTCGACCGTAAATTGACATTCAAGACAACTGTAACACAACGACGAATCGCCGGCGAATCTGCTGCCGCCAGACTGCGGCCTCTACTAATCTGCAACGTCATCTCGACGGCGAAAAAGATACAGCTGTACAAGACGTGTATCCGGCCCATCATCACATACGCCGCACCTGTGTGGTGTAGAGTTTCACCTGGTAACATTGCCAAATTGCAACTGTTTCAGAACAGAATACTTTGTCTTATCCTGAACGCCCCGCGATGTACCCCGGTACGTCATCTACATTAAGAAACAGGCGTCGAGTTTGTTCTTGACCACATTTTAACATTAAAATCACGCCACATGGCCAGATGCCTTCTTCACCAGAACGACCGGATTGCTGACATGTTCCTGCCCTCAAAGACACTGTCCAAGCAGAGCAAGAAGCTCATCCTGCCGATGGATATCTCCCCTCCGTGACTGCCCTCGACCCTGGGGGGCGGTCAAATGGTCAAGAAAAAGTGTGTGCGTGTTTTAGGTTAAGTTTTTAATTATTCATGTTTAAAGGTTTTTTGAAAATTTTTTTTGTATAGTCACTAATAATTCAGTTTTCTCATGCATTGTATTATTTAGAATTGTACATGTTAGGTTAAAGTTAAGCACTAGTTGTAGGTACCTAGATTTAAGTTAAGTATTATATTTACATAAAAATCTTTGAAAAATATTGCACCGTTTTTGAATACAATATATTTCGTATTTCGTATTTCGTAATTTTTATTCTGTTTGAAAATGAACTGACATTTGGAAATAATATTGTCTTAGTTTTAAAAACATTTGTTTATTACTTATAAAGACATTTTTCCTAGCTTTCTCCTAAACTAATTAGAGTTAAGGAGAAAGCTCGGAATATTAATTTTATCAATTAGCAAAATTAAAATTAACATGTGTTTAATTAACTTAAGCACCCATATACTTTTTATTAATTTGAAAACATCTGTCATTTAATCATCGCAACTTAGCGAAATTTTAGTGCTTTTTAACGAATTTAAAAAATTTGAAAATCATTACAACTAACATAAGTTACTTATGTTAGTAACTGTATTAAATTAAAATTTAATACCACTTGGCTATTTTCAATTAAATCAGTAACAAATGTATTAATCTAATATAACATAAAATTGATTAATGTAACCTGTCATAATAATTAATTCTGAAATAAAAACTTATTTTTCATCTTAACAAAAATTTTGTGAACATGCTTTTGATTAATCAATTAAGTTTTAAAATGATGTTCTCACATTTGTAATAGAGCTAAAACATAATATGTATAACATTGTATTTGTAAGTACTTACAAGATTAATAATAAATATTGAATGGCCACCACTGGAAGACAATATTATAAAAATATAGTGCGTAAAAAGATCTATTGTTTCTTTTAATTATATAATTCATTAACTTTTAACCTTACATAAATTTCCTGTTTACAACATTAACACAATATAAATACAATATACATCTTATTAAGTGAACAATCTTTGTATATATAGGTATGTATGTTCTATTTTTCTCGAAAACGGCTCTAAGAATTCTGATAAAATTTGCTATGGAAGAGCTTTTGGGTCTTAGAAAGTGATTTAGTCACACATAAAATGTATTTTACAATATTAACACGTTCATTGTCGGTTACATGATATCGCGTGACACGTTACTTTACTGTATGGCCAATCACGCGATATCGCGTGAAAAATATACTTATTTAAGAAAAAGTATTTGGCCACCTTACAAAGTCTAAATTTTTAGTTTGGCAATGAAAGTGTTAATAAATATTTCTATAGATATCATCAGTAACAATAATATTTTTGCCGACAACTACTATAAAATTACTTATTAACTTCCTATTGGAAGTTACTGTAATGGGTCCGATTTTACTAATCGCTAATTTGGACATATCTCCACGTTTCAAGGTCACTAGAATCCGAATCAACCGTTTTTAGCCTGATGTCTGTGTGTGCGTTCGTTAGTTCCTTCGTTCGTTAGTTCGTGAATTTTTTTCGTCTCGCATATCTCGAGAACAAATGGTGATATCAACTCCGGACTAATTTGGACTAAGCAAATTCGGATTAGCGGTTTGTTTTAATAATAAAAAAAACGAAATTAAAAACTTTTTGTGAAATATTTATCGTCTCGCATATCTCGAGAATAAATGATGATATCATTTGTTTAATGAGGGGTAGGGCCATCCATGAGATACAGGGCGCGAAGCCCCTCAGTGGGACGCAAAAGGTAAAGGCCCTGTCGGGGATTCGGGAGGAGGAACCCCCCGAAATGAAAAAGAATTATTTATGTACAGTAGTCTCTAGTCTTTAAGCCTTAACGACACTCAATGGGAAGTTGACAGTATGAATAGACTTGTCCCCCCAAATTTTTTACTGTACAAAATACTATTAATCCTATCCTATATCCTATCCTATTTTTTATCCTATTTTTTATAGAAATAAATTATTGTCCAGTTATCATCAGTTGCCAGTTATCATTAGTTGCCAGATGCTCTCCTCAGCTAATTCCATTCAAATGAAGTTTCCACTGAATTGGGCTCGGTCACCCTGATATCTTATACTACTAAAGGGGTATTCTGGTCTAGAAATTCAAAAAAATCGATTTTTTTTTCAAGTATGTAGTAGATATGCTATCTCAGTTGCATAAGTTGAATAGTTTAGTTAGAGGTGGTTGCGGTCAACTATAATAAAGGAAACTGATTTAAGTGGTTATATGTTGGTAGCAATAGTACGTGGCCTACCAAAAGTGAATCGCAAGGTAATTAAACGTAAACCTCGAGAAGCGGCTACGATGTGAAAAGTCATTATGCGGTGGCCGGAAATTCACTTGAACATTAGACGTCGAACTCATCACATTCATTAAAGTGCAATAATATTGTCATTTTATCATTAATTTTCTCTTTGCTAATAAAGTGTTGTATAATAGATAGAATTCTATTGGGGAAATAAAATTTTATTTATTATTTTAAAAATGCGTTACTTATTTATTCAAAAAAAAACTTATGTAATCAAAGAATATTACAAAGTATAACAAACCATCAATGACTCAGACTGCCCGAAAGGAGACTTCAAATTTTAAACTCATTTTTCTCGAATGTATGCTTCTTGAAATGGCTGACATTATATCTCAAGTTCTAGTAGACCGATTGCTTTGAAATTTTATACATAACTTCTTAATATACATCGAGATACTGTTAAGCGTATGACAATGCACAAATGTCGTATGCTTGGAGAAATCATATACAAAATGTTTCTCTACACAATTTATTTTTATATAAAAATTAAAATACTTTTGTAAAAATAAATTTTTAAGTAATATTTTCTAGCTACATAATATTTATTTCTAATTGTAAGCTGGAAATTATAATATATACGTGTATTAATAATTTTTAATATTACTATTATCATATATTTATGTGAACTTTCAAGATAATCGCCTCTATATGTTAAAAATTGAAGATTTGTTTACATAAAAATTTTTGTTTACATTAAAAATTTTCTCACGTAGACTGTGTATGTATATACAAACACACACAAACAGTACGCTTAATGAATGAATGTACGGTTAACGGGATGGTGATGTATTCAAAATTCGTTTAACGAGAGGTCTTTTGAATTTTTTTTTACTATGGGGTCGGAATCATGCCAAGCAGGGGGTAAGTTTTTTTCTTACTTTGCTGGCCTGTACTTTTTTCAATTTTAACCTTTTTTTAACTTTTTTGTACTTTTTAAATATTAATAAAAAACTGATAAAAAGCCGATAGTAAAAAATTTAAGGTTTTTTATTTATTACGCCTGGAATAACACCTAAAATTTGGCCGTCTAGACCAGAATACCCCCTTAAACGAGCTATCTTTGTATATACATACATATGTATGTATCAATGTATGTCCTTCTTTTCTTGGAATCAACTATAACGATTTTGTTGAAATTTGCCTTGGAGGAGGTTTTGAGGATTAGAAAGCGATTTAGCCAAGTCTCAACTCACTAAAAATTCGTTTAGTGGGTCAACTTGAGTCTCTTTTCTCAAACCCAATGTCAGTTTTTCATTTGTTACTAAAGTAAAATAAGTAGTACTCGGTATGTTTTAGGGGGATAAAAGTTTATTCTATTTCGAATATGAATATAAATATTTTTCTAAAAAGCTATAATTTTTATCATCATCATACCTTTTTAACACTGATTCACTTTAAAATAATTTTTTTTAAAATTCTACTTCTGAAATAACGAATTTTTAAGAAAGTGCAGTTTATTTCTATACTCGGAACACGTATTACCTGCTGGCAGCTATACTTGGATGAAGCAGGCAAGTATATTCGGAATAATGTAATATCAATGTGAAATAATAATATGTTATACACCAAGGGACTAAAGTGTGAGTTTTAATCCCGAGTGTGAAGTTTGTTGCCAGACGGCCTGTAGAGGCCCGAGGGCAACAAATCACACGAAGGATGAAAAAAGCCAATTTAGTCCTGTGGTGTATATATTATTTTTTACAATTCCGAATAATTTAAAATTATAAAAATTAAAAAAATTACTTAATGTCATTCAAATTATAGATATGTGATAATATTCCGTCAAGTATACTTTGGATAAATCAATCGAATTGTACAATAGAATATAAATGTTTGTCTCTATCTACAAGTTTGAATTTGTTTATTATTTTCAATTACCTAGCAACGCTATTTAATTTAAGTTAAATTTTTGTAAATGTGCTGATTGGTTTGTGCTTGCTGATTGGTTTAAAAGCAGGAGCAAAATAACTTTTTAGTCCCTTGGGACTAAAAAATCCCTACTAGTAACAGTGCGAGTTATAAATACATCGTGATAGAAAGGTATATAGTTTAATATGTTCCTGGTCATAAACTCTAATGATAAAACGCCTAAATGGTACACCATTTTGACAGTTAATGCACTTTTTATGGAATTGTTGACGTCGCACAGCATGATGTCTGAACTAGTCAGCTTTCATTTGGTGTCTTACAGTATCAATGACCGTAAACCGGTTGAACCTTCCTAGTTTTTTTTCTGAAAACTGAATATAAACACCCAAATGTACCTATGTAGAAATTAGTAAAATATGTCATTAGCACACTGTAAATAACAGATTACGTTATTGAAGTTATTGGATACCAACCGCAGTACAATTCATTTTCAATTAAAAATCAATTTTGTTTTAATTTCATATCATTAAAAACAATAATAATTACTTTATCAACCGATCAAAGAACACCCGACCACACTACTATAAGTAAGTACCTATGGATGTATAAATGCGTTAGTGTAACAAAGAAAATGTATACACATTAACCAGTGTTTTGGACACACAGATGTTATAAAGTGCTTTTCATACGTAGGTACATTTGCATGTACGGAGGTATTTTTTGTTTAAAAAGTGAAAGTTTATCTCCAAAAATTATAATTAATTCTTTTCGGGTCTTTACATTATAAAATTAATTAGTAAAACAATCCAGTATGTAATATTGATAATAAAATATTGTATCAGGTGTTGCACTTGTATTAACAAAACAAAAATATAATAAGCATCCATTGGCGTATTTGTGTATTTTTGTTGTTTGGAGAGACATTTAGGGTAATTTTGACATAGATATTTACGTGTTTTTTATTTATTTATTTTTTTGAAGTAGCATCTAATTACCTTTATTTATTTATTACGTATGAACTTTTTGTTAAGGAATAGTATATTATGTGATTGAGGTTGTAAGTTGCATATTACACACGAGTGAAAAAGTTACGCAAGAGCCACGTAACGGCGAGTGTGTAATATGCCTTACAACCGAGTTATTTACTATACTTTATCTACGACTAACATGAAATTCGCAATAAAGTATAAACCATAAAAATTTGGTACGAATGCAATATACATTAAAATTATGTAGAATTTAAAATTTATTAAAAACAAATGTAAACAATCGGTGATTTACATTTTTTGTAAATATTTTGAACAAAATAATAAATAAACATTAGAAAACTTTATACATATAAAAATAAAAATTATTGAAGGTATATGACAGTTCTTTTTGAATCCCTCATAAGAAAAACATATTTTATAGGAGTTACAATGATATATATTCCTTTGATTTAATCATCTGAAGTCAAGAAATCAAATGAGTTTCTCTTATATGATTCAACGCCGTATGCAGCCAGTACGGACAACTTTGCTACTGGCCGCAGTGGTTATAAAATTTAACTGTACTATTTAATCTAAATTCAAAATTAAATAGTAATCCGATCAATTTAGCCCTAAAAATAGTAGTATACATACAAAAATTAGGGGAGAGCTGAAAATTGGCACGAATGTTCGGAACACCATTATAAATAAGTGTTGAAAAGTCCTCATCGATTCTGTACGTGGAAAAAATTTTATTCAAGGCCAAAAGTGTCAAAAATGGGTTTTTCGCGTTTTTCAGCAAAACGGTAAGTTTTATTATAAAATCAGGTCAGATAAAAATTGTAGATGATATAATTATCTATAAAAAGATGTCTTAATACTTTTTTCCTAAGAGCCACTGTTTCTGAGATATAGCTATTATAAAAAATCTCCCACTTGCGCCGGAAAAACACCTCAACACAATTTTTTATAATTGTTAAAAAGGATGTAGTGCAAAATTCGGCTGCAAAAAGTTGGATCGTTTTGTTCTCTTGCATGTACTAGTTGTCAAGGCCACTCTCTAATGATACCAACTCCAATGAGACATGTGATGCATCGCTATTGAGACAATTTACCCGCGCCCAACCAAGAACAACAAGAAGAAGAAGAACAAGCAGAAGAACAATAACAAGAAGGAGAAGAACAAGAAGAAGAGGAAGCTGGAATATTAGACGATTATGAATCTGACGAATAATTTCGCTCACTTTTTTTAAATCTATACCGCTTTCATCATTCTCAATACTAATATTTTTTATTATTCAATAGTTTTAAATTAAACAGGATTACCACAGACCGTGGAAACCCTCTAAAAAAACCTGCTAAGTACACTACCTCACATGTGGCGTGGAAACGTGGGCATATTATGAAGATTGCAACTTTTGTAATAGTTATATCTCAGAAACGATGTCTCTTAGGAAAAAAGTATTCAGACATTTTTTATAGATAATTATATGATCTACAATTTTTGTCTGACCTAATTTTATGATAAAACTTACCGTTTTGAAACACGCGAAAAACCTATTTCTGACACACTTGACCTTGAATAAAATTTTTTCCAAGTACAGGATTGGTGAGGACTTTTCAACACTTATTTATAACGGTATTCCGAACATTCATGCCAAGTTTCAGCTCTCCCCTAATTTTTGTACCCTTGCATATTTAAATTGACCGATGTAATAGGTCGTAATTTCTGAACAGTAACAATCAAGTAAAAATTGGTTATGTAAAAAAAAAAATAAAAAAAATAATAAGTGTCTCGGTTCATTTATCAGGTGTGCCTGTTATGTTGTTGGGACCCCCTGTACAAAGCACACATACACACATTCCATATGTTGTACAATAAGGTGTTGAGCGTGGTCCAGTACTAGCCACTAAGATCACGATTAAAGGAACCCGGGTTCGATTTCCGCTTCGACGAAAACTTTTTTTCTAATCTTAAGCTACATTGTTTTTGCTTTCTTTTATTTTTATGTAATGAGTAGAATGTTGGATGATTTACCAGAAACGTCTAGAAGTAATTCAAGAAAACAACATCGAAACTCTTTAGAAGGAATTAGAAGAAACACATCATCCGAAAGTAGAGAATATAAGGCGATGGCACACTACATAGACGGGTGTTAGTCAATCGGAGTTGTACAGTGCATACCGTAGCAGACATAATCGAGTCAATGGAAATCGTTAGTGGAATGGAAAGTGGTTAAGACAATTGATCGTCATCTGGAGTGAATAGAATATATCGATATTTGCTTAAGAAAGCAAACTCTATTTTGACATTTTTACAAAACCTATTATTATTGACAGAGTTTTTTGTCTTTTATTTGAAAACTTGATTTATTTTTTAGTGTTCTCTCGAGAGTCTTGTAGAATATTACAAGAATAGCATACCACAACAATATTAAGTACCATAGTATTATTACTTTATAGTTTTATAACCGATCCGAGTAATACTAACGGCGCCCCGTCTGATCGAACCGGGCATTATTGAATTTTTGAGTGTTTGATCGAAGGACCTTAAAAACTACTGATTTGTGGCAAAATGATTGTATCTTTAAAAATTTTGAAAAAAATATTCAAAGAATCATTTTTTTCATCGTTGCCTCGACTTAAACAACACATATCAAAATCGTCTCAGTCTAACTTCTTGTAATACAAGCACCTTTTTCACTGTTTCGCAGTCCAAATTACGGAACCCTTATGATTTTGTCAAACCCATCTGTCCATCCGTTACACTACTCATTAGCTTCCTCATTTTATAAAACGCCAGATTTTCGGTTAGCAAATAATATTTCAACTCTTCAATAACGCATCTCTCAATCATTTATAAATTTTATACAGATAAGGTAAGGTAAATTTAAACAGATTTCCTGTTTACTGTGTAATATTTTTTCTTTTTAGTATCAGTTCCCATGAGACACATTAGAGTATAACATTTGCCATATATTATAATGGATCTTTCCGATCATTCTTAATAATAAGCCTTCGCAACAATCAACCCTCGCATGTAAGAGAACACTTTAGAATAGAAGTCATTGGAAACACATAGAACCACACACACCACGCTATAAATACGCTGGCAACCAGTGCCAGTCAATCAGTCAGTTCACCAGTCAGTCAGTATCAGCAGTCGCCAACGAACAGTAACAGAGTCGATCAGTATCCGTGCCAGTGCTAAATACTCAATGCCGACTAATTAATTAGTACGAACCAGTAGCCAGTACTGCAGTCGCCAACGCACAGTAATAGTGTCGATCAGTATCAGTGCCAGTGCTAAATACTCAATGCCGACCAATCAATTAGTACGAACCAGTAGCCAGTACAAACGGAGCTGTCAATCAACAACATAGAGCGGACAAGAATCAGCCAGTGGGGAGACGACATCGCAATCTCCATCGGTGTACGACGACGAAGCACGACAATCGCAACAACGAATATACCATAACGAAGAGGAACGACTTCGTTACTTACGACGCGGCGTATTTGGAAAATATACCCGTATTCAGAGCTCAATGTATCTGAAATCGGGTATACATTCAATGTTTAATAAGCATAGTTCGATACTTGAAAATATACCCATTAAAAGCGCTGAACTCGGGTATATTTTCAAACTCAATATTTAATAAGAATAGTATGAAAAACATACCCAATTTCAATTTATTGGTAAACAGATGGTTCAATCAAGTAGTTAAGGAAAAACAGCACGCCGCAAAAAATTGACAATTTTAGCGAATTTTTTTTTTGTAAATGGGAGTGAATACCTATATGAGGGTCGAATTAAAAAGACTTTAATGAGTATCCATTTGTCCATATAAAATTTTATAGAATAATATTAAATATTTGCAATTACAACTAACAAAATTGCAAATTATACCAACGATATTGCAATGGTGATTCATTTCAAATTAAAAGAAGAAAAAAAATTATTCAAGTACATAATTGTAGCTATCGTTATGCATAGGTTTTTTTTTACATTTTTTTTCATAAAATAGCAACGGATTCAAAAATTTTTCGTTTTGTTTTGTTTTGTTTTGTTTTCGTTGAATTTAGGTCTAAAATTTTCACAGTATATTCTCAATATGTTGTACTTTCGAATTAAATAAAAAAAAAATTGGGATTTTTTCAATCCAAGTTATCAGACTACTACTTTAATTGCACCAAATGTTTTTCAGCGGATTCGAATTCAAATAATATTGTCCATATTCTTACGCTTTTGTAAAAAACCCTTCTAAATCTGTTTTATTAATCATTATTCAATTTTAAACAAATTTTGCACGTTTAACTCACACGGTAACAATTAAGAATTAAGATAAGAAGAAGCAAAAAATTGTAACGGTTTTTTTTATTTGCAACAAAGTAAGTCTTGTTTTAAATCATATGTGCATATTTTTTTTTTATGAAGATCGAGTATAAATTACAGTTGAAATAAGTCTGAAAATATACCTTGTTAGTAACTGTATAAGATTACGCTAATTTATTGTGGGGTATATATTCAAATTCTCATAGTAGTATTCTTGTACTTGAAAATATACCCGATATTGGCTCTGAAATGAGGTATATTTTAAAGAGTCATTTTGTTAGTTTCTGTTTTGTAAATTGTACCCGATCCCAGATCGGTCAGTGACGTCGCAAGCTCTGACTTCGGGTATATTTTCAAAATACGCTACGACGCGCACCTTCACACAACGTTAACGAAAGACGGATACATCGTACGTTGAAATATACATGTACCTATATCGTCGCAACAATCTGTATATAGTAATATTGTTAGTCTATGAATAACGTTTACCCTGTCAAAACACATCGAGGAGTCTTATTTAAACTACCAATTAATTTCCATATCTACCCATTAATTTTATTAGTTTCCACTAATTTTCATCATTCTTTTCCATATCGATCCAACCTCATTAATTTTAAAATTATTTCTTCTCAAATATAACTCTTCAAGCTCATTCCAATTCATTTTATTGGTGCAATGACTCTACACAGTTTACAAGAAACCGCTACTGTATTAGATTATAATATACGTACACTAGAACAAACATTTTGTAAAAATATGTTTACAGTCCATCTTATGCGACTGTTATATATCTGTCACCTGATGAAGTATATATATAATATTTGTATCAGATTCTGGCATATCAATAAGATTCCATACATACATTAAAATTAAGGATATTATTTATTATATCTTATGCCGATAAAAATTATATAATATAGGGCAAGCTATAAAATTTATTTATCGCTATTTATAAACAGATTATATATACATAAATTTAGTAAACAACATACGCAAATATATAATGCTATTTTAATTTATTCATTCATCTGCACTATTTTATAGCGTAATTTTATGTAAATCCATAAAAATTAATCGCAAGGTCGCCACTGTAATAAATTTATGTTAATTAAAACGCTAATTTAAAACAAAACAATTTCGCCATAAATTTGGCGCCCAAAATTAATATGTCTCTTACAGTATCATGAATTTAAAGAATTTGATTTGATTCGCGATAAATATTTTTAGGAATGAGATTGTTGAGAAATAAATAACGATTGAAAAATGACTGATTCAGTTTGCTTATCATTCTGGTAAAAATATTTATTTTTATACATCAAACAATTAAAGATGATAAAGATGATAAATGTTGTGTGTGGTGTGGTGTAGGCGCCGGAAAATCCTAGCAATAGTATTATAAATGCGAAAGTGAGTTTGTTTGTTTGACTTGCTTTCATGCCTCAACCAGTCAACTTGAAACTTTGCACAGACATAGCTTGTGGGATGAAGACGGTTATAGGCTACCTTTTAACCTGGTAAGATATTTCATTTCCCTAAACTTTGTATATTGTTAAGAGGAGACTGAAAAGAACACAAACTATATTTTATCCCCCGGAAAACATCTTAATCCCGTGAAAAATCGCATTCCTGTGGAAAAATATATTTTAAATAAAACAAAAAAGGTTCTTTCAGTTTGTTCGAACTTACAAGGGTAATAATTCTCTTTTCAATTTTTTTTTTTAATTTTTTCAATATTGTACAATGGTCAATTACATTGACGATGCTATAATTCTTTTTTTAAATGGAGATATGGTCTTCTCTCTTATGTCATAATTATGCTAAAATTATTTTCTGAAAAAGGAGATATAATATTTTTTGTACATGTTGTCATTATATGTAACAGTAATTTTATCGTAAATTTTAAATTACTGAATTTTTTTTTTACCTAAAATTAAAGGGATTTATATTATAAATTAGTTATACTATTTTTACACATTCTTCATTTTATCCTTATTTAAAGTAATGGCAATTGTAAATTTTTTATATAATGACATAAAAAAGAATACCATATCTCCTTTTAAAAAAAGAATTATAGCATCGTCAATGTAATTGACCCATTGTACAATATTGAAAAAATTTAAAAAATAAACTGAAAAGAGAATTATTTATGTTGGAAAGGCATAGATTCGAACATAGTCTTTTTTCCGTCTTTCCGTATGTATATTAAAAAAAGTTACATACATGAGAGCACACGCTAACCACACCACCAACCGCCCTTGTTGCAGACAATATCAACTAACTGATCCATATCAAACACGATATGTTATTCGAAATTTTTCGTGTGTGTTTAATTTATAAATAAAGCCGCATTGGCCTAAATTATTATTACTACAATACTCAGAGAAATATAATTCCACAACATATATTAACTTCTCCCAAATCCGTGATTCCCGTGTTTGATACTCCCCTTGTTAGTATACTGTTAACAGAAAAAGCGATATACAGCGATAAACATAGGTTACTTTTTAACCCGAGAACGTATGTCTTTCCCGATGTATTTAAAACGAAACAATGAAATAACGACAACTGACTGTTAAAAAAATGGAAAATTGATTTCAAACATTTCATATTGTTTAGAGAGAAAACGAAAAAAGGACACAGGCTACTTCCTATCCTGGGAAAATATCTAAAATTTGTTGAAGTCTTATTCTCGAAGCAAAATATATTTAAAACGATATAAAAAAGCGATTATTAGCCACATTCGAATTGTGCATATTGTTAAAACAATGTTATAGTCTATTTTTTATCCGGAGAAAACATTTTATTTCCGTAGGAAAATTCCCAAGAAGAATATAACTGTTCCCAATAGCGACGATGAAAATACACGTTATACTGTTTAACTAGGTGTCATAATTTCAAAAAACACAAGTAGAAGTACTGAGCGGATTCGAACACACACTTGGTTGTCAAAAGTATGATGAGATCTTTCCTCAAGATGTGCCTCCCACTTTTAATGTGGTACTGTACTTAATATTGTAGTAAACTACCGTGTCAAAAGTGTGCGCACCTCATCCCATCCCATCCCGATCAAAGTATCCCCATACATTTGGTGGTGTAGTATGTACTAGAATCCGCTCGGCCCTGCTACTGCCACACAGGCGAAGCCGCGGGTAAATACTAGTAAAATATATAAATTAAATACCCCTGTGGCAAGCAATAATAATGGATTTTTAACTTTGTTTAGACTTATATCTAATACAAACACCATACACATCATTATGTCTCCGAAGAGACATTATGAAACTGTTGTGTGACAAGAAGAGATGGAAATCCCAAACTTCAGTTCCATTTCTATGAAAATTTGTTTGAGGGTATTTTTTTATATTAATTTACAAGATCCTCGCAATACAAGATTCAACAATATAGGAAAATAATAATCCGATAGTATTTGAACAAAATTTGGCCAAGTTTTGTTAAGCCATATATTTTGAACACCTTTTGGGTCTGCAGAAACTTGGGGGCAATTTTAACATTACGTTCATTTTTCCCGAAATTCAAATAGTACCTATATAAAAAAAAATTGAGCAAAAATAAGCTCAGCTCTATATTTTAAGCGGATCTTACATCATATATCCTATATGCAATTAAAATTATTTTGCTCTATATGAAGAAAATATTTTCAAAATCAGTTGTGTCATTTATTATTAACGCTTTTCGGCTCACAAGGCATTGGTTGGTCATAACATAACGTGTACTCACCCGCGTGAAGCTGGCTCCAACAAGAGCAGCACTAATTTTAGTTACAGTTCAAGAAATTAGTGTTCAATTAGTGCTGATCAACTGTCATGATTAAAAAATTAGTGCTCAATAGGAACATTGATTAAATGATATTAACTTTTGGGTGGGGTCAGTTTCACGGTTTGCCCCACTCACAAAATATTTAAGGTTTCTACCATGTGAAAAATTAGTGCTAAATTAGTGCTATCGAATGACAAAGTACTAAAATTATTGCTCATTTGTATGACCCTGAAAAAGAGTCTTCTTTTTAGAGTGATGACGTCATCTAGCCCCAACCACGAAGTATTTTTTATTAAAAGTTATGTCGAAATTGGTGCTAAATTAGTGCTATCGAATGACATAAATATTAAAATTAGAGCTCATTGATATGATCCTGAAAAAAGAACCTATATTTTTTGGTTTCAAGATGTTATCTCGCCACACCCACAAAATATTTAAGGAATAAATTAGTTTTTCCTATGTAAAAAATTAATGCTATCAAATGGCATAAATATTAAAATTAGTGCTAAAAAAGGACTTACTTTTTCGGGTCAATTCGCTTACATATGAAATATTTTTCTTCAAATGTGGTGCCATAAATTAGTGCTAAATTATTGCTGTCGATTAACACCTCATTGAAAATTAGAGCTCATTTAGTATGAATGTGGTTGAGGGTATGCCTTTAGTGAAAAGAACAAATAGTTTTACACATAAGTTATTTTTTCTTTCTGAGGACTTTCAAAAGATTACTATCAGTACCAAATGTTTATACAAAATTACGGGCGAACGATTAGCACATGCATTTATATTAAAAAGTTGTGTAATAATTAGTGATTATTTGAATGCTGGAGATAAAGTTGTAATCTTTGGCAGTTTGGTAAGTAAACTGGTACCATAAGAAAATATAACACCGTCTTAGGGCTTCTAAGTTAGTTAATTTAAAGGAAACTGGAAATTGAAGGTCAGCAAAATAAATGTATTTTGTGTTATAATTAGTGTTCGAATGACACCTTTCGTCTTGAAAACTGATTGGGAATGCAGAGAAAATGTTTACCATAGAATATTTTTATGTGCGGTCCACATATTATTCTTAGTCCAATTATTTATTCATTAGGTACTGAGCGCTAATGAGCAATTCTAAACGAGCACTAATTTTAAAATTTATGCCATTTATAATAGCACTAATTTAGAACTAATTTCTAAAACAACTTTTAAGGAATATTAACTTTTAAGTAAGGCAAGATCACGTTATAACCCCAAAAAATATGCTCTTTTTACTAGATCATACAAATGAGCACTTAATTTAATTTTTATGTCATTTGATAGCACTAATTTAGCACTAATTTTTCACATGGGAAAAACTTACTTATTCCTTACATATTTCGTGGTTAGGGTGGGATGACGTCATGAGCTCAAGAAGTATAGGCTCTTTTTTCAGGGTCATACAAATGAGCACTAATTGTAATATTTATGGCATTCGATAGCACTAATTTAGCACTAATTTTCGACATAACTTCTAATAAAAAATATTTCGTGGGTGGGGCTAAATGACGTCATCACTCTAAAAAGGAGGCTCTTTTCCCAGCTGATACAAATGAGCAATAATTTTAATATTTATGTCATTCGATAGCACTAATTTAGCACTAATTTTTCACATAGCAGAAACCTTAAATATTTTGTTGGTGGGGCAAATCGTGAAACTGGCCCCACCCAAAAGTTAATACCACTTAATCAATGTTCCTATTGAGCACTAATTTTTTAATCATGACAGTTGATCAACATTAATAGAGCACTAGTTTCTTGAACTGTAACTAAAATTAGTGCTGCTGTTGGTGGGTATATACCGATTAAAACTAGTTTTAATCGGTATATACTTCGGGTATTCACATATCACTTACGAGGGCCTGTATATTATTGAACTTGGTTTCAGTATTTAGTTAAGCCTGAGCAACATAGGAAAATGAAGCACAGTCAGTATGTCAAATAAACTGAAGGAAAAATAAATATAAATTTTAGCTACGTGAAAATTTTAAGTAGGATAAAAGCTTGAAAAACTTATAAGAAGTAGAGACGTTTTTACATAATGGTAACAAATATACGTAACTAGCATTTACCCGCGGCTTCGCCCGCGTTGCAATAGAAGGGCTAAGCTGGTTTTAGTACACTTTACATCGTCAAAAGTATGGGCACATTTTAACCCCAGGGGTGCCAATACTTTTGACTCGGCAATGCACCAAAACATTAAATACAGTACCGCGTCAAAAGTGTACCGCGACATACCTTGAGTCAAGGTGTGCCCATATTTGTGACGGCGTAGTGTGTGCTGGAACCCTCTCAGCCCTTCCATTCGTGGCTTTTGAAATTATGACATCTAGTTCAAAAGTATAAAAAGTACTTTCATTTTCCCACAGGAATTTTCCCACAGAAATAAAAAGATTTCTCCAGGTAAAAGGTAGACTATAACATTGTTTTAACAATATGCAAAGTTGGAATGAAGTCAGTGATCCTTTTTTTATCGTTTCAAATATACTTTCCCACGGGAATAAGACTTCTCACAGGATTCAGATATTTTTTCGGCCTAGAGAGTAGTCTGTGTTCCTTTCTATCCCCGCTGTAAATAGTATGCAATGTTTAAGATCAATCTTCCATTTTTTTTAACAGTCAGTTGTCATTATTTCATTGTTTCATTTTAAAAACATTTTCCCTCGGGAATCAGATACTTTCTCGGTGTAAAAACCTATGTTTACCGCTGTACATCGTTCTATCTGCTAACAAACAGAGTTCGAACAAACTCTAGGAATCTTTTTTTGTTTCATTTAAAATATATTTTTCCACAGAAATGAGATTTCCCACAGGAATGAGGTGTTTTCCCAGGGTAAAAAGTCGTCTATGTTCTTTTCCAACTCCTCTGTTAACAATATTCGAAGTCTGAAACCAATAATCCGCTTTTTAATAGTCCACTGTCATAACTGTCATAGATTTTCCCTCGGGAATGATTTATTTTCCTGGCTTAAAAGATGACTTATAACCGTCTCCGTCTTCCAAACTTTGTCTCTGCAAAATTTCAGGTTGACTGGTTAAGTCGTTGAAGCGTAAAAGCAAATCAAATGAACAAACAAACAAATCAACATACTCAATTTCGCATTTATAAACGTTAAACAATGAATTTTTAACAACTTTAAAATCACCAGCATACCATACCGTATCAGTTTCCACATTTCCAACTGTAAAAACGACAGACTTCCATTTAAAGTTTCTTCCCCTGTTTCAACCCCCTAAGGGATGAATTTTTAAAAGCACTGAAACTTTTGTGTTCAAACCAGTAGCCTAACACCAATTTTCATACGTTTTTCTAACTCAAAAAATTACAGATTTCTATGAAAATTTTCATCCCCTATTTTACCCCTTTAGGGGGTGAATTTCCAAAAATCCCTTCTTAGTGTTCACCTGCGTTATATAAATAATCCCTGTGCAAAATTTCACGTTTCTAGGTGACAGACTTCCATTTAAAGTTTCTTCCCCTGTTTCAACCCCCTAAGCCCTGAGGGATGAATTTTTAAAAGCACTAGAACTTCTGTGTTCAAACCAGTAACCTAAAAGCAATTTACATATTTCTATCTAAAAAGATTACAGATTTCTATAAAAATTTGCAACCCTTATTTTACCCCCTTAGGGGACGAATTTCCAAAAATTCTTTATTAGTACTCACCTACGTTACATAAGAAATCCCTGTTCAAAATTTCACGTTTCTAGGCCCCGCGGTTTGGGCTGTGCGTCGATCGATCAGTCAGTCAATCAGTCAGTCAGTCAGTCAGTCAATCAGTCAGTCAGTCAGTCAGTCAGTCAATCAGTCAGTCAGTCAGTCAGTCAGTTTTGATTTTTATATAATATATAGATAATATTATTACCACAGAACTTCCCATCAGAATCCTTGAATTACACCAAATAAGCGTAATTTATTTTTACGATTATGGCGTTTGAGATTGAAATTTCTTTCTATTTCAGCCTGAGTAAGCCATAGTTTTTAAGTATTTATCCAATCATGGATGATCCTAAATACGATTTGATCCTTTTCTTAGTAAAAAAATTTCATCTAACAAAAGCCGTATTTACAAATGTCACTAAAAAAACGAACGCGTACAAATTTTTAGAATTTAGAAAAATGTTTCAATTGTCATCATTCTCTTCTGTGCTTTTATCAATATTTCTTATTTTTCCTGCATTATTTCAAAATTTATGAGTTAACTCGGGCCTATCCGGTGCACATGCGGCAATTTCACCCATTTAGCGCGACAAAAACAATTTTTTTTTAGTATGAAAAAAAACCAAATGTTTTTCTTACTAATTTATACAGGGTTAGTGAAAAGTATGGAAACGGTGAAAAATCTCAGCGGGAAAGCATTTTTGGAATAAATGATGGTGACAAAAGTTTCAGCATTTTTTACGGCGCATTCGATGGTGACCTTGACTTTGACCTCAAGGTCAAGGATCAAGGTCATATCAAGGTCAACTCCGTTTTTTCTTTTTAAATGGCAACCCCCCTTTTCGACCACAGAAGTGGAAAGAGCAAAAAATTCTGCATCCGAATATGACTTTGAAGTTAGCAATCAAGGTCAAATTAAGGTCAAATGCTGATTTTACTGTAATTTTTAATTGAAATTTCTACTGTAATTTTTTTTAATTTTGACGTTCCATAGTAAGTATAGATAGGATGTAGACTTGCGCAGTAGGTGTAGCCAGAATCTAGACGTAGGCAAGAGGTGCAGGTAGGATGTAGACGTGCGTGGTGAAGTAAGTGAGTAGGTAGGAATGAGGGTGAAGGAAGAATAAAAAAATGAAATATTTCAAAATTACTCCATAAAATTGTAACTTTAAAATATTGGACTCTATAGGCTAACTTACAATTTTACGTGGTAACTTTGAAATATTTCATTTTTTTATTCTTCCTAGAACTTCCTTCCCACTTACTTCACTTACTGCGCATGTCTACATCCTACCTGCACTTACAAGGAGATGCACCCAAAGTGAAATTCGGGATTTTGATGAAACTTCGTTGGTGTGTAGAATAGACAAAGATAAGGGACCTGTATTTTTTTTATCGGCCATCTTTCACGTTTACGGGGCGAAACCAGCCCCTAAAGTTGGGGGTTCAAATCATATTTCTTAAGATATCTCGAAAACAATAAGAGATAGAGGAAAACTTTAAATTGACGAAATGTTACTCTTTGAATGACCTATTCACCTGTATAGGCTAAACCAGAGACGGGTTCATAAGAGGGGCATGAGGGGTGAAAATGGGGATAATTTTTTGTTCAGCCTTAATTGTTCAATATATCAAATTTTCGCCAAGATAAGTAGAAAGAGCATCAAAAATTAGGGTACACGTGTTTTTGCGTTTTTTCGAAATATGTGTAGTATCCAAGCCATATCAGGAGGAAGAAAATAGGGTAGATTATATTGCATTATTATTGATTGTAAATACGTGCTATATTTTTTTATTTTTATGTTTATTTGCATCATAGAAATATAAATTTTTACTTTCCGATAACGATTCATGTATTCTTCAGTACTTATTTAATTGGAAATTTATCCAAATCTATTTGCTTACTCATATTCGAAATTTTTTATACCCATTTATATAAAAGTTCTCTGGTCTGTAAGTGTTAATGAATGTTCAGCAAGAAGCAATAATGTTCCATTCAACAACTGCCTTTATCTTCTTACAAATTCGTTTTTAACCAAATAAACACGATTTATTTCTTTCTCAAAATTCAAACTATTTTTCTTATTCTTTTTATATGTTTTATAGGTGTCAACCCCATTTCCCAAATCGCAAAATTTATTACAACGCACCTGAACAGTGAGCGAAAGAGATTATTGCTTCTTGTCGAGCATTCATTAACACAAGCACACCAGGGAACTTTAACTTTCGCAGAAATAGATATAAAAAATATCCAATATGAGTAACCAAATGTACATATGGCTAAATTACCAATTAAGTTAGTACTGAAAAAAAATAATCATTCTCGGAAAGTAAAAATTTACATTTTCATGATGAAAATCAAATAAAAAAATATAGAACGTATTTGCAATCAATAATAATGCAATATAATCTACCCTATTTTTTCTTCCTTATATGGCTTGGATACCACACATATTTCGGAAAACGCAAAAACACGTGTACCCTAATCTTTGGTACTCTTTCTACTTCTGCACAAAAAAATTACCCCCATTTTCACCCCTCCAGTCCCTCTTATGAACCCGTCCCTGTTTAACTTACACAGGTGTATAAATCTTTCAAAAAGTAACATTTTGTTAATTCAAAGTTTTCCTCTATCTCTTCTAGTTTTCGAGATATCTTAAGAAATACGATTTGAATCCCCAACTTTAGGGGCTGGTTTCACCCCGTAAACGTGGAAGATGGCCGATAAAAAAAAATACGGGTCCATTATTTTTGTTTATTCTTCACACCAGTGAAGTTTCATCAAAATCTCAAATTTCACTCTCGGTGCATCTACTTGTTAGTGCGCGAGTTTACATCCTGGCTACATCTATTGCGCAGGCCTACATTCTGGCTACACCTACTGCGCAGGTCTACATCCTGTCTGTACCTACTGCCGAACGTTAAAGTTAAAAAAATTACAGTAGAATTTTCAATAAAAAATTACAGTAAAAATCGGCATTTGACCTTAATTTGACCTTGATCATTGACTTCAAGGTCATATTCGGTTAAAATTAGTTGATAGTTAAAATTTAATAAAACAAAATGTACAGATGTAATGAAGTAAAGTATCAGTAAATGTTTTATTAGTCTTTATCGCCATGTAATTGGTGTTCGGTATCAGTTTTTTTTCTGAAAATTTAATTAAATCATCTCCTCACAATAGTTCTCGTGGTTGAATTTAGATCAACGCGACTCCTTGTAAATAAAAGGTCATAACTTAAAAAAGGATTATTTGGGATAGTTAAAATTTGTTTTATAGTTTACTGGAATACTAAAAAAAGAAATAGAATAGCAAACAAAGCGGTACTCAATGGAACTTTTTTTAAAACTCTATGCAAAGTTGTATTATCTGGAAAAAAATTTTTTAAAAAAGCATAATTTTATTTTTTAATATAATACAGGTTCAAAATATAAAGGACATTAAAAATAATACTAGTAATTTGTAGTACGTACCTGAAGCTACAGCATCCATTATCAAAATTCAAATAATATTAAAATTTGGTACAAATCTAAAAAAAAAAAACATTATTAAATCTGTTTTAAATTTCGGAATCAATGCTGAAACAGAAAAACTTCTACTTACGGAGCCTTTTAGTTATTGTATATTTGCTTCAGACAATAGGTTTATGGGTAAGGGTTAGGTGTAAAAGCCGGTCCAGACGCAACGTCTTATCTGAACGACTTGTCTGAATCGACAAGTCGTTCAGATAAAACGTAGCGTGTGGACCGCAAAACGTACGTCTTGCATGACGGAAATGAGGTTGTACGAGAAGTCGAAAGTTTGAGCTGCGAGGCATCATTTCATGAAAATTGAAACGACAAGTTGGTGTGTCTGGACAGACCTTCGTTTTATCGAAACGATTTGTAGTATTTTTATACATAATATCGTGGTATTCTGTTGCTTTGTGTCCGTTAATTTAAAAATTTAAAATTTTACAAAATAAAAATTTATACATTTTTTGTATAAATTTTGTTTTTTAGCGAATTTCCAAAACTGGAAATTCAGCTTTTACGCCAGGTGTCATGCTGCGACCTAAGCCCGAGACCATATCAGAAATATGTTTTGAGGTCCCTAGAATACGAAAATGATATTCACTAAAATTTATATATATATATATATATATATATATATATATATATATATATATATATATATATATATATATATATATATGTATCCGCGCGATAACTCTCGAACGAAACGTTTAATGCTTATGAAATTTTGTGTGCGAATTCGATTTTCCAAATCGTTGGATGAGTTCGTTAGCCAGACACGTCGGATGCCCAGAAGTAGGTTTTCCGGGCGTTTTTTGTCAACAAAATGAGTTTTTTGCCAGAATTAAGCAATTTTTCAAATTTTTTTTACACTAAGCCATTGTAAAAGGTAAAATGCATAAAAAATGTTTTTATACCGTTGCTCTAAATTACTTACTTTTCGAGAAAAACTAGGAAATATGTCGTTCTCCATTTCACTCGCACTCGCATTCTTTTTTTTTCTGTCTCATTTTTTGCGAGCTAAATTCGAAAAAAACCGCTTTATAAGTAGCGTGTCATGATTTTTTTAATCCAATTTAACGATTCGGCTATATTCTATTTCTCTGTCAGTTAAATGTTTTTATAATGTATCTCTGTTCCATTTTTTTTTACAAAAAAAATCCCGACGATATCTGTTATGTGATATGATCAGAATTTAGATTATATTTACACCTTCCTAAAATTAATAAGAGTTTGCTTCAATCGTATAAAAATTACGTTAAATCATATTGAAACAATAATATTTTTACGTAATTTTCTATCCAATTGACAATACAGTTATGATTAGAATTGTATAATCAGAGCATTCTAATATTAAATAATTTTGCACATTCAATTTTTTTTTTTAACAAAGAAAAATTTTTTTAAATTTTGACACATTCTTTTATGAAATTTCGATTAAGAAATATTAAAAAATTTTAAAGTGAATCATTTAAAAAGAGTTAAAAATAAATTAAAAAGGAAACATTTCTCTATTTTAACATATTTGTAAAGAAAATTTTACAGTTTACTTACAGTTTTTTGAAAAAATGTAATAACATTTTTACATACAATAAAGATTATATTTGAACGGTAGGAAATCCACAAATTTTTTTTTATTTCTTTAATTAATTATTAAATTTGGTTTTAGAAGAAAATCTTCGTCTAATTCGTTCCAAGCCGAAAGTATAGCCACTAATAAGGACATTCCACTGTTAAAATAAATGGAAAATATATTGAAATTTATTTAATGAAAGCCATTCATACACATTTTTAAAATATCCTTTTGAATTATATAACAAATAAAATCTGTGTAAAAAAATCTAATTGACGTGTTTTTTCTCAATTTGCTAATATTAAGTAAGGCTCGTTAATTAGGGAGTGATTGTGTCAAAATTTTAATATAAAATATGGTAATTTTAACCCTCTTTAAAAGAACATTTCGATTTTAACAATAAAAAAATTTTAAAAAGTGTTTTCGTTTTTCCCGGATTACCAAAAACTGTTCATAGGCATATCTGTGACTAAAGTTGCCTCCCTTTCTTAAGAAAATAAAGTATTTTTAAAATTTTGTGCAAAAGAATAAAACACAATTAACGAAAAAAAAGTACGCGTTTCCATATTTTTAAGATTTTGTAGTACAAGAAAATCCTTATAAATTCATCATATCTGTTATTGCATTTACTAGCTTTTACGCAATTTAATAAACAGTATCGTTTTGATTTTTTAAACTCATTTAATAGGCTATTGACTATGTAGTTGAATAAGGAACTAATTCGTAACAGGTGTTTTATTGTTTCATATGTTCAATTGTACCCCAAAGATGATAAATTCACAAAGTGCTATTAAATTTAGGCATGCGTTTTTACGAACGGCGTAAACTTATCGACGCTTACGTTTTTTAACTATAACTCAAAAACTATGCATTTGTCGTAAATACACATCATATGATTTTTTGTACAGAATTAAATTTCCTATCGAAATCGCACTTTATGAACTCAAAAAACTTTTTTCTCAACAAAATAAGTCAAAAAAACTATTTAAAGAAAAGCTCAAATTTTTCAATTTTTCTTTTTTTTTAAATTTTTGAGTAATACTTTTTTCTGAGTGAATTTAGGTATAGGGATTGGTTCACAAAAAAGAAAGCTGATGTAATTCCCGTCAGAATGGTGACAGATAAAACTATTTTCGATAACAACCGGCTGAGACACAGTCGTTCAAAGTTACCTACTTTTTTACAATTTTATTACTTTTGACTTTTATACCATGTTATTTGTAATTTTTACACGCAAAAATTATTTTTATTGAGTACAAAAATTATTTCTGCTTTATCAGAGGTAACGATAAAATTATTTGCTAAAAATTTTGATATTCATATGATCTTAGGTATAAAAAGAAACTTTAATATTGTACTAAATTACAGTTCTATTTTTTAAAAAAAATTAAATGTATCTATTATATTTCTCCCATAATGTTTTCAAATTCAATATCAATATCTTCATCAACATCGTTTTGGACATCTCCTTCTGTAATTTCTGGAACATCCGCATTTTCACAATTTTCTGGAACATCCACATTTTCGCAAATAAATTCTTTGCAGCTAATTCCTAATTTTCTACAGCTGCAATTTCCGTGACAACCTTTTATACACCCGCAACCTATTTGTTCCAGTAAATTCTGCAGTGCAGGAGGTTTTGTTGTTTTAATTGGCACTAATCCATTTTTAGATTTTTGCAAACCCCACTCAAATGGATTTAAAATATTTCCTTCCCACTGTTGAATTTGGTGGTACGTCCTTAAACCGTGATAATTAGTGGCATCAGAAGTTAATGAGAAATTGGTTAGAGAAAATTTGCTTTTTGATAATTTTTGAAAAAGTTGTAACCGAGAACTACCTAAACTGTTGGCCTTAATGCCATAAAGATAAATTACGATTTAATTCTATTACGTAAATTGTGGCTGTAGAAAATTATAGGAATTAGCTGCTCCATGTTCTGCAAAGAATGTATGGGCCTAAATTGTGAAAATGCGGATGTTCCAGAAATGACAGAAGAGAATTCCAAAACGATGTTGATGAAGATATTGATATTGAATTTGAAAACATTATGAGAGAAATATAATAGGTACATGTAACTTTTAAAAAAAATTAGAACTATAATTTAGTACAATATTAAAGTTATTTTTTATACCTAAGATCATATGAATATCAAAATTTTATCGTTACCACTTTTATCGTTACCTCTGGTAAAGAAGAAATAATTTTTGTACTCAATAAAAATAATTTTTTTGTGTAAAAATTACAAATAATATGGTATAAAAGTCAAAAGAAATAAAATTCTAAAAAAAAGGTAAATTTGAACGACTGTATCTCAGCCGGTTTTTATCGAAAATATTTTTATCGGTCACCATTCTGACGGGAATTACATCAGCTTTCTTTTTTGTGAACCAATCCCTATACCTAAATTCACTCAGAAAAAAGTACTACTCAAAAATTTAAAAAAAAAGAAAAATTGAAAAATTTGAGCTTTTTTTTAAATAATTGTTTTGACTTATTTTGTTGAGAAAAAAGCTTTTTGAGTTCATAAGGTGCCATTTCGATGGGAAATTTAATTCTCTACAAAAACTCATATTATGTGCATTTACGAAAAATGCATAGTCTTTGAGTTATAGTTAAAAAACGTAAGCGTCGATAAGTTTACGCCGTTCGTAAAAACGCACGCCTAAATTTAATAGCACATTGTGAATTTATCATCTTTGGGGTACAACTGAACATATGAAACAATAAAACACCTGTTACAAATTAGTTCCTTTTCCCCCTGTTTTTTTGTACATAGTCAATAGCCTATAAGACATTTATTGTTTTTGAGACATATTTGAATTATTTTCCTAACTAATAAATTAAATTCTGTAGACTGATGTTTTTGTAGATAAAAAAAATTCTAGGTAACGTCTGTATGAGACAAAAGTCTGAAAATGGACGTAGAATCTCACTGTTATTAATTATTATGTCTTAGTCTTTTGAAAAATTATTTTTTGAACTAAAATAAGAATAGGAGGAATATAAACTTAGGGGTAAACGACAGGAGTATATAAACTTTATTTTAGATTCTACGTTTATTTTTACAGAAAATCATCAAGTACCTATTATTTCTTTTTTGAATGTATAAATACAAAAATATCGAAATTATTTTGTATTAAAATTTCAATTTTGGTCGACCCTACGGGTTGTCCCCATTTACTCTTTTCTCGTCTCTTTTGACCCCAATTTTTCATAGAGAAGAAATTATACGATTTTTGTTAATTTTTCAAAAACCACCGATATTTTTAAATTTTTTTGGATACTGCTGATAAAGTGACCATCTTCGCGTAAATTTTTAATATATTAAAGATTAGGTACTCATAAAATAAATACAAAAAAATACGGTGTGAAGTCTGAATGCGTACCTATTCATCCTTGTCTACGGTAGCACATTTTTTATTGACATAAATATTAGAAACGCAGGAAAAGAGACCAGGAATCAACATAGAAGTGGATTATGGCACGATATATTTTCTGAAAAAAGTGCTTAGGACCAAAGTTATAGAGTTCAAAGTGATGCACTTGATGATGACTTTGAAGTTGACCTTGAGGTCAATTTCCAAAGTCATTTGAAAATCATTTAATATTTTTCAAAAGGAGTAGTTTACTTTTCATCCCTAAATGGTTCAAAGTATATTCGAACGAATTTCACATGCAAGATAGAAAATAAGTGATCAAGAAGTAATTTTGAAAAATACTTGCTCAATCGCAATCGGAAAAATAATAGTTAATCATATGTTGAATTGAATTCCTAATATGATAACTATAAAGTAGCAATAAAAATTTTAAAAAATTTTGAAAATTTCTAATATAACATAAAGTTAATCTTTAACTTACAATTGGAGTGATATTAAATCTTTTCTTAACTTTACTTCTAAAATTACTTACAAAAATGTTTTCTTCTAATTTTTTCTATAAATTTGCGCCTATTTTTCCATTTCGTCAGGTTTTTATTTTTTTTATTTTAGAAAAATAACGCAACAAATCAATTTTGAAGATAGATTGAGTCAATACATGAAATTACTGCTTATAGGTACAGGATATGGTCAAATTTCGGCAATGGCTAATCATTTTCAACTGACCTTGAAAATCGATTTCAGGGTCACTATCAAGTGCATCGCTTTAAATTCTACAAATTTCGTACTCAGCCCTTTTTTCAGAAAATATGTCGTTTCAAAAATATTTAGCTATAACTGTTTTCATCTACAGAGGTTGAATGGTGTTTTCTACCCCTAAAAAGCGTATTTAGCCGAAATAAAAAAACACGTATTTAATATTTTTCGCTGTTTAATAAGTATGTTAAGTTTCATTCAAATTGGCAAGTATTAGTTGGGTAGTGTTATTTGTCAGAATGTTTTGCCGATCTAGTTTTTTCAATATTTCTTTGCTCGTTTTCAGAATTTGTATTTTAATTTCTACGGACAAATAACTCATTCTTTTCTTCGATTTTAGTAACTTTTATTTGCTGATGTTGACCATTAATTGATCGAAACATATCAAATATTTTTCAATGATTTTTTTAGCGAATGTCGAAAATTTTGAAAATTTTTTCACCGTTAGTAAGTTAAAGTATTTGAATTCATTAAGTAATTAAATGATGTCCACAAGAACCTTACGAACTACCATAAATTATATGAGATCCCTAGGACCCGTTTTTTACTGTTAGGATAAACTTTTTACTAAAATTATTTTAGATGAATAAAGGTTATGTTGTATGATTTCCGCCAGGGTTTACTGTTCCCATTATTGTAAAAAATAAACTAACCGACCGATTTTGAAAATTTTTTCACTGTTAGAGAACTAAATTATTTTAGATGGATACAACTATGCTGCACAAAGTCCGTTCGGGTTCTTGGGTTCCAAAAATATCAAAACTAATTACCCAGCCGATTTTAAAAAATCTTTTACTCTTAGAAAGCTAAACTATTTTAAATAGGTACAGTTCTTAGATGAGATCCGCCAGTCCCCAAAATTTGGAAATTCGCTATGTTATGCAGATGCTGCGACAGGGGTATTATTTTATAATTTTAATTTTATTTTATAATGTCTGATCTTCGTCAATGCTCCCGTCAATTTTTGTGTGAATTTATTGACCTTTATAAGAGTTTTACTTGCTTGTGGCAAGTTAAAAGCCCAGAGTACAGTGACCGGAATAAAAAGTCACAAGCATACGAAGCCCTTATTGAAAAATACAGAACCATTGACGAAACGGATAACAAGGAGACAGTAAAAAAGAATTAATTCTTTACGAATCGTTTACAAAAAAGAACGAGGTAAAATATTTAAATCGACTAAAAGAGTTTAATAAATGGCTGTAAGTTTCAGTGTCCATCTTTAGGTAATTACGCCAATCAACTACTTCATTATGAGGTTCACGTAATAGTCTGACATAAGAAAATTCATGTCTTTTTAAGAGCCATTCCCGAGACCATCTTAATCTTCTATTTTTTCTTTTATTTTTCATTAAAATGTGAACACCATAGAGTGCCCAAAGAAGTGTTTCCTCCATGACAAACGTCGTGAAACTGAGATTTGAACGATAAGTTGGAGACGTGTGGACACACTAATTTTTGTACGTTTTGTCGAACGACTTGCATGAACGTTTTATCGTTCAGATAAGACGTTGCGTCTGGACCGGTCTTAAGGGTTATTAGAGAATGTGAATTCATAGTTATTTGTGTTAAAATACCAAAATGATTTTTCGATTTTTTGTCGCGCTAATAGACATTTCTGAACAGCGTACATGAATGTACTTTTTAAGTCAATTTTGAAATCCTCCCAAGAACAGATGGTATATTTTGGTATATTGGTATATAATTATAAAATAATGATATGGCTAGCGTCTGTGCTAGGCAAGATTATCGGCAATTAAATCCCATTATTATCATTTTGTTTATTTTGCTTATTGTCAATTTACAATATCAAAAATATTGATATAAGTTGATATTTTACTTCATTACAGCAACTGGTACAAAACAAATGGTAGAACTAATAAAATAAAAGTTAGTAGACATATCATATAAAAATATTAATTAATATTACACGTCTATTAAAACTTGTATTAATTTAAGAATATTTGTTTTAGTTAATAAAATTCATTCAGAGTTTCCACAGCTAATGTAAGTACTGTTTTATATTAATAAATATCTACCTATATCATATCTATAAAAATAATAGTTGTCGAATAAAACAGTAAATAAATAATTAATGAAGTTAAATAAGCAACATTTCATTATTTTTCATACAAAGAAACAGTGACAGATAAATATCGGTACAAGACCCCGAGCTGGTCTAGTGTCTAGCAACTCCGCTCTTGGTTGATAAGATCGTGAGTTCGGTACCAACCGGGGGAGATACTTCATCTACACTACCATACCGCACTATCCATCAATAACCATTCCAACCTCAAAAACTCAATAGCACATTACAAGGGTACATATGACCTAAGCTGTTGCGTACCAAAAACCAATAGAAAAAAAAAAAAAAAAATATCGGTACAAATTTGTTTTGAATAAAACAGAACACTTTATTAAATAATAAAATCTATCAATCATGTTGGTATTCAAGATTCATAATATAATATTAATTTTGAGATTATTAAAAAAGTTAACCGCGCCATTCCATCACCCATTAAATACTTAATTTCTAGTACGTATATAGTATTTAGCTTTTTCACAAATTATTGCATTTTAGAAGCTCTAGTGAAAAAAATTCCGCGTTTTGGCTAATTAAAAGTATACTTGAATCAATATATATAAAAGGAAGGTGTTCGTTAGTATGTCCAGCCCTTTCTATATATTGCAGTGGTAGAAGGTCCTTGGTGTGCACTTGCAAGTAAGAGAGTTTGGTTGCGTCGGGTGGAAGTGGGCGGATGTGGGTGGTAAAAATGTATGGTCGAACATATCTATCCTTTTCTAACACATTGTACGACTTATATAAGCTCGAGATTATGCCGAATGATGTAAAATACGTGCGTGAGTGACAATGTTGAGAACATTTCTAAAATATACCAAATCTATCCAGAATGTTCTAGAATATTCTAGATTTTTCCAGAATGCTGCGGAAGAGTCTAGGAGTCTACATTGTTCTCGAAATTTCAAGAATGATTTCGGAAATTCTGCAATGTATTCAAATACCTAAAACACTGAAAATTATTAAAAAATGATTACTATTGGTCTAGAATATTCTAGATTATTCTAAAAATTTCTATATTGATCTGGAAAGTTCTAAAATATATTAAAATGTTCAAAATTGTTTAAAAATGATTTTAGACAGTCTAGAACGTTCTGGATTGTTTTAAAAATTTGTAAAACATTTTTGAAAATTTTGATATATAATTAAATGCTTAAAATTAAGTGAAAATGAGTTCTAATTAGTCGAGAATGTTTTTCAAAAATAATCTGGGAGTTCTATGGTGTCTCCAAATACTGAAAATTATTAAAAAATGATTACTATTGGTCTCGAATATTTTAAATTATTCTGAAAATTTCTAGATTGATCTGGAAAGTTCTAAAATATAATATTTAAAATATATTTTAATATTTCAAATATTTCCAGAATGTTCTAAAATATTCTAGATTTTTCCAGAATGTTCTGAAATTTTATAATTTTTAAAATGATCTATGAAAATGTGTGATTGTAGTTGGTCCAGAACCATTAAGTGTGCGATGTATTTTGGCCCGGGCAACGCCGGGTTTCGTTGCTAGTATTTCAATATTTAGCAGGGTTAAGAAGTCCAGAACTTTTGTACAGTCGGTTTAATGGTGATTGAATTTTATAAAGCTTTTTAAAATTCTTCAGTGACTTCAGGGATATACGTGGTCGTGGAGAGAACTGACGGGCCCCACAGACAAATTAAATTTTTTTAAAAGTTTCCCTCATAAATACAAGTGGTGAGCAAAAAAGCTTTCTTTCGTCCGATCGGGCCCCTCAACGGGCATGGGGGCATACACCAAACTTCTAGTTAATTAAAATGCAAGCTATCAAGATTGAAAAGTCGGCATTGAGAACTTTTTACTAATGTATGACACATATTTAGAAAACTTCCGAAGCAAAATATGAATTTTTTTAAATTAAATTTTTTGAAGACTAAAGTCTACCTTCGGTAGCATCACAGAATTTTTTAAAATGGTGAAGCTAGATTTAGAACATAAGAATAATTTTCTTTGTCACTTGTCACTGAAACAGACTGTTTCGTTACGATCCAGTTTTCGAGTAATTAACTCATCATCAAATACAACAGAATTAAAAAGACTACTCGAAAGCTGGCTCGTAACCGGACAGTCTGTTTTAGTGACAAGTGACAAAAAAAGTTATTTTCATATTTTGTAATATCAATTTTCAGAAAATAACTTTTTTAAATGTTGATTATTTGAAACTATGTATTCGACTTTTTTATATTTGCATAAGTAGCAACATACCTCGGGAGATACCTATTAGGGGATATCCATTATTTGATAATCTATTAATCTACTTAATAAATTTCTAACACTGACTGACAATACACAGCCTAAACCGTTGGGTTTAGGAGAATGAAATTTTGTACAGGAGTTCCCTACGTAACGTAGATGAGCACTGAGAAAGAATTTTTGAAAATTCGCCCCCTAAGTGGGTTAAATAGGTAATGAAAATTTTTATGGAAATTTGTCATTTTTGAAGTTAGAAATACATATATAAAATATGTTACTATTGCTATTAAAATCAATAATATCGTATTTAATAAATCTTTAACACTGACTGACATCCTAAGATGTTGCCGATGATAAATCCCATCGGGTGGATATACGGCTAGTTTATAAATATTAAAAAAAAAAAACTTATCGAGAAATGTTATAAAATTATATAAAGGACGTATTATATAAAGTACGTCGCACTGAATAAAAATAATTTTTCAAATTACAACTGGTGATTATTTTCCAAAAATCCTTTCCTTAATATACAACATCACCAAAAACCCTTTATAAAAACCCTTTATAAAAAATTATATAAGTAACAATTATTCATTCAAAACCATACCTTTTATCAAGTGGTAGTTGATGGGTAAGATATCTCAAATAATGATTTTACCGGTTACTTTTAAAATTTGTAGATTTATTCTCAATATAGTAAGGTTTTTTTGTGAATAAAGAACTTCTTCAGCGGCGGCAAATTTTCACAGTTAATAAAAACTAAACCAAAACCGTTTTCCCTTCTTTAAATAATCGCCATTTTCTTTAAAATAATACCTTACAAAAATTTTTCATTGACATGCAGAGTAACCTCAGATATTTTCTAGATAATCGTTATCTTATAACCGTTTTCAAAGTATTTCAGTAACATATAATAAAAAAAAATAAACAAATCATCCTAGCGAAACAAATTTCAAAAATGTTTTCAGTTGCTTTTTGTTTTACGACTACGTATTGTTCGTAAATGCGTAATTTACTTGTCTTTTAAATATTCTTGTTCTACATATATAATTCACTTTATAAAAGTCCCATTTGTCTGCTGCATAAAGACAATCATAATAATTGCAGCCAAATATAGTAATGCTCCAAAAATAATTTCAAATTATTTTAAAAGAAATTGAATAAAAAGTTATTTTTTTTTATCTTCATATAAGTACTTAATAAATTGTTATTTTAATTATTGTGCATGAATTAATAAGAAATCAGTTAAATCTCTGCAATTACTCAATTTATTTACGAATGCGACAATTACATGAACAGTTGTTAATTATTATAATGAAAATAACTGATATAAATGAATGACTTTGATCAAACATTTATCAATTATAAAGACATGAGTCGAAAACTAAAGGTTTCTTCAAGATAAAGTAGGCAAATTGACCTAAATGGGATACTAAGAAACTAACAGCAAGATTAAGTGCACAATGTGAAAATTAGTTTTATGTCAATATTAGGTGTTTAAGGTACTACTAGCGAAATAAAGAGACTTACTTTGCTAATATTACTTTATTTAAAGTTTTAAATATCTTTGACATGTTACAGTACCACAAGTGGGGTCGTACAATTTAGAAAAATAGGATATTGGGGTGGTTAGAACCTAAGGGATTGGTTGTAGAGGATTCTTAAATATGTAGGTAATAATGGTTCCCCCTCCATGTTATAGAAACGGTTTTGAGAAATTTTAATTATCTTTTACGGTTCCAAAGATATGAGGCTTGGCTTGCTTTTAAATTAACACGGCGTATATAAAAGCTGGGTATTTAATAAAATAACACCAATGCCGCTGGTTCGAATCGTAAATGTTTCAGTAGCAGTTTATTTTTAAATACGTAATAAACATTCAGTATTTAGAAGAGATACAAAAAAATTAAACAAGGGAATATTTCGAACTTCATTGTGTAAAAATGTTACACCTATTCATTTTAATTTATCATTAGCCATTCTTTTAATATTTGACATTATTTTAATAATTTTTTTATTTAAACGCTTTTTATTTATCAAAACTAACTGTAAGAGGTATATTTTACTTTAATACCATGAATTATTAAAAGTTGTTAGAGCAACTATTTCAGTTTAACTAAAATTTCTTTAGTAACAGCAACCCTTCAGTTTTTTCAGAGTTACCTTGAATTATCTGAAGTTTATACAAAGCACTCTCTATCCTAATTTTACCACTTTTTATTGGAAAATGATAGTGTCGTTCTGTTTCTGCTCTGACTTCATATATTGATAGCATATTGGGTATGATATTCTGTAAACATTTTCTGCACAAGACTTTGAAATGGCCTTCAATTTACACAGGAAAATATCTGTCCACGCATTGAAGAAAAATTTGAGAAAGCTCTAATTCTAATTAAAGCGGTCAAGAAAGTTTAAAGATCTTATATTTTCATATAAGACTATCACAATGTTGCCGTTAGTTTCCCATTTAGGCCAGTTTGCCTCCCTTTATCATGATGAGTCCGTCAATTAAACTTTTTTTTTTTGGTATATTTCCGGTTTAATTACGATGAATAAATTCTTAAAATTCTGAATATGAAGCCTAATTGTTACTGAAATTGTTGTTATTTTTCGGCATTCTGTATTAAAGGAAATATGAGTAAGCAACAAGGGATACAACGAAATTTTAGAAACCTAACTGAATTGTAAAGTGTTGCGAGACTGAAGCTGAATTTTTTAAATACCGAACTTCATGTTCAGAATTGGCATTAGCAAATAAATCGGTACAAAATTTCATGTTATAAATGATTCATGTTTGGTCAAAATAGATCATTTATTATACTAGCATTGGGCTCAAACAACATATAATTTATTACACAAGCAACTTTTAAGCTTTGGACACAACTTTATTGCTATTGCATAGAGAAGACTTGATTTTAGTCGAATGTACGTGTTAGCATCGTGCAATCAATGCAACATTTGTAACAATTAAATGGTTTAAAAAATATCAGAGAGCTTAATATATAATAAAACAATAAATAAATTCAATAGTCTCTCGATTAGGTAAATATATCTTCTTTTCTATAGCCATTTCCATCTAGGTCTATGTAAATTACATACTACACTCCGTGGCGGCAATAACGGGCCCGTAGGACCTGCGGCGCGGGGGGGGGCGGCGGCTTAGGGGCCCCCGGCCGGCAGTGGTGAACTTATTAATTCCTATGATTTTTTTAAACATTCAAATGGTTTTTGAATAGAGAAGACGGAAACAAAACAAATGCATTTGTCTTTTCTTTCAATAATTATTTCTAATTTTTGACTCACTGTTCTGCTCTGCGGTAGAAAAGGAAAACTATCGATAGCACTGTCGAAACTATCGATGATTTTTTACCGTCGAGGAATTATCGACAGTACTATCGATATTTTATCGATGGTTTACTAAAAACCATCTACTACTATCGATAACGCAGACTATCGATACTTTTCCTTCTCTACTCTGCGGTGCGTTGTGAACGAGTGACCTTGACAGACAGCTTCTGTCTATGTTGCCACTTGCCAGCTAGTCTCTAGTACAACAGTAAACACAGTCTCGTTCTCGCACTCATCGCTGTGCAGGGCCCGCTCCAGGGGGAGGGCAACCCGGGCATTTGCCTGGGACGGTAAATTTTAAGGGCGGAATTTCTACAACTGACGCAGACAAGAGAGCGGTATTTTTACAACTGACAAGCAAAAAGAAAAAAAGGTCGCCGGTTTCACACCTAAAGCCGTCTAAAGAAGCCCTCAAAACGATTCTCGCGGGAGGGCCTCTCATTGTATACCGCCGCCACTAACTACACTTCTAAAATATTTGATGAGTTTAATAAATTGCCCGTCTGCATGTGTAATATCGAAAGATGTTAAAATATTTTTTTTATTTTAGTCAATTGTACTGACATTTACTAAATATGGTAATTACACTGGCAGATTTTTTTTATACAAGAAGCAACTGTGTATCTACAGACCTATGTTTGTAAAATTTATCTGCCTCAGTCAACACACCCAGTTTATTAATAAACATATTTTAATTTTTGGTTTAAATTTCAAAAATTAAAACGTATTACTGTAATTTTAAAATCAATAAATCAATTGAAACAACAAAAAATTTACAATTTGTAACTCTTTTCCTCTATTCAGAAAAAAAATAACTTTCGTTATAGCAACGTTAATACTATTATACATACTCCGGTGTTATAAAATTAATTATTGATACAATGTATACAAAAAGAAAAAAAAATTGTTAAATTTGTACACCGTCTCAATTTATATTGACATTACTAGTCGATATAATTCTGTAATAGCAAAAATTAATCTAGATAAGTACTTATATAATTATTTAGTATCTTTCGGAGCTTTTTCTAATATATTTGTTATCACCTATGAAAAATACCATAGAGTTTTGGTAACAAAATTTTGAAATAATATTTGCTGTTGACTTTAATATTATGCATTATATCTCCATCATGGTATTGTTTATAAATCACTAAAACTTATATATAAACAGAAATTTATTAAATACGAAAACTCCACATGACCTTCTGATAACATGAGAAAAAACAAATTTTCGTGGGGGATACGGCACATAGTTTCCTCGTACCGATTACTTGCCTGTATACATCAGTAAAATGCCCGTCAAATGGAGAGTAAAATATCCACGTTTAGTAAACTTCACGTTTGTGCCACAAAGATTGCCATGAAAATCATAGGAGACTATTCGAATTGTGACATATGAGTTCAAAAAATTTTATGAATATTGGTGAAATAAATAGCTCATAGGGTAAGTCCATATCAAATCAACCAATAAAAACCTGATTTTAAACATCAATGTTCTCAAAATTCATGATATTTGGTGAATAGTTTCCTCACATCAGTGTGGCGCAAAATACCAAGTTATATATTTTTTTGAGTATTCGTATTTGAGTTATAACAATTTTTAAAATCCAAAAACTGCAATTTTTCGGAGCGCTTTGAAATATTTAAACACATGTAGCTCAAAAACTATTTGCCCTAGAAAGTCAAAACTGGCACCATTAATTTCAGAATTAAAAGGGCTTTAATTTGACATATAACATGATAATGCAGCCCAAATTTAACCCTTTCTCCACAATCCAAAAACTAATTTTTATAAAAACTCCAAAATCGGAATTTCTAATTTTTTTGAAAAAAATATATATTATACCCAACCTCTTAAGTGAGTTGTATACAAAGTTTCATGATGGCATTCTAATGGTAACACACTGAATTAAGACGTGTGTATGGTACATTTAGTATACTAAATGTACCATACACACATGTATACAGTATATGTTACTAACAAGTAAAGATCTCAAGGACGGATCTATCGATTTTGATGAAACTTGAATAAGTTCTAGAACACTAAAAAATAAGCGACACGTATTTTTTTTTATTTTGAGAAAAACGGTTTGAAAGGCTTAATTTGCTCTTCAAAAATTGGGGTAAAATTTAATGTTTCAAATATCTCGAAAACGGTTAGAGATAGGAAGAGATGTCAAATTAAAGCCCTTTTAATTCTGAAATTAATGGTGCCAGTTTTAACTTTCTAGGACAAATAATTTTTGAGCTACATGTGTTTAAATATTTCAAAGCGCTCCGAAAAATTGCAGTTTTTGGATTTTAAAAATTGTTATAACTTTAAAAATAATGGTAATAAAAAGATAAAATTTATATTCGTTATCCTCAAAGCAAGTACTACCATATAAAAGAAATATTATAATGATCTGAAGACATAAGGTTTTAAGCATTGATTGACTTGATGTGGACCAACCCCATAGAGTTATGTTTGTTGAAAAGTTTTCCGAATAGATAAGATATGTCGATCGACAGACGCTGAACAAAATTGTTTAGAATAATCCGAAACGTAAATTTTGTCTTAGGGGGGAGAGACTTAACATCCCATAAAAGTGACCGATAATTGTTTCTGCTACTTTAACAGAATGGGAATTAAAAGGTATGAGTGAAATTCAGTAAATTGTAGTCAAATTTTCTATAATTTACCTACAACTTATTTCAAAAAAAAATTTACTTTCGGTGTTAACTGTGATGCACTGGTATAAATATTTATTTAAGACAAGTAAAATTATTGTTTTGTCCCTACTGTTATCTGCGCCAGGCGAATCTTATAAAATTACAAAACCAAGAAAGATTTCGTCAAATGTAGCAACATTTGTTTTACAATCTTTTTAACGTTACGGTACTAAGTCTACGTGCTAATTATCTTGAAGATAATAATCGATAAATTGATCTATATTTATTTAATAAAAACAAAAATGTGTTACTGAAATATGTGAATGATATTTGTCATTTTACTAGCAAATATGCAAACAACACAAAGCTGACACAGGCCTCATACTATTTTTGTACATGCATATTTAAAAAAAATACCTACGATTGGTAATAAATTAATTTTATATTTCAGGTGCTAAAAACAAAATTTCCAACATTAAATAATTGTACATAATTTGCATAAGACCTAAATAATCATATCATATGCATATTACAATTTATTATAATTAGCAACAGATTTTGATCGATTGATAAATATTACTAAACTGATTCAGATTGATCTGACGATTGATTAAATGATCAATTTGGATAATATTCCTATACCGGTGTATGTTGAAATCAAAATGCATACGTGATATTATGTAAATTACATAATTATTAATCTTGAAACAATTTTATAAGCGCTACGTTTGCCTAATTTGTGTTTATAATCGACTCTATAAATGTGCGATAAAAAGAAAACTAATCTCCAAAACTTCGTTACGAAAATAATGGTTAAGTTGAAGTTTCAAAATCGCTGAATGCATGAAAAATTGCGTCATGAGGCATTTCTTATTGAAAAGTTTTTTGCAGTAACTACAGAACATTCAAGTTACCTTAAAAATGTTTTTCCCACTTTATTGCCTTTATGGTTCCTGCCATTTTTCATCTTGACTTACTGGCTTACTAGCGGAAATTACTGAAAATTTAAAAACTCAATGACACGACTGTGCGATATTTGGGTGTATTTTGGCCCGAAAATGTGAAATAATACAATCTATTTACATATTTGTTAAAATTGCTTAAGTTACCTTATGTCCTGAAGTCTCGTAATTTATCTATTAACTAGCCGTATACCCGATAGGATTTCCTATCGGCAACATCTTTTTCTTAGGTACTCATTGCTCAGTTTCAATATTTTTCAAAAGCCTAAATACCAATTTTCACGTTTCTAATTCCAAAAATGACGAACTTCCCATACGAACTCTCATTTCCTGTTTTAACCCCTTAGGGAATGAATTTCCTGAAACGTTTACACAACTGACTTTTATTTATAAATTGAAGCCTAAACACCATATCTTCTGTGCTAAATTTCGTCCTTCTAAACCCAACAATTTAAGCTGTGCGTTGTCTGTCAGTCAATGTATAAAATATTATTTATTTGAATAGTCATAGTAACATATATGTATATATATATATATATATATATATATATATATATATATATATATATTATATATATATATATATATATATATTATATATATATATATATATATATATATATATATATATATATATATATATATATATATATAACTTCAAAAATGACGAATTTCCATACAAATTTTCATCCCATATTTAATCTACTTAGGGGACGAATTTTCAAAAATACTTTACTATTATATATATATATATATATATATATATATATTATATATATATATATATATATATATATATATATATATATATATATATATATATATATATATAACTTCAAAAATGACGAATTTCCATACAAATTTTCATCCCATATTTAATCTACTTAGGGGACGAATTTTCAAAAATACTTTTTTAGTGCTCACCTACGTTACATAGAGAACTCCTGTGCAAAATTTCATTCTTCTAAACCCAACGGTTTAGGCTGTACGTTGTCTGTCAGCCCGTGTTAGAAATTTATTAAGTAGATGGGAAACCTTTTAAAGATATAAAAGCAAATAGAATATAATTTTTTATTATAATATAAAAAAAATAATTATTTCACTTATAAAAAATAAAGCCATTTTTTAAAATACGCCTGAACCTTTTTTATGCGGTGGACAGGGACCGCATAAAAAAAACCACAAAAAATACATTCGAAAACATCATAAATAGCTATAAAAAGTTTAGTTCGGTCCAAGTTGTAATAAAAACTCTTTTTATATGCGGTGGATCGGGACCAAATAAAAAAAGTTTCATTGAAAATACGTAACTCAAAACGGTCAAAATCTCACGATTTCCATAGAAGTAGCTTTTCTAAACAATATAAAGCATTAATTTACACGTGGGAACAGTTTCATTTCTATAACATTATGAAAATTGTAAAAAGTACATCTGTGAAAGAACTAAATGATGCAATAACTTATATTCTTATACGCAATTTCCTAACTAAATACTTAAAAACCATTAAAAATTATTTTTATCAAAGAAAGATATTATAGTTAATGTTTAATTTTCTTACGTTTTCTTGATTTTGATTCACATTATGTATTTTAATGAGCATTTTTTAAAAACCGCAAAATAAATCGCATAAAAAATCGCACAAAAACGGAGCGCGGAGCAAAGTGGAATCAAAAACGTGTTCACACTATCGATATAGATCTGATATCGTTCCGATACCGCTACGATAAAATATTATCTGAGTAATATTATCTGATATTATCGAAGCGATATCGGAGCGATGATGTGAATACACTCATTGTTTCTTGGGTAAGAGTATTTTATCGAAGCGGAAGTGTAGTGATATCGTACCAAAAGCAGAACGTTAGTGTGGATCGAACCTTATAACTTCGAGAGCTCTACTCTTTTTTAACATCCAAATTATCTCCGGGAGGAAATCGAGTTGTTTCTGAACAGATAAAAATATACCAATATGAACTGACTAAGCAAATTTTATTTAAGAGAGGAGTTCACGCCAGAAACGGCTAATAAACTAATTTTTTTTCGAATTTCATTTTTTGTTTTTATTTTGTTCTGTGGTTCTTTACAAACACGGTGATGTATAAAACATGGCCAAAAAAATTTTTTTTCAAGTAGAAAAATATTTATTTGTAAGCCGCTGCACGGCCAAGTTGCTGCTCCTTTGCAGACAACGCTCGCCCCCCCCCCTCGCGATTTGATCAGTAATATTTAGTTTTGATGTGTACATGAGTTATAGTATGCACTGAGATAATGTTTTTTTATTTGTATGCCTTTGTAGACGTTTTAATAAACAGTGAGTAAACCGAAAGTTGTGCTTTTTCCGACAGGGAAAATCATATCTCAAGTTCTAGAAAAGATAGAGACTTAATTTTCTTTAAATTTTATTCATAAACATATTGCGCATAAAGTGGAGTATGCTTTTTCCATTTGAACAATTGTAACTATTTTTAAACATTTTTTTTAATATTTCACGAAGAATTTTTTCAACCTTCTCCCAAATTGCGTGGACTAGCTTTATAGAAGGATGGACATAATGAAACCAATATCTTCTATTTCATAGCTTTTCTTTATTAAAATTGCCAAAATATTTTCGATATGTTTAATATCATCTTCAGTGGCTAAACATCAAAAAAAAAAAAAATTTTTACAACGTAATAATAAACAATAACATCATTTTTATATATTTACAATTCTTCGTTAACTTATACTATTATTTTTTAGGTTATAAGCTACATATTGGATAGGAGGATTATTTATTTATTTTTGTAAAAACAACAAGAATTTGTGATTTAGTTGATATATAGGAAATTTTATGTTTGGAAGAATATCTATTTGTGTTAACGAAACAAACAAAACCTATTTTTTTTAATATTAGCGGATTTGAGACAGGACAAACTGAAACAGTATGTATATTAAAATGTTAAAAAAATTTTTTTTTTTACAATCTTACTCACCAGAAATTATCTAAATTTCAGATTGTCATTCTTGGATAACAACCAACCATACCAACAATCCATTAGAACAATTTAACTAGTTTTTTTTGCATTTCACATGGAAATTTGTCAATCGAAAAAATTTTTTATAAAATAATTACTTTAATTTAAAACAATTAAAAAAGTCAAACATATTTAAAATGTAAAATCAAAAAAAATTTCAAGAGAATTTTTTTTTTTTTTATTAAATTATCACAGTTTGTACAATGTACTCCTCAAGTACATTGTTATTGGTATGGTAGCACAGTGATCAACTGAACTAAATTTGTAAATTTTTTGTTTAAAGATAAATTTCTCGAAAATTCTAGACAAAATTAGTCCGGTCTCAATTTACATATTGGTATGTGTTTATTGTTTATGTTTTTTGATTACAATGTATTATATAAGCATCTTTTGGAAATATTGTTTATTGATTTCTATTATTATTATTATTTTATTTTTTTAATAATCGGTAAATAGGCATTATCTAGAGCTAATGATTCTATCTGCTTGTTGCAATTTTTTGATTCATTCAGTTTTATGTAAAAACCTTCACTTAATAATCTTTTTTGGTATTTATTTTCTCTGTCTAATATTTCGACTTGGTCGAAATTAAACCTGTGATCATTATTTATCGAATGTTCAGATAATCCAGTTGCCTCTTTGCCCCTTTTTATGTCATATTTGTGTTGGGCTAATCTATTATTCAACGACTGTGACGTTTGTCCATAGTATGATAATTCGCAATCTTGGCAGTTTATTTTATATACTACATTGTAATCTTGTTTTATATCTGTTTTTACTCTTTTTTTAGTGTAAATGTTTGAAATTTTATTGTTAAAAGAAAAAGTTATTTTATTTTTGCTATTTTTTTCTATTATTGGTTTTAATTTCTTAGTTAAATTATTATAGGGTAAACAAATTCTATTTTTATGTTCATTTATTGTATCTACATTAGTTTTTGTTGTATTATATGCTAAATGTATAACTTTTTCTTTTATCATGTTAATTAAATTTATAGGATAGTTATTTTTAGTTAGAATGGAAACAGCTAATTTTATAGATTCTTTTCTATTTTTTATGCTACTTAAATGTACCGCTCTATGCATTAGATTATGTATCATGTTATTTTTTATGTATTGTGGATGATTCGAGTTGTAATTAATGATTCTGTCAGTGTAATTATCTTTTTTATGCCATATTGTGTTAATCACGTTATGCTTATCTTTTTTAACTAAGGTGTCAAGAAAAGCTATTTGGTTATTTTCTTCTATTTCAATGGAAAACTGTAAAGTTGGATGATAATTATTAAAACTATTTTTAATATGTTCTATTAAATTTTCTGGCGCTACTGTTAAAATGTCATCTACGTATCTATAGAAAAAAGCTGGATTCCATTTTTTGACTTTTTTAATACTGGCAGCACAAAGAAAATCCATTACATACGAAGCAATGATACTGCTAAGGTTCCCACCCATTGGGCAGCCAAATAACTGTTTATAAAATTTATCCTGAAATCTAAAAACATTATTTTCGAAAATTAACTCAATTCCCTCAATAAATAATTCTCTATCTATATCTGTAAATTTTTTTATGTTGGACCATTGTTTTTTAATGACAGCTATTGCTAAGTTTAGAGGAATATTTGTAAATAAAGATTTGACATCCAATGAAAAAATTTTTTCATTAGAATCTTTAAGTTGAATGTTATTAATTTTCTTTACGAAATCATACGAATTTTTTATGGAAAATTGACTATTTTCAGATTTAGTTAATATTTCAGAGAAATATTTTGCTATTCCCTGTATAGGGGAATTGATCTGGCTAACAATTGGTCGTAATGGTATATCCTTTTTTTGAATTTTTGGTAAAAAATAGATTTCGGGTAAAGTTTTTCCTGATTTTTGAAGTTTGGTCTTCGTTGTGCTGTCAATATATTTATTTTTGTATAATTTATCTGTATATAGTTTAATTTTTCTCAAAATATTTTCATTTGGATCTTTTCTAATGTTTAAATAAGTTTTTTTATTGTTTAATTGTGTCATAGCTTTATTAAGATATTCTTCCTTATTTAAAATTACCGTTGAACCACCTTTGTCAGCTTTAGTTATTATAATTTTGTCAGAATTTTGTTTGATGAAATTTGGGAGAAGGTTGAAAGAATTCTTCGTGAAATTTATATATCCCAAAAAAAAAAAAAAAAAAAAAAAAAAAATATTGTTGTAATTTAATATGAATAACCTAAAAAATATCAAATTAAAATATAATATATATGTACGGAAATATATTAACAAATTTGTGAACAATAACATAAAACTTACAAAATTAAAAAATCATATTGCTTGTTTGACACAATACAAAAGAAAGGGAATAATTCCTGAATTCATAAAAAATAATATTAAGTTATGCCTGCCATATTGGGATAGGAAAACGTTGATGAAATTAGATTCTGCAAAGAACATTTTTTCATTAAAAATCTTAAAAATAATTATTACAGATTCTTATATTAAACAAAAAAAATTTAATTAATTTAAACAGGAAAATTAAAAATAACCTACAACATTTGATTAGTAAGGATGATATGGTTGGTCTGTCCATGGCATCGTCACATATTGAAAACAAAGTTGATTCGTATACCAGCCGGAAACAAATAAATAAAATTTACAAAACTGAACAAAGTTTATTAGAAAAAATACACATTGATGAGGGTTGGGTAAAAAACTTATCTAACGTAATAATTCCGAAAGAGGTTAAATTTATATTAGGATTAAGTCCGAATTTCATTATTGATGACAATTTTAACAACAATAAAATAAATAAAAACAAAACAATATTATCAATAATTAAATCAATAGAATCTAACATTGACAAATTTCCAAAAAATCAACAAAGGATTTGGAAAGAAAAGTTAATAAACAGCCTCACTAATAATATTAATAAAAAATCATATATTGATCCTTTACATAAATACATTAACGATTGCCATAAACAGACCAAAAATTTCATCAAACAAAATTCTGACAAAATTATAATAACTAAAGCTGACAAAGGTGGTTCAACGGTAATTTTAAATAAGGAAGAATATCTTAATAAAGCTATGACACAATTAAACAATAAAAAAACTTATTTAAACATTAGAAAAGATCCAAATGAAAATATTTTGAGAAAAATTAAACTATATACAGATAAATTATACAAAAATAAATATATTGACAGCACAACGAAGACCAAACTTCAAAAATCAGGAAAAACTTTACCCGAAATCTATTTTTTACCAAAAATTCAAAAAAAGGATATACCATTACGACCAATTGTTAGCCAGATCAATTCCCCTATACAGGGAATAGCAAAATATTTCTCTGAAATATTAACTAAATCTGAAAATAGTCAATTTTCCATAAAAAATTCGTATGATTTCGTAAAGAAAATTAATAACATTCAACTTAAAGATTCTAATGAAAAAATTTTTTCATTGGATGTCAAATCTTTATTTACAAATATTCCTCTAAACTTAGCAATAGCTGTCATTAAAAAACAATGGTCCAACATAAAAAAATTTACAGATATAGATAGAGAATTATTTATTGAGGGAATTGAGTTAATTTTCGAAAATAATGTTTTTAGATTTCAGGATAAATTTTATAAACAGTTATTTGGCTGCCCAATGGGTGGGAACCTTAGCAGTATCATTGCTTCGTATGTAATGGATTTTCTTTGTGCTGCCAGTATTAAAAAAGTCAAAAAATGGAATCCAGCTTTTTTCTATAGATACGTAGATGACATTTTAACAGTAGCGCCAGAAAATTTAATAGAACATATTAAAAATAGTTTTAATAATTATCATCCAACTTTACAGTTTTCCATTGAAATAGAAGAAAATAACCAAATAGCTTTTCTTGACACCTTAGTTAAAAAAGATAAGCATAACGTGATTAACACAATATGGCATAAAAAAGATAATTACACTGACAGAATCATTAATTACAACTCGAATCATCCACAATACATAAAAAATAACATGATACATAATCTAATGCATAGAGCGGTACATTTAAGTAGCATAAAAAATAGAAAAGAATCTATAAAATTAGCTGTTTCCATTCTAACTAAAAATAACTATCCTATAAATTTAATTAACATGATAAAAGAAAAAGTTATACATTTAGCATATAATACAACAAAAACTAATGTAGATACAATAAATGAACATAAAAATAGAATTTGTTTACCCTATAATAATTTAACTAAGAAATTAAAACCAATAATAGAAAAAAATAGCAAAAATAAAATAACTTTTTCTTTTAACAATAAAATTTCAAACATTTACACTAAAAAAAGAGTAAAAACAGATATAAAACAAGATTACAATGTAGTATATAAAATAAACTGCCAAGATTGCGAATTATCATACTATGGACAAACGTCACAGTCGTTGAATAATAGATTAGCCCAACACAAATATGACATAAAAAGGGGCAAAGAGGCAACTGGATTATCTGAACATTCGATAAATAATGATCACAGGTTTAATTTCGACCAAGTCGAAATATTAGACAGAGAAAATAAATACCAAAAAAGATTATTAAGTGAAGGTTTTTACATAAAACTGAATGAATCAAAAAATTGCAACAAGCAGATAGAATCATTAGCTCTAGATAATGCCTATTTACCGATTATTAAAAAAATAAAATAATAATAATAATAGAAATCAATAAACAATATTTCCAAAAGATGCTTATATAATACATTGTAATCAAAAAACATAAACAATAAACACATACCAATATGTAAATTGAGACCGGACTAATTTTGTCTAGAATTTTCGAGAAATTTATCTTTAAACAAAAAATTTACAAATTTAGTTCAGTTGATCACTGTGCTACCATACCAATAACAATGTACTTGAGGAGTACATTGTACAAACTGTGATAATTTAATAAAAAAAAAAAAAATTCTCTTGAAATTTTTTTTGATTTTACATTTTAAATATGTTTGACTTTTTTAATTGTTTTAAATTAAAGTAATTATTTTATAAAAAATTTTTTCGATTGACAAATTTCCATGTGAAATGCAAAAAAAACTAGTTAAATTGTTCTAATGGATTGTTGGTATGGTTGGTTGTTATCCAAGAATGACAATCTGAAATTTAGATAATTTCTGGTGAGTAAGATTGTAAAAAAAAAAAATTTTTTAACATTTTAATATACATACTGTTTCAGTTTGTCCTGTCTCAAATCCGCTAATATTAAAAAAAATAGGTTTTGTTTGTTTCGCTAACACAAATAGATATTCTTCCAAACATAAAATTTCCTATATATCAACTAAATCACAAATTCTTGTTGTTTTTACAAAAATAAATAAATAATCCTCCTATCCAATATGTAGCTTATAACCTAAAAAATAATAGTATAAGTTAACGAAGAATTGTAAATATATAAAAATGATGTTATTGTTTATTATTACGTTGTAAAAATTTTTTTTTTTGATGTTTAGCCACTGAAGATGATATTAAACATATCGAAAATATTTTGGCAATTTTAATAAAGAAAAGCTATGAAATAGAAGATATTGGTTTCATTATGTCCATCCTTCTATAAAGCTAGTCCACGCAATTTGGGAGAAGGTTGAAAAAATTCTTCGTGAAATTTATATATCCCAAAAAAAAAAAAAAAAATTTTTTTTAATAAAAAATTGGGTTTTATCATTTTTAGAAGTTTGGGATTACAAATTTAATAGCTAATTTTTAAAATTACCTGAAACCCATACTCAGCTTTATGGATAGGTCCTTTAGGAATAAAATAGTGAAAAAATATTTAAAAAATATTCATTATTTTTTAGGTATGGCGTTCCTTGTAAACGCTTAAAAACTTGTGAAAAAGGGCCCCCTCCCCCCACAGGGAAGAGTAATGAATGTTTCAAAAACAAAATTTTCTATTTGAAACACTCCCTAATTTGAAAAAAATTTCAACAAGCAAAATAATCATAAATAAAAAAGTTGCTTTTTTATTTGAACTCCCCCCTTAACAGACTTGGAACGCGAAGCGATTATATAAAACAGTAGAATCATAAGTGATACAGAAAACAAAATTAATGTGACAACACAAATTGAAATAAAAAACAATACAAAAAAATAATATTAGGCATTTTCGTTAATATGGAACTCTGGCAATTTAAAAAGTCTCTCGTCCTGATAATTTAAAAGATTGAGAAATTTATATTACTTATAAAAAACAATAAAAAACTTTTTGACTACTTTGAGAGGTAGTCTTATAAACAATTAATAAATAATACTAATGAGAAAAACACTTGACGACTTTTTAAGCCAGTAATAAAAAATATAGTAATACATTGCCTTAACTACTAAACATATTCATGTAGACACATTCCTGTTGTTATAAACGTTTAAATAATAAATAAAAAAACAGCGACTGGCACTTTGATTACTTTCATTCGTGGCCAATAGCTATTTTCATATAATTTATAACTAAAGCATGATTTCATGTCAAAAAACATTATACTTAAGTTGTATAACAACTAAGAACAAAAGGAAATAAACTGTAATGTCTCAGAACGTTGTTGTCATATCAAAAACTCTTCCTCGGTCATTTTATTTTTACCGTGCGTTTACTGTATTTTGATAAATTTACTGAACATGATTAAAATTTTAAACCGTAAGTAGAAAAGTACTAGGTATACATATATAGCCACGAATAATTCCAAAATTATTATTAAAACACTTGAGGCTATGATAATTAATTTTGCATAAAACATGTGTATGTATACTTACTTAAAATTTGAGTACTTTATCATTATATGGTTCCGATATGATAATTACCTCTTTGATATATGATATTTTAATATATGGTTTTTAAGTATTTATTGGGAGACATTGTATGTACCAAAATATGTATATGCATGCATACGAAGTACCGAATTTATATTTACCCTATGTAGTTGATCTTTTAATATTGTATAACAAAATTTTAAATAAACAATTCTAGTTTACAAGAATTGGTCAAATTAACGAATTAATTCAGACTGAATCAATTCATTAATTATACATCGATTCATATACAATATATACACCTTAAACTTCTATTAAGATAAGGAACTTAAGCATCATTTATAAATTACGTACACACACGAGTGGCGGCAAACGTGACGTCACGTTTGAAAATGTGTACAATTGATAAGCTAAAAAAATAATTTCATTATCTCAATCCCTAGGGGGACGGGTGCAAGTTTTGTGACATAATACTAGATGGAGGTTCGAGATAATATTATGCAGGGTGACGACGGGGTGGGGGGTACACCAAATTACCGAATCTTTTGTAACGTAATTTACGGATGGTCCCTTAATTGAAATGTTCACAAAAGCTGAAGTTTACCTTTAAATGTATTTTAATAACTATAAAAGAGCAGTTTTCTTTAGATATAATTATATTGATAATAAGTAAATGTTCCATCAGTTACTCACTTTATCTGACTACACTATTACCTAAATTAGACATTGTTTTTTCTTTCTTTTAATTTAATCTAATTACCTATAAGTATACTATAAATAGGTACTTGGAGAAACGATTGAGGTATTATGACTAATCTAACTGGAATTGCAGACAAAAATCCAGATCTGTGAAAATACAACTCGAGTTTAAACTCGATTATTATGGAAAGTAACTTGAGCTAAAATGACTGGAACTGATTCTGCAATTCGAGTTCAAATTGAATCACTGTAGAAAATACAACGAATTACTTCATTCAAAAAATCCCATTTGACTTGTAATTAAAGTAAAAAATTCGTCTTTCTGGAGATAACTTACATTGCTTCATAAAAAAGAACATCTGCTTTTGGCTATGTTGTTTTCCAACACAGAATATACTTTTCGGACATCTAAATTATTTCTCGAACAGGCTTAAATTAATTCTAATGTGATCTATATATACCAATATAAATTAACCGATCAATAACTCGACTCACCAAAGCTGGCACGCAAAGGAGTAGGTAATATAAAATAGGTGTAGAATCGTATGTAATACAGGGGAGAATATAAAATTGATACACTCAAGATAGGATACCTGCGGATATGATATGGTCAAAAATTTTTTTGTCAAATTATAGAGTTGCCTATTATTTTAACTGTTTTACAGTGAAGCAAGTATTACAATTTATTTTTCTTTCATCGCAAACAACTTATTTTAGTGTTAACACAACGGTACCTATATACGGTAAAAGCGTCGACTTAGAAAGACAAAAATAATTTGTTTATAAAATTGATTTGTAGTGGAAAGGTACATAAATATATGACACTCTAGAACTATTTTAACCCTTTTAAACAAACCATAGGAAAAAATTTTTTGTCTCAAAATGCCGGACTTTTTATTGCCAGTGATAAGTACAGTAGATAAGGTTACAAAAAAGAAAAAGAAAAAAAATCAAAGATCCCAACATCAAAAAGTGAACCCTTGGAATTTACAAAATATAAATAATACTAAACTATGTTGATAAAATTTAACATTATTTAGAATTATACCGTATTTCGGAAAATCTGTCACAGATGGCGGCACCTGTACCAGTGAAAATATACATATCACAGCATTTTGAGCCGCCATATTGCAGGACGAGTTAACTCGTCTTTATCAGTTAAAGAGTTAATTTTTATTTTTAGTACCACTGTTATGAATTGTATGGGATTGAAATTGATTACAGAGAGAGGTACTAAAGATCTATATATAATATATTTTTTGCAATTTTGGCACTGTTTGAAATGTGGGAAATAAGGATAGAAATATTTTGAAAATTAGAAAAAGAATATTATAATGAGTGGGTAAATTGTTACTTATTATTTCTCATACCTTCTATTAACATAAAAATTTCAGTTAGGGATGATTTTAAAGGGTCAAGTTAAAAATTCAGGTATGAGCTTAAAAATTTAAAAACCTATTAAATTCTGTTGACATAGGTATATCACACAGAATTTTTCTTGCGTCTACACATTTTTATGGCGTAAAACCACTACTTGAAGTTTGGACTTAAGCAATAAAAAATTGAGGAAATTTTACTTACATAGAGGAAGGTAGCCCAAAGCGGGTAAGTTAAGATTAAACGCCCAAAAAGGTAGCTTTTGACCACGATAAGCAGATCTTTTTTATATTATCAGATAGATTAGTAATCGAACTTTAAAATTAAACTTCACTTAAGAAATTTTTATACGAAATTTATTTTTAATAAAGAAAAACCTGTGCAAAAACCCGCTTTGTCCGTACAGGTATCCTAAAGCGGGTAACCTTCTGTGGGCACAGCGAGTAAGTACATTATGTATTTAAATACTGCTATTATTTTTTAATATAAACTTTCTTAATCATATAGAACTTAACAATAATAATAATTAAGTAAAAAAATTGAAAATAGACAAAAATAATCAATTTTTTACAATTAACTGTAACTTTGTTTACAACCTCCACACTGGAGTGTATTACTTCAGCTGGTCCCATATCAAAATCACCACAAGCAAGGCAGAAATATTTTTTAAGTATTTTCCCTCATTCCGTGGTAAAAAGATTTTTTATTTTTTTTTTTCCTTCCAACAGTTTTTCCCATTAAGATGCTAATATTTTGTCTATCCGCTTTGCCCCTACTCGCTTTGCCCAAAAAGACATAATTTTGTTAACTTAGAATAATTTCAAAATGAAAGCCAAAACATGCCTATCTTTTTCTACATTAAAAGTCAAATGATGATAACATAATATGGTAATACCAAAAAGATTACAAATAAAAAGGTTTGTGACTAGTCACAGAATATTACAGAACAAAAAAATTTGATGACGCTTAATTAGGATATTAAACGACACAAGCGCTCAAGTGCAACTGACTGATATTGGTTGATATTCGGTTAATCTCTGTATACGCACGACCTGACAAAAAGATTCGATACAAAGATATACAAGCGCCTACCCGCTTTAAGAGGGGTACCCGCTTTGGGCGACCTTCCCCTACATTATACAAAGATCTCCTAATAATTATATCATTAGTTCTTGCTCCATGTATCTTTAAAGGATGAAACACTATCTCCAAGCTGGAAATTAAAATTTTAAACCATAAGGCTACCCTCTTAAATTCAAAGAATATATCATTTGTCGTCCTTATTAAAAATAATCAAACACAGCCAACAATAAATTTTAAATTAACTAATAAGGGGAACGTATGCTTTTGTTACTAACAGCTACATACCTACATATATTTATACTTGTTTATTAAATTCGCTTATTATATATCATTTAAAGTATTTAGGTATATATCGCACCCCGGCGATAACACAGCCGGAAATTCCAGATGTGGCAGTGTTATCGCCGATGTGCGATTTACTTACAGTACGTATTGCATACCTTTATCCTTTAAAAAATACGATAAACAATTTCTTGAAGATAATAGTACAATAGTATTTTTTATTTAGTTTTATTGAACTAAAATTAAGTAAGTTTTAATTTAAAAGCTTAGATTTTTAGTTACAGTTGAACTCCAAGAAGTGCAAGTTCTCTCCTAAGTTCCAGTTTCTTGAATTTCAGTGACAATTCAAAGCAAATAATATATTTTGTCATAACTTTTTATAAACAAAATAATTTCTAAGGTTAATTTTACTATGAACCTGAATATCTGAATGAAATCAGTAATTATTCTACGCTATTTACTAACTAAAATTACATCTAACTCAACAAATAATTTTTCGAAACTTTATTTTAATAAAGAAAAAAATTTTAACAATTATACATCTTAAATGTTATATTATTTTAATATTAACGAACATTAACTTAAGAAATTGCAAAAAAATACTTCAACAATGAGTAGCAATCACAACAATCCGACTAAAACCTGTAAAATAACATAAAATGTAGATATATTATATCTTAGAGTAATAATAATATATTCTTAGTTATAGAGAAAAAATTCGTCAAGTGCGTGTTTTTGACACGCACTAAGTAATGTCACCTCAGTGAAAGTGTTAATTTATGATTTTTTGGCTTGTTTTTTAAGTACAGTGAGAATACAGTCCTCTTGCGTTTATTCAATATATGCATGTACAACTCTATAATTATTATATTATATGGTTCCCCACTATAATCACGCAACGAGATTAATATGTCATCCTTCGGTGACATAAAAAATACGTATCAAGTACAAACTGTAAATCAAGGACTTTGAGTTCCTAGGATCAAAATGAGGAAAACTAGTTGAAACTATTTCGCTGTTTTTTCTTAAAATTATTAATAATGGGACAGCTTCTAAAAATTGTTATCTTTGTCTAATAACTTATTTTAATACACACAGAGCCATCTTTACATATTTGTGATAATTACATACTTACCGACAAGCCCACATAATTCACAGAAAAAGTTATATACATATAGAATCCTATCAAAAATAGGGCCATATTGCACATCATTGTACTTTCTCCCCAACCGTAAGATGGCTCTCAGTGTCCGTTTTTTCGCTCATTTTATACCTATTCGTTTCGTCATAGTTCGTCCGTTTCCGCCATTTCAACAAAACAAAGGAGGACGTATAAGGCTGTATACACAATCAATGAAATAAGATTTAAGATTTAAGAAATAAGATTTAAGATTTAAGGAGTATGCCATCTAGTGACGTTGAATGAAACTGTTAACTTAACTGCTCATAAGTAAACGTATTTTGGTATTTTTGTACATCAGAATTCATGAAAAAGTAACGTTCGTGATGACTATTTTGTCACTAAGTGAAGAAAATCACGAATTTTGACGTAAAAAAATACCTACATATTTATATGACCAGTTACGTTAAAGTTCCATTCAACATCACTAGATGGCATACTCCTTAAATCTTATTTCTTAAATCTTAAATCTTATTTCATTGATTGTGTATACAGCCTAAAACACGTGAAACACGTTTTAGCGTTTTACACACAGATCAAATACACTAAAGATAACTATCTCTGTACAACGGTGCTAAACCACTATTTACATGCCATCTCTCGGTCCGGAAGAAAACAAAATTTTAGGAGCGCGCGTTTGAAATGCCACTACACTCAAATTTCATCTTACATTTTTACTCTTATACGCATATTTGTGATTGATATTTGATTTAGTTACATTGAAAAAAAAAATTATTTTTAGAAAAGTACTACAAACGAGGTATCTGAAAATACAATCTAATAAAAAAAACGCCGTGAGCAGCGGGGCCCCATCACGGTAGTCGAATTTTCCCCTTCATCTTCGGTATTGAATGTCTACAAGCGAAATGTGATTGAAAGTCTACAACCGAATTGTCATTTTGTTGGTTTCAAAACTGGTGATGAGTGTTCGGCTGATCGAGGCTTTAAAAAAAGGTTTTAAGTATTTAAGGGCTGTATCTCAGTAAATTTCAATTTTGTGCCGAAAACAGGTAGCAGAAAAAAAGCCAACACAATTCGTACGAGGACATTCCTGCCCATGTTTATCCGCTAATTGCCTTTATGTTTTAGTTTTAAAAATTAAAAAAGGACCTTAAATAGTAAACTGGAAGGCCTTTATAAAGATATTTTTTCTTTCCAAAAAAATCCAAAATTTCTATTTTATAAATACTAAAAATCCAAAATTCCTAATTTATAAATAAACAGTGACTTTAATAACATTTTTAAATTACTTAATACGTATGTATTTCATTTGTCATAAAAGTAAGTTCACTTTTTTTTAAATTTTTTAAAATTACTATTCGCCTACTTGTATTTAGAATAAACATAATGCTTTTAAAACACATTTAACAATAGCATTCAATTCCGATGTAAAAATGGGAGAAGTGGGGGGAAAAGTGATGCGGACTCCCTACAAGGTACTACCTGGATACTAACTGAATACACGTACAAAATTTCAGCCCTCTAGGTTTCCTTATGGAGTCTCTAGACGTGTTAGAAAACAAGCAAAAAAATTAAGGAAATATTGGCGTAAAAATCGTGGGGGTAAGGGTTAAAAGTTGAAACCTCCAAAAAACAGTGTCTGGCTATTAGCTTAACCTGTGCACCAAATTTCAGCCCTCTAGGTTTATTTGGGGAGATTTTGACCCGAACGAAACTGTTAAAAAACAAGAAAAATTATGTTCTTTTGGGTATAAAAATGGTGGGGGTAGGGGTTAAAAGTCGAGACCCCCAAAAGGCACCCCCTTGATACTAACTCAATCCGAATACAAAATTTAAGCCCTCTAGGTTTATTCGGGTGACCTGTGCGAGTGGTACAAACTTCGAAAACGTCGAAAATGCATGAAATTGTAGCTTAAAAATGAGGGGGGTGGGGGTAAAATATTAAAACCTCCAAAAAGCACAACCTAGGTACGAACTTTATCAACACACCAAATTTCAACCCTCTACGTTAATTCTGGGGGGCTGGGGGCCTGTTAGATCCAGCGGAAATCGTTTTTCCCCCCTCTACTCCCACCATATCATCCTAGGAAGCTGAATTTTGGATATGTTGTAGATAATTGACCGAAACATTATTTAAAACCGGTTTGGAAAAGTTTTATTGCTTTTCCGCCTCCCACCACCCCCTTAAAGGTCGGGTCAGAAAAAAAATTTGCCCAAAATTTGACCCCACTTTGATAGTATGAGGTGCCTCGAAAATGAGCCCCATTTACCAAATTTCATCTCTTAACTTCCATAGGGGGGCCCTACACAAATTAAGAGGTGGCGGGAAAATATATATATATATATATATATATATATATATATATATATATATATATATATATATATATATATATATATATGTGGTGCCATGCACAACACATAAAATTTGCAAATTTCAACAAAATCTATCACCGTGAGATCAACGCAACATAACTACACACAGGATGTGAAAATGCAGAAAACAGCATAATCCACGAGCCAACTACCGGATGTTCCCTAGACGTATTAAAATAAAATATATTTTCTATTTCATGCAATGTATTTGAATATAAAAATAAATTCTATCTTTGTTGAATAAGTTTTGCTAACTAAACATAAAAATTATTATAAATTCGATGTAAATTCATTATTTTCAGTTTTTGGCCATTTTAATAAATTTTTATAGTCTTTTCGTCGTTATGTTCAGATCTTTTTATTTAATTATTTTAATTGTTGTAATAATAATTTTACTTTAATAAAATTAATTTAATTTGAACTTCGTTTTATTAATCAATACCAAATCACATCAGACAAGACAATTATAAGTTAACGAAAAAATAAATAAATAAAATCTTTGAAGTAAATAAAACTTAATAAAAATAAATAAAATTTAAATAAAGTGAACAAGTAAATCAATAAAGACTTTAATTCAAGCCAAAGCTCCGTTTCTTTCGTTTTCGATAAAACAAAGTGGCGATCCTCAACATTCCAAACGGGATCTCCGGTGTCGTCCGGGTTTAATAAGATTCATTAAAGTTTCGGTCACGACAAATCTGGCGATCCTGCCAGGATAGTTATCCTTCGGTCGACAAAAAGGACAATAAGTGAAAAACGGGACATTGTGAATACAGACTGTGAATTTACTGTGCACTACCAGCTTGTGGAACCAGCCCAGGTCAAGACGGTGTACAAAAGGAAAATAACGAGCAATCAAACATTGTGCGCTACCAGCTTGGAATCGAACCAGGTCACGACGGTGTACAACAATTGAAAAAACAACAAGAAAATCCGACTACAGAGACAGGTCAAGACGCTGCAACAAAATAGCCGAGCTTGTACAAAGGTAGGTGGATTGTTGATTTTTCTCTCTGCTTTTAAGTTATTTTTCCAATCATGAATCCTGATTCACAAAATCCATCCCGATCACAATCCCCAGAAGTCTCCGAAGATAACGATGTTCCAATGGAACACATTCCTATTTCATTCCTTGCGCAAATGGTAACCCCATTCAACGGAAACCCTTCCGAACTACATAATTTCATACAAAACGCCGAAAATGCCCTCAACCTAGCAAATGATTCACAACAAAGAGCGCTAACGGCACTTATATTTTCAAAAGTCTCTTCAGACGTTAAAAATAAATTAAATGCTACAAATATTTTATCATTCTATGATTTAAAAATAAAATTAAAACAAATTTATCAAATAACAGAAAGTCTCACATATTTGCAAGAACAATTAGAAACGTGTAGGCAAAAACCAAATGAATCTATAAAAGAATTTTATTTAAGAATCGAAAGTTTAAATTCAAAAATTATTCAAAAAGTAAAAGAAAATAATATTTCAGAATCATTATTATTAGGAAAGCTAGCACTCATCGAAGAGATGGCATTACGACGGTTTACACACCATTGTAAACCCGAAATATCAAATATTTTACGCCATAAAACTTATTCTTCGATGAATGAAGCTTTATGCATAGCAAGCGAAGAAGAAGCATTTCTAAACGTTCAAAATCAATTTAAAAATCTTAACGTTGGTAATTCTCAACCTCGTAAATATTGTAAAATATGTAAACGTTCAAATCATAATACAAAGGATTGTAGGAGTAAATCAAATTACCCATCGTATAACAATCCTCCAAATCGATCGGATAATAATCGATCAGTAATTAAACAATGCACATATTGCAATTTTAAGGGTCATACTATTGAAGAGTGTAGAAAAAAACAATATAACGAGAGATTAAATAACCCTAATCCAAAAGTAGCACATGCAAATGATCATTTAAACTTAAAAACGCTCGGGTTGACAGAAGCCGCAACAACGAGCAAACAAATAGAATCGGCTTCACAAAAATTCCAAATGGCTTAATTGATAAAAAATTAATTTTTAATTCCCCACATTCAAAAACTAACGAATTTATCTTCTTGATCGATACTGGTGCAAGTGTCAGTCTGATAAAATTGGATAACATAAATCCAAATTATAGTACTGAAATGGATACAAGTATTAAACCAAATATTAGCGGTATAACAGACGGCGTAATACAACCTTACGGACTTGTTTCAATCTTTTTAACTAAAAATAATTTCAATTTTCATCATTATTTTCATTTAGTAGATAGCGATAAAGTTCCATTTCATGGAATAATTGGTTCTGATTTTTTGGCAAAATATAACGCAGTTATTGATTATAAAAATAATTTAATTTCTCTCGATCCAATACTTAATGTTTTCCAAATTAATATTGATCCTGTACGAAAACAAGAAATTATTAAAATTTTAAGGACAGACGGACTTACAGAAATTGAAAAACAAAAATTAGAAAACACTATTTTACAATTTCATACTATTGTGAAATTAGATGACGACCCACCAGGTTGTACACAAAAAATCGAGCACGAAATTAAATTAATTGACAATGTACCAATTAAAAATAAAATTTACCCTCTTCCAAAAAAATTAAGGGACGAAGCACAACGACAAGTAGATGAATTATTAAAAAATGGTATTATTCGTAAAAGTAAAAGTCCTTATAATTCACCCGTCTGGATAGTCGATAAAAAATTAGATTCTTCAGGTATCCAAAAGTATCGAATGGTTATTGATTATAGGAAGTTAAATGAAAAAACCATCCCCAATAGCTACCCTATTCCACGTATCGATGATATTTTAACAAACTTAGGCGGAAACAAATATTTCAGTGCACTTGATTTGGCAAGTGGTTTCCACCAAATTCCTGTAAAAGAAGAAGACATTCCCAAGACAGGTTTCACTGTAGGAAACGGCCATTTCGAATTCCTAAAAATGCCATTCGGATTAATCAACAGTCCTGCTACTTTTCAAACCCTTATGAATGAAATATTTCATAAACAAATCTTAGAAAATAAATGCATGTGTTACCTGGATGATGTAATTGTATTAGGTAAAAATTTAGATGAACACATACAATATCTATCTGAAATATTTAGTATATTAAAAGAAAACAATCTAAAAATTAATATGGATAAATGCGAATTCCTTAAACAGGAATTAAAATACCTAGGCCATGTAATTTCCTTAGAAGGAATCAAGCCGCAGGTTGAAAAAATAGATAAAATATTAAAATTAAACGAACCAAAAAACATTAAACAATTACAAAGCTTTTTAGGTATCACCGGTTACTATAGAAAATTTATTAAAAATTATGGACAAATAGCCAAACCATTAACTAATTTATTAAAGAAGGATCAAAAATTTAATTTTGATAATAATTGCAAACAAGCATTCGAAACTTTGAAAAATAAAATAACTTCAACACCAATCTTAAAATATCCTGATGAAAATAAAATGTTTTCAATTGCTACGGACGCATCGAACGATTGCGTAGGAGGCGTCCTTACACAGGAATATGACGGGATTGATATGCCAATTGCATATTACTCCAGTACATTAAATCAGGCTGAGAGGAACTACCCTGTAATTGAACGCGAGTGTCTTGCAATTATTAAAACAATTAAAAATTTTCACCATTTCTTATACGGTCGTGAATTTTTAATAAAGACTGATCATCGTCCTTTGGTATGGCTAAATTCCGTAAAGGATCCGACGAGTAGATTGGTACGCTGGAGGCTAAAGTTACTTAATTATCAATATAAAATTCAATACATCCCAGGCAAAACCAACTACACCGCGGATACTTTAAGTCGTCCAATATTAGTAGCTATGCTAAATAAAGAAAAATCATTTGAAAATTTCCAAAAATTTAATAAAACATGTAACCCCAATATAAAAATTAGTCGAGGTAATGACATAAATAATATTAAATCACTAATAATACCTATTACAAAAGATCTTCAAATAAAAGAAGAATTAAAAACATTTATTCTAAATAATTTTAATAAAAATGATATTACAAATGCTAATATAGGTCAAATAATACGAAAAGATAAAAATAATCAAAGCATAATTTTATTAATATTAAAACAAAAAATGAAAGATCAATTAAATCTTAAAATATTATATCAAGCGTTAGAAGAAATATCTTTAACATCCGAAAATAATACAATTATTAATTTAAAACATATCGATAAAACAATAAGTGAAAAATACATAAATAATTTACTATCGTATCATTTCAACGATGACATCGAAATAATCGATATAAATAATATTGGTTTTTCTTCACTATTAACTGAAGAGGAAATCCAAGAAGCATTAGAAAAAGAATTAGGTGTAAACAGTAATACAATTGAAGAAGATTTAACAGAAGAAGAAATACAAGAAATATTAGAAAAAGAATTGAACGAAATTCAACAAGAAGGTATGGACAACGAAACTAACAATCAAGAAGAAAATGAAGGACCAATACCAAGCACTTCAGGTATGAATAACGCAATCGAAACGATACCAATAGATGGAGAAACAAGTGACGAAGAAATTGTTAATGAAGAAATTATAAATGAAGAAACAACTAACGAAAAAATAAATAATCAAGAAACAAATAATGAAGAAACAGTGGAAACTACCATCGTCAGAACAGAAGCGGAAAAACAACAGTTACTACGCGAATACCATGATTCACCATTAAGAGGTCACCCAGGCATTGCCCGCACATACAGCGAACTTCGACAAAAATACTTTTGGAAAGGTATGAAAACATACGTCGAAAAATACATCAAGAATTGTCCCATATGTCAAAAAACAAAAACAACTCGTATTGGAAAAGCACCAATGGTGATCACCACAACAGCAAAGAACTTCAATGACGAAATCTCAATGGATTTTATAGGCCCACTTCCAGTAACAAGGAATCAAAATAAGTTCATCCTTACGATCCAGGATAATCTGACAAAGCACCTTCAAGTTTATCCACTTCAGGATAGAAAAGCAGAAACAACGGCAATCTATTTCCTGAAATATGCAAGCACATTTGGTTTTCCGAAGTCCATTCTAACGGATCAAGATCCTGTTTTTACCAGCTCCGTCATCAAAGAAGTTAATAAATTATTCAACATCAAAAAGAAGACCACATCTCCATATCATCCTCAAACAAATGGTTCGCTAGAAAGAACACATTCGTACATTGAAAATTATTTAAGATCATATATCAACACTGAAATGAACGACTGGGATGAAATGCTGTATTTAGCCACATTTTCATTCAACACCCATAAAAATCGTTCCACTGACGAAACACCATACAAACTTGTATTTGGAATCGATCCGAATATTCCAACATCGTTTGAAAGAAACACAAATACAAAAACATATCAAGAATTATCACAAGAAGTGCAAGAAAAAATCAAGAAATTACGATTAGCTGCAAGAGAAAATTTAAAACAAAGTAAAATCAAAAATAAAGCTCAATACGACAAGCAAACAAAAGTAAGAAACTTCCAAGTAGGAGAATACGTCCTAGTAAAAGAAGGCCAATCCGCTCCAGGGAAATTATCCTGTCGCTACAAAGGTCCATTTAAAATCATATCTGTCCATCCTGATACCCACACAGTTAAAGTTAGATATAGAAATACAAATAAAACATTCCACGAAAATAACCTGAAACCTTACGTTTCAGATGGCGAAGTTATCAACGTTGTTACCAATACTACTGCTTATACACCAAACGACGGCAGAAATACAGGTGGAACAAATTAACACCTCGCCGGGAATTTTATTCAAGAAACTAGGGGACGCGAAAATATGTAACCAAAAATTCACACTAATGCACTACATCAATACAACTACGTTCGAAGAAAATTTAGAAAAGGCTCAAGAATACTACCACAAATCATACATTTTCTGCAAAATGATACCAAGTAATCACTCCAACGCCGGGACTTGTAAATTACAACAAAAATTATTAGTACAGCAAATGGAAGAAATAAAAACTTTAATCAAAACTATTCAAGCTCATCACGTACGTAGACGAAGAGGACTTTTAAATGTAGGTTCTAAAATATTAAAATGGCTTATCGGATCACCGGATTCTGATGACGCAACATTCTATACAAATTCGATAAATTCTATTATTAATGATAGGAAAACAACACATCTATTAATGAAAGATCAAATAAAAATTCTATCAGAAACAATGAATACTTTAAATAAAACGTTAAATACTATTCAAGACGCGGAACAAGAATTAAATATTAATATTAAAACTTTTAATCAATACATATCTAATTCTTCTAGCATAATTAATCGCAATTCACTTGAAATCGAGCTTTTAGACCATTTATTGCTAATAAAACAAATAAATGATTTAAATCTAAAACAATTACAATCTTATAGTATGACACTAACATTAATAAGACACGGGATAATTGATTACAACATAATTACTCCTACAAATCTTATGAATGAATTAAGTCAAATTTCTTCTCTTGAATTACCAATTAAAGTTAGCACAGAGACTATTGAAAATTATTATAAATTAATGGAAGTCAAAGCTTTTATGACTGATAACATTTTAGTAATTTTATTAAAAGTCCCAATAGCGCAAATTACTGAATACAGTTTATATCAAGCATTTCCACTTCCAACACCATTACAAAATTCCTCACAAGTATCCTATATTACCATAGATTTTCCCTACATAATATCCAGCAGAGGAAAGTCACAATTCGCTACTCTAAAACAGCTCGATCCATGTACACTAGTCAATGATGTGTACATCTGTAAAAATATCGACACACTACAAAGAAGAACCGACAACATTTGCGAGTTAGAAATGTTCGATCTTCAAGAAGCATCCATTCCCAGGTCATGCAAGAAAACCACCATATACGCACAGTCCGAAGTCTGGAAACAAATATCCCAAAATCAATGGTTGTTCATCTTATCAAAACCGACAAAGGGAACCGTACTCTGCACACAGTATCCAGATGAAGAAAGAAGCCTACATGGAATCGGACTTCTCAAAATTCCAAACAACTGCCGCTTCATGACACACAACGTCGTACTACAGCCCGAAATGTCAATCAAAAACCTATCCGTCTACATACACATTCCAGCAGTCGACATCCTGGAAGATGATTGCTGCAAATATTTACATAAAGAAGAGGCCCTAAAACCACAATACTTAAAGCCCATAAAATTAACAAATCTGGACCTCAACGAAGTCAAATACACTCAACATCAATTGGAGAAGATGGACGAAAATCTTCAAAGCCAGTTAAACAAACCATTTATAATCAAGTACGAAAACGTCATTTACAACTGGTTATGCTACATTGGTACGGGAATCATAGCTGTACTACTACTTTACTACTTTTATAAATATGGAATATTCAAAGTAATAGCGACGTTACTAGCAAGATTATTCAAATGCCTATGCCCATGCACCAAATCGGGAGGCAACACATTTAATTTTTACAATTGTCTATTCGGGGAGAACCGGAGGAATCAAGTCCAGCCGTACAATCACGAAGTGGTCTTCGAGCCCAGCAGCCAAACAGTACTTTTGAAGGACCGAAGAATCCAAACTTCAGCATCATGTGTATCTGGACGCCGTCCCATTCGCCCAGTCAAATTCTAAGGTCCCGCAGGAACCTTTCTAATGGGGGAGGAGTGTGGTGCCATGCACAACACATAAAATTTGCAAATTTCAACAAAATCTATCACCGTGAGATCAACGCAACATAACTACACACAGGATGTGAAAATGCAGAAAACAGCATAATCCACGAGCCAACTACCGGATGTTCCCTAGACGTATTAAAATAAAATATATTTTCTATTTCATGCAATGTATTTGAATATAAAAATAAATTCTATCTTTGTTGAATAAGTTTTGCTAACTAAACATAAAAATTATTATAAATTCGATGTAAATTCATTATTTTCAGTTTTTGGCCATTTTAATAAATTTTTATAGTCTTTTCGTCGTTATGTTCAGATCTTTTTATTTAATTATTTTAATTGTTGTAATAATAATTTTACTTTAATAAAATTAATTTAATTTGAACTTCGTTTTATTAATCAATACCAAATCACATCAGACAAGACAATTATAAGTTAACGAAAAAATAAATAAATAAAATCTTTGAAGTAAATAAAACTTAATAAAAATAAATAAAATTTAAATAAAGTGAACAAGTAAATCAATAAAGACTTTAATTCAAGCCAAAGCTCCGTTTCTTTCGTTTTCGATAAAACAAAGTGGCGATCCTCAACATTCCAAACGGGATCTCCGGTGTCGTCCGGGTTTAATAAGATTCATTAAAGTTTCGGTCACGACATATATATATATATATCAGACATTTTTTTTTCTACATATTCGTGTTCTAAGGGTCCGAAAACGGATAGCGCCCCTACTCTCGCCTCTCGCAGCTCTTATCGTATAGACTGTATAAGTCTAATTTTTCGGAGAAAATTCGACTAAAAACGATGATATAATAAATACGTTGTCTTTGTAATTTTGTGTTTCTAATAAAAAAATCGTAGTTAATATTTTTTAAACCTTTATTTATTTCTAATTTTTATTATATACATAATTAACTTTAATAAAAACAAGTCAAGTGCAAGTTGTACTTGCGCTAACAGTGTTCCGTACAATCAGTTGTTTCTAGGAATTTTTTATAACGAGATATGAAGGTGGATAAAATATTTTTCCTAATAAATGAATTTTATTCCTAAAGTATAACCTATTTTTTGATTTCAGAACGATCGTGTTCGTATGTGTCACATCGTGAACGTATGTGTCCGGACTGTTATATTTTACGAAGTTTTAGTTATGACCACTGATTGTGAGGAACATTACCTAGTGCGTGTCAAACACGCACTTGACAAATTTTTAAAGCTGCCACCTACAGTTTTTTGGAAAAACTGTCTGACAACACTGGGATGTAGGCATGCCGTTTTTTAAAAAAAAAATCTATTTTTGAATCGATTCATTATTGCCAACAAAAGAATCGATACTTAAATTATCGATTGTATTCAAAATCGATTCCAAGAAATCGATTCAAATTTGCTGTTGCAAAAGTTGCGGTAATTTTTAAGTAAAAATTTATGTATAATTCAGAAAGATGAACTTTCGAAGTCTTTTAAGATGAAAAATATTAAGCCTGTACGTACTTAATTACCAACATTTTCTTAGAATTTTATTCTACCTATGGTACAGAGATGAATCACAACATCACAACAAAGTTGACAATTTTTGTTTTCATTTGATATAAAAATGTTAAGTGCCCTGTAAACGATCAAATTGTTTGTCAAATTTTACGTGTTTGTCAAATTATTTGATAGTATGCAGCTTTGTCTGACGCGTTTGTCAAACAATCTACGTGTTTGACGTGTTTGATGAAAATCTTGATTGATCAACTTGTTTGACGTGTTTGACCAACAAGTTTGAAGGTGAGCGGCGGTGTTTGTTGTGTTTGTCAAACAAGCTCTATTAAATTGCCCCGAAATGAATAGCAAATATGACAAAATTTTTGCAAATCTCTGTACGAGCAACATTTTTTCCGTAATTTTCATTATTTATTCTATGTTTGGCCAAGTTTAATCTAATAAAATTATTTTATGGGGATCACTAGTGTGACAAACTACGGGCAAGTTTGTCAAATTTGTTTGAACTTCGGTTTGATCGTTTAAGCTCTTGTTTGATGAAAACGTGAAGTTTGACAAACAAATTTGTCAAACAAATTTGATCGCGTACAGGGCACTTTAGTCAAATTCATATATATAAAGAAAATGACTCATTTCAAAAATAAAGTTTTGTCACATATAAAAGATATAATTTCTACTATCCTTTTTCAATATATTAGATAGTAGATCTTCTGAGAGATAGCTATATTACGAGTCTGTCTAAGAGATACATTTATGAGAATGACTCATTTGCAGTTGTCGTTGCTTTCTCTATAATTGTATAAATATTATCTAAATTGTACTAAATGTTGAGAAGTTTTTATTTAATAACATACAAAGTTTTTTTTATAGATTAAGGGATAAAAAAAATATGAAAGTTTTTTTTTGCTTTAAATTTCCCGCATAAACTTTATTGTTTTGTATATGGTACAGTTGTCAGCAATTTGATTTGAAATGCATAGACAACTGATTATATGCATTTGATGCGTTTGATGCTTAAAATTTAATAATCGTAATAGGTACCGATAATAAATATAAATTAATAAATAAATAGCAACGTATAAATAAAATAAAAAAGCAATTTATGTTTTGAAAAAAAAATCGTTTCGCGATTTCCATAAAATAAAAATCGATGTGTGAATCGATCTCAAAATCAATAATCGATTAAAAATCGGTTTCCATACTTCCGATTAATCGATTTCTCGATTTATCGATTAAAAAACGATATCCCTACTGGGATGAGGTTTTATTGTTTTTAGGTAGAAATTCGCTACCCAGTGCTGTACAAAATCTATTCTTCGACCGACGATGGGAATCATTTCTTTAATAAAATCACTAGAAAGATATTTGTTCTAATAAAAAAGAAAATTAAACATGTAGTAACGAAAAACAGATAATTTTCGATATCATATTTTTGCACACTGTTTTTAAGGTTGATAAGAAATTTAAGAGGCAAAAAAATTTTAATGACAGCTTCTTGAAAATTTGACAATTTATTATTGAAATAATAAAGAATGTCCTGTCGAATTTTGAAGTCGATCTTGTTCTTAGTTAGCGAGTAAAAAATCTTGGAAGTTACACTTTCACATAGGTTAACACACATTTATATAAAAAGCTGTATCTTGACAGTCAGAAATGTTCGTTTTACAAAAAATATGCATAGCAATTATCACAGGTTTATGAATACCTGCACCAAGTTTCAAAACAGTCTTGTTCTTTGTTTCTGAGATAAAAATCTTTATATAAGTAATATTAATATTAAAGTTATTGAACATTGTAATCAGCCGCAGTAAATATGGCAATATTGCTCTATGACAAAGAAGCGATGATGGCGCGCACAATTTGAACATAGTATTACACTTTTATAAAATATACACTTTATAAAATATATACTTATATGTTTATACACTTTTATAAAATTATTAATCTTAATATTTTTCTTTTAAGTTAAAATTATTGTTATTCTTTAAAAATTTAAGATATGTATAACACATTTTCTTTATTTCATTTTCTAACACATTTAGTACATATTCCTTTATTTTGAGTGACACGAATTTTGTTATTAATTTTGCTTTATAATATCGTATGTAATTGACTTTTTTGCTATTTTTTTCATAATGTCCGAACTTTTAAAAACTTTTAAAAGTCACTGTCATTATTATTTTGTATTTTTTTTCATAATGTCCGAACTTTTAAAAACTTTTAAATTCACTGTCATTATTATTTTGTAATTTTGATTTTTTTGGAGCATCGTTGTTGAGAAACTAAACTATTTAAATTTCACTAACGACAAAATTTCATTAACAAACTGTAATAAATTATTTATACTTTTTGGTTAGGTTGACATTCAATTCAACATCAACATTCAAAAACCATAGAACACTAGACGCAAGGGGTCAAACTAGAATGTCTACCAAATTGTGCCCGCTGTAATCAATGAGTGACGTAACACAGCACCTTTACAATCACAACACACGATGTATGGACACGAATATACCAATGTGTTAGTAATATATTTTGATGATTATATATGACGGGCCGAAGGGAAAAAGGGAGCAAGTCACATTTTTTTGAAAAATGAGTTATTGATTGATTGTTGTAGTTCTTCAAGAGTATTATCATGTGTTATAACAATTTATTGGAAAAACGGGTCAAGTCACCTAAAAAAACCCGTTCGCAACTAGAGGCAAAGAGGGAACAAGGGGTCAAGTCGAGCGCGTAGAGGGAACAAGGGGCCAAACGAGCGCGTAGAGGGAATAAGGAGTCAAGTCCACAATTTTTGTGTACTGTTGCTGACTTGGCTTACAGCTGTTTCTCAAATAAACAACACAATGTTTATAACGTTTCTTTAAGTTTTATTGATCTCCTGAAAAAATTGATTACAGTGACTTAACCCCTTTTTCTCCCTGGCCCTTCATATGCAGTTCGCATACTATATACTATGATGGCCACCGTAAGTTACCACCAGTCAACAATTAAAAATAAATTTATTTATTTTAAGAAAGATATCCCTTTATTTTGAGAAATTCTTTATTCAATAGAGACACACTTCATATTTTTTTTCTGTTTAAATTTCACGAGTTGATTAAAAAAACATGATTTTTATTTTGACGTGAACACCACGGCAGTCAGTAACAGACTAAAACAGTAATGGTGTAAATTGCTAGTTACTGCAACTTTAAGATTTCACTTTTTTATACGTAGGCTTGATCTGTCTCATCTGTGACTGGAAGGAATACAACTATCTCTTTTCTGCAATCACTTATGGGTATTTATGTGCATTTTGCAGAATTATGTTGTCATTCGCTTAGTAGCTACCAATGGGTGTGTTTCAATTGTTGTCATATTGTTGCCGTCATGTTGACACGGTATACGTGCATGATGCGTGCTACATGCATGTTATGTATATGCGTATGCAAGACACCCATACACACAACCATCCATCGCACTAACTCACACAATTTCGCGTACACATATATAGCCAGTGATGGGCGTTTACGTGTAAACAGTCGGTGTTTACGTTTACCTTGTAAAGAGATGTAAACAGAGTAAACAACCGTAAAGTAAAGTCAACACGGTAAACACGTAAAGAGTCATAAATTACACGTAATTTAAATTTAAAACTTTAAAAATAAAGTAAAAAATGGCAGTTCCCAAAAGGAATATATATATATATATATATATATATATATATATATATATATATATATATATATATATATATATATATATATATATAAGAATTAAATTTTCAATTAAAAAAAGAAGGGAGAAAATATAGTGCTTTGTGTTTAATTTGTAAAAAAAACTTTGTCCAATGTGGCCATCCAAAGATTGAAAGTGCATAGGTTAGAAAAAAATCTGATATTAAAATTTTCATTTTTCAGTTCATATTTTGTTCAATTGAATTTTGAATTTGTTAATAAATACGAAGTTGTGAAAAATAAATATGAAGTTATAAAACACATTTTTGGGTTTTGCTTATTAAGTAATGTAATTCTTTTATTATTACAATTTACAATCTAATTTTTAACCTGTTTACGTTGTTTGCGCTGTTTACATATTTACATCCAAAAAATATGTTGTAAACAGAAGTCGTGTTTACGTGTAAACTATGCTTGTAAACACTGTAAGCAGTTTACGCGCCCATCACTGTATAAAACATATTGGTGGGATATTTTCCATCCTTTGTCGTTACTCTGGTTTCAGTAGTATAGAGATACTAGCGTTCGTTCTGTGATATTCTGTGGGAAAAACTATTAAAACTTTACACTGTTGCCGTACTTTACACATCATATTGTGCATTGTTTTAAATACATTAAAAATATTTTAGATTATAAAAAGTATTGGAAACAATCAAATTTGAAATATCATTATTAATAACTGTATTTCTTTTAACAAAAAAAAAAAAAAAAAAAAAAACATAATTTCATAAGTTTTAACGGCATAAGTTTCATTTATTTAAAGTTGGCAACCATTACGGTATCCTATGTATTTAACATAGGACAATATAGCCAACCTAACCTTCCCCCCTCCACTTTCTTAAAAACCTTAAATGGAATATTATTAATTATTAATTTGTTTTTGAACGAACCGATATTAATTCTGTTTAAACGTATTTCATCAAACCCGTGAAGAGTTTGACTGCAAATCCATTTTTTTTACACTGTAGAAATTCTGTTTAATTAGGTAAGTATTGTTACATTCTCGCATTAATTTTTAATAAAAATATTTCAATTTAATTAAATTTCTTCAAAACGTTAATTTTAATATACAGTAAAATGTGTCCCATTTTACTGTAATCCGAGTTATCCGCACATACGGTGTTTCTTTGCCTAGTTATACTATGGCCGTGTTCCATTAAGGACACACAACGACACTGTGTAACACAATGCATTTGTTTTTTTACAAAAAACTAATTTTTTTAAATTTTATGCTAGACTAACCTTTTAATTGCATTTAAAAGCATTTAAAATGTTAGTATTGCAATAAAATTTTTTAAAAAAGTAGTTTTTTTTGTGAAACATCAAATGCACTAGTAAGTGTTGTTTGGGATTTCTAAATGGAACACGATCGATATGTATAAGTAATATTTTTTTTTTCATTACGTTGCACAGACTGCATGTTAATAATAATGACAATCGAGATAGATTATATATACAATTGATCTATATTAGAAGGATAAAAGATACAATGTACAAGGCGACTGTACAATTCATAAAGATAATATGCAACAAAAAATAAACAAGAGCACAATATATTTGTTTGTAAAAAAAAAAAAAAAAAATAGCTTTCTTTTATGAAAACGCAAAATTGCTGTAGTCATTTCTTTATGTATTTTTCACATATAATGGTGAAAGTGTTAATTTATGATTTTTGGCTGGTTTTTTTATTTTTTAAGTACAGTGAAAATACATCCCCCTCTTGCATTTATTAGTACATGCATGTGCAGCTCATTAATTATTTTTATATTTTATTATTATTATTACCGATTGCCACCTCTCTCAAATTTTTGATAACAGACCTGTGTTATAATATCACCGAAGGATGTCATCCTTCGGTGACATAAAAACCCAATACTTTAAAATAGTCTTCATTTGGGACGTATCGCAAGTGGCGATACATCCCATTTGAATGTGTTAGTGTGGAACTTAATTTCTTAGGCGACACACAGAGTCATAAGTATTACTTTAAGATAAAACCAATTTAGTAAAAAAAGAGGAGCAATTAATTTTCTATTCTTTTTTAAACTCTGTCACACTTTCTCATAATGCTATTATTAAAAAAAAGATTTATTTTTGGTCATGTTTGTATAGTCAATAGTACTATTTCTTTTTAGACACCAATGTATATTACCTAGATTTTTTGGTAAAAAATAGTTTATGACTGTTTTTATTATTGGATTATTGCTTACATTATGTTTAAAAAAAAAATCGGAAATTTTTTTCAAACAAATAATTATTATGTGCATTTGTACGTATTACACAATACAGTACAAAAATATAAGTATGTAGATACTTTCAGTATACTTATATTTTTGCAGATTAAGAAGAATTTTAATTTTTGACGATTCTATTAAGGGGTTAGGGGTAGTCACCGGTGTGCAAAATGGAATATTTTAAATAATTTTGTTTTGACAGTAGTTTAATATATTTTATAAAATAACACAGAATTAGATGAACCAATAAAATATGGCGATAACGTGGTTTATAATAAATATCTCAATAAATACCTATATATTATTTTTAATATTTGTAAAATAAAGTTAAAACATAATATAATAAGCCCGTATTAGCTGTTTTATAAAATAATTTAAACTACTGTCAAAAAGAAAAAAATATATAAAATACTTTTTTTTTTAAATTGTTGACTACCTATAACCCCATAACAGTCTATATTTAAAAACAAAAAATCATGACAGAATTCTCAAAATTATTTAATTGTTCAAGTTAATTAATTCAGCAAAGTAAACGTAATCAAAATGAATTTTTCATTTATTATACCACGAGACGTTTGTATTTTCTCATTTTTCGAATAAATTTGTGTTTGTCTAGTGAAAATTTGTTGCCTAGTAATTTAAGGAGAAGAACTGTCAACTAATAAAAACGCGACAGCGATACTTAAGTGCCTTTGTTAACTGACGGTTCTTCGAGTTAAATTGCTTTTAGGCAATCAAATTTAGTTATAAAACACAAAATTCAGAAAAAATATAGTAGGTATTCCCATATAACTCGAGTGTAGTACGGTAAGGCAACTTAACGGATAAAATAATTTAGTACAATTCATATTATTTATTATTTAAAAAATTTAATTTTATTGTTACTACAGTTTTGAAATCAAATTAACATCACCGATAAAAACTTTCGCTTCATTTTAGCGAATTTTCGAATTTATTATGGTAGAAATTTGTTTTGAGGTCCCTAGAAATCGAATATATATATATATATATATATATATATATATATATATATATATATATATATATGTTCTATTTTTACAAAATTTGGTGAAAATTCTGAAAGTTCCAAACCGTTGGACAAGTTCTTTAGCCAGACATGTCCGACGCCGGAAACATTGTTTTTTTGGACATTTTTAGTGAAAAAAATTAGTTTTTTGCCTAAAGAAAAGTGAAAAGTTTCCAGTTGTTTTTTTTCGCTGTAATAATTGAACCGGTGAGTGCAGAAACCACATTAGTCAATAAAATTTGAAAATTCACTTTTTACACTCAATGAGTTTATCTAAGGTAAACTGACATTGTGTAAAAAAAAACACATCAGTCAGTGTTTTATTTTTGAAAATATAAAGACTTGGTAAATAGTATCGAGTGCAGAAAGCACATAAGTCTGTGACTTATGTTGTTCTTGCGCTCAACGCTGATAATTGTCACTTTGTAAGTAATAAACAAATACTTTACTTTGCAAAATACCACTTTGAAAAAATAAAGATTAAAATAAAAAAAAAGTGGTATCTTGCAAAGTAAAATATTTTTTATTATTTACAAATATGGAATACCATAAAGTAACGCTCAAATCTATTATTATTAATTGTCACTTTCTTCACGAGATGGCTTATTTATTTGTTGAGTGCAGGAACAACACAAGTCAAATTTATTTTTTATTTTTAGTCGAATTTTCTCCGAAAAATTAGACTTATACAGTCTATACGATAAGAGCTGCGAGAGGCGAGAGTAGGGGCGCTATCCGTTTTCGGACCCGTAGAACACGAATATGTAGAAAAAAAAAATGTCTGATATATATATATATATATATATATATATATATATATATTTTCCCGCCACCTTTTAATTTGTGTAGGGCCCCCCTATGGAAGTTAAGAGATGAAATTTGGTAAATGGGGCTCATTTTCGAGGCACCTCATACTATCAAAGTGGGGTCAAATTTTGGGCAAATTTTTTTTCTGACCCGACCTTTAAGGGGGTGGTGGGGGGCGGAAAAGCAATAAAACTTTTCCAAACCGGTTTTAAATAATGTTTCGGTCAATTATCTACAACATATCCAAAATTCAGCTTCCTAGGATGATATGGTGGGAGTAGAGGGGGGGAAAAAACGATTTTCGCTGGATCTAACAGGCCGCCAGCCCCCCAGAATTAACGTAGAGGGTTGAAATTTGGTGTGTTGATAAAGTTCGTACCTAGGTTGTGCTTTTTGGAGGTTTTAATATTTTACCCCCACCCCCCTCATTTTTAAGCTACAATTTCATGCATTTTCGACGTTTTCGAAGTTTGTACCACTCGCACAGGTCACCCGAATAAACCTAGAGGGCTGAAATTTTGTATTCGGATTGAGTTAGTATCAAGGGGGTGCCTTTTGGGGGTCTCGACTTTTAACCCCTACCCCCACCATTTTTATACCCAAAAGAACATGATTTTTCTTGTTTTTTAACAGTTTCGTTCGGGTCAAAATCTCCCCAAATAAACCTAGAGGGCTGAAATTTGGTGTACAGGTTAAGCTAATAGCCAGACACTGTTTTTTGGAGGTTTCAACTTTTAACCCTTACCCCCACGATTTTTACGCCAATATTTCCTTAATTTTTTTGCTTGTTTTCTAACACGTCTAGAGACTCCATAAGGAAACCTAGAGGGCTGAAATTTTGTACGTGTATTCAGTGAGTATCCAGCTAGTACCTTGTAGGGAGTCCGCATCACTTTTCCCCCCACTTCTCCCATTTTTACATCGGAATTGAATGCTACTGTTAAATGTGTTTTAAAAGCATTATGTTTATTCTAAATACAAGTAGGCGAATAGTCATTTTAAAAAATTTAAAAAAAAGTGAACTTACTTTTATGACAAATGAAATACATACATATTAAGTAATTTAAAAATGTTATTAAAGTCACTGTTTATTTATAAATTAGGAATTTTGGATTTTTAGTATTTATAAAATAGAAATTTTGGATTTTTTTGGAAAGAAAAAATATCTTTATAAAGGCCTTCCAGTTTACTATTTAAGGTCCTTTTTTATTTAATTTTTAAAACTAAAACATAAAGGCAATTAGCGGATAAACATGGGCAGGAATGTCCTCGTACGAATTGTGTTGGCTTTTTTTCTGCTACCTGTTTTCGGCACAAAATTGAAATTTACTGAGATACAGCCCTTAAATACTTAAAACCTTTTTTTAAAGCCTCGATCAGCCGAACACTCATCACCAGTTTTGAAACCAACAAAATGACAATTCGGTTGTAGACTTTCAATCACATTTCGCTTGTAGACATTCAATACCGAAGATGAAGGGGAAAATTCGACTACCGTGATGGGGCCCCGCTGCTCACGGCGTTTTTTTTATTTTATAAAGAAAACTTTAATTGAAAAGAAGAAAATAATACTGTGAACACATTTCCGTAATATGAATGTAAAGTTTGAGCTGAAAAGTTTTTCCCAAATTCATATTTTGGGAATAGTATACCGTTTTTTCGTTCTCCTGTAAAATTTCGAAAATTTCTGCACTCACCGATTCAATTGGTCCTAACTTTCTTTACGGTAAAAGTTAAAATAAAAAACTACAATATTCTTATGGGACTTAATACGCATAAGTTAAACCGGGAAGAAAAGATTTGAAAAAAAGGGATCTAAATACTGCCATCAATCATGTGAGACAGGGGTCGGCAACCATTTTAGGACGGAGGGCTACTTTCATAAAGAATATCCTTAGGCAAATTACACTAACTAAAAATAAAGAATAACTTGTGTGTTTGCCAACTGCAAATTTCCAATATAAAATAATGAATACTTTTCAAAAAGAATATACTTAACCCTTAAAGGATTTCGTTACCATATAGGAACACTAACTTTAACTAAATATTTTGATAGATTTTAGGACGCTGATTACGAAAAAAATATTGAAAAAATTCCAACACGTCAGAATTTTTATATATTAGGTACTAAAATGTTTGACTAAAATTACTTAGGTCGACCAAGTGAAGAATAGTTTACGCATTTTTCTTTATTTTCTATCTGATAAAAAGTCATTACTCAATACATAGTTTCAATTGGCTGCTAGGAACACATTCTCATCAATGCTTTATTAAAAATGTAACCTGATTAACTAAGTGACGTATCTTTATTTGCGAAAAAAGTGAATTTTAATGTCATCCGATGAAATTCGATGAAAAATTAAGTGAAGATGAATTGGATACCTTTCAATTTTTTCATCAAATCAAATTAAATTCCATAAGCTTTTAATCAAATTCCATAAGCTTTTTAATTCTTTATATTCCTTGAAAATCAAATCTCTTTTAGTTTTTTGCCATTCTTACAATATAATATCATATTTATCTTGTCTTCAACTATGAAATGAAAATCTTTATAAAAGAGCCCCAATAAAGTTGACTAAACAGGTCATAAATCATAAGGTAAGAGTATTTATTTAAGCTAGAGAGAGTAAAAAGATTTTTTGGTCTTGTTTTTCACTTATTGATACTCGATTTGTCAAGCATTGTAAATGGGTGTAAGTTTTCAAAAACACTAATACACACACATATTAAATACATATTTGGTTTCGACAAATTTAAACTTAGCTCCGTCACCCCCATTTACGTTTTTTCTCTATAACTAAGAATATATTATTATTATTCTAAGATTATATGTAAGTAGAACTGACCTGAGCGTATACAATGAACGAACTGCTAATGACCACGCGAGCGAGTAATGTGAACACACATAAAGAGCCGGTTTTAGATAAGGGCAGGGGCTCGTGCTCCAGGGCCTCCATAAAATTAATAAAGATCCCCTCAAAATAATGCATGACGAATCGTCGACTTTATTTTCCGGGGAAATCTGAAAAGTCTTGGTGATTTATTTGTTTCTTTAACGGGAGCCTGCACATGAGAAGTGCCTCGGGATATGTGTAAATCCGGCCCTGCACACATATATATTTAAATAAAGCGACGTACGTGCGTAAGCCAGATATGACTCGCCCCTCTCACTTAATGTTTTTGTTGCACTTCTTGGATTTTACAAGAAATGCATTTTTTCTATTTTTTGTTTTGTTTTAGTTTTTCTTTCATAAACATTCTTTTTCATAAACAGTATTATTTTTGGAGAAAGATATTTTTCAAAAAGTTGACTGCCTTAGGCATTGGCTATTTCTGAACTACTCGGATACCACTTATGTATTTCATAAACCTTAAATAATGTCTTTCATTTTTGGAGGCTTTTTCTCCTTAAAATGCATTTTGGCAGAAATTTTAACTAATGTCGAAGATACTTTAATAAGCCAATCTAGTAGTGCTGTCCACTATCGCAATACACAATTACTACCAAAGCAATCTTAAAGTAATAAAGATATTCGTTGTGATTTTAGAAGAAAAAATTTAATTTACAGTGATTTTCATAAATTTTAAACCGTGCTGTTTTTTAAACTTATTATTTGAAGATTACATACAACTATTTATGTTTTGATATTTCGGGAAACGATTTATTCTCCTAATATCGCCCCCTCTCCCGCTCTGGAACTACCATTGCTTCTCCGGGTACGGACTTTGACTGTTTTTGCAGTTTCCATTAATCTAAAATATTTATTCGTCTCCAAGTTTCCGAGATTCATTTTTTGACTTTTAGCGAATTTCCAAAAGTGGAAATTCAACTCTTACGCCCGTTCTTATGGCGCAACCTGAGGCCGAGACTATAACAGAAATATGTTTTGAGGTTCCTAGAATACGAAAATGATATTCACTAAAATTTATAAATATATATATATATATATATATATATATATATATATATATATATATATATATATATATATATAATATATATATATATATATATATATATATATATATATATATATATATATATATATATATATATATATATATATATATATATATATATATATATATATATATATATATATATATATATATATATATATTTATATATATATAGGTGGGCCATTTTAATCTATGCATCTAAATATCTCTCCAGAGGTGCGACCTATCAAAAAATGACCTTTACAAAAGTTGTTACGAACGAAGGGTGGCATTCAATGATGACCTTAAATTTGACCTTGATTCTCATGCTCAAGGTTACTTTGAGTCTCAAGGTCATTTTATTTCGAATTCTGAAAGAGCGTGAAATTTCACGTCGAAAATGCTATAAACGAATTTTTTTTATTGACCTTGTAGCGAAAAAAAATTATAATAACAATTTTATTATATTTAGATTAGTAGTTGGTTAATTTTAATTGATTTATTATTAGCTGAAGATTCTTGTGAGGGCGCACTTAGAATAAAAAAGTATTCACAGAGTCGGCTCTAGGTGTTAGTGAGCTTGCAAAGTTGCAGTGGAAGTCGAATTCGCCTGTGGATCTTTCCCCAACCAAAAATGTGCCCTCAGTCGCTACTTTACAGATACGAGGTATTAAACAATAAAATCAATTTTTTCCGGACCACAATGTACAATTTATTTATTAAAGTAATTAAGTACGAAATACACAAAGTTAAAATTCCATTTACAAATCGTATAGTATTTACTTAAATTAGAAAGATTTGGATTTACTTACACTAAATTTAACTGAGGCGAGTGATTGTAAACTGAGCTCGACATAATATCAATTCGAGGGAATATAACAATGTACAACCATTTGCCTACACTTAACCAAATACGTTTTGGAAATTACAAATACCAAAAATGTTTTGTAAACTTAAATTTATAATTGCACAAATTTTATATTAAAAATTTTTATATTATTATTTGACTAGATTTAAGTTTGGAAACATATAATTTATATTACAATTCGAAATAATTTAGTATTTGATTTTTATTTAATTGTTAATTTTGAATAAATAATATTTTTTTTTATTCCTCTTTTTTTATTAACCAGAATTATATTTTCTTGGTAAGTGGCCTAATAATTACCTTGCAATCCTAAGAATATTATTTTTTTATTTCATTTGTTCTTTCTTTTTAGTCGAATTTTCTCCGAAAAATTAGACTTATACAGTCTATACGATAAGAGCTGCGAGAGGCGAGACCAGGGGCGATATCCGTTTTCGGACCCGTAGAACACGATTATGTAAAAAAAAAAGATGTCTGATATATATATATATATATATATATATATATATATATATATATATATATATATATATATATATCAGACATCTTTGGTAAGTGGGGCTTATTCCGATGCACAACAATACTATCAAAGTGGGGTCAAATTTTGGGCAAATTTTTTTTCGGACCCGACCTTTAAGGGGGTGGTGGGGGGCGGAAAAGCAATAAAACTTTTCCAAACCGGTTTTAAATAATGTTTCGGTCAATTATCTACAACATTTTCATATCTACAACGGGGGGAAAAACGATTTTCGCTGGATCTAACAGGCCCCCAGCCCCCCAGAATTAACGTAGAGGGTTGAAATTTGGTGTGTTGATAAAGTTCGTACCTAGGTTGTGCTTTTTGGAGGTTTTAATATTTTACCCCCACCCCCCTCATTTTTAAGCTACAATTTCATGCATTTTCGACGTTTTCGAAGTTTGTACCACTCGCACAGGTCACCCGAATAAACCTAGAGGGCTGAAATTTTGTATTCGGATTGAGTTAGTATCAAGGGGGTGCCTTTTGGGGGTCTCGACGTTTAACCCCTACCCCCACCATTTTTATACCCGAAAGAACATGATTTTTCTTGTTTTTTAACAGTTTCGTTCGGGTCAAAATCTCCCCAAATAAACCTAGAGGGCTGAAATTTGGTGTACAGGTTAAGCTAATAGCCAGACACTGTTTTTTGGAGGTTTCAACTTTTAACCCTTACCCCCACGATTTTTACGCCAATATTTCCTTAATTTTTTTGCTTGTTTTCGAACATGTCTAGAGACTCCATAAGGAAACCTAGAGGGCTGAAATTTTGTACGTGTATTCAGTTAGTATCCAGCTAGTACCTTGTAGGGAGTCCGCATTACTTTTCCCCCCACTTCTCCCATTTTTACATCGGAATTGAATGCTATTGCTAAATGTGTTTTAAAAGCATTATGTTTATTCTAAATACAAGTAGGCGAATAGTAATTTTAAAAAATTTAAAAAAAAGTGAACTTACTTTTATGACAAATGAAATACATACATATTAAGTAATTTAAAAATGTTATTAAGGTCACTGTTTATTTATAAATTAGGAATTTTGGATTTTTAGTATTTATAAAATAGAAATTTTGGATTTTTTTGGAAAGAAAAAATATCTTTATAAAGGCCTTCCAGTTTACTATTTAAGGTCCTTTTTTAATTTTTAAAACTAAAACATAAAGGCAATTAGCGGATAAACATGGGCAGGAATGTCCTCGTACGAATTGTGTTGGCTTTTTTCTGCTACCTGTTTTCGGCACAAAATTGAAATTTACTGAGATACAGCCCTTAAATACTTAAAACCTTTTTTTAAAGCCTCGATCAGCCGAACACTCATCATCAGTTTTGAAACCAACAAAATGACAATTCGGTTGTAGACTTTCAATCACATTTCGCTTATAGACATTCAATACCGAAGATGAAGGGGAAAATTCGACTACCGTGATGGGGCCCCGCTGCTCACGGCGTTTTTATTTTATATTTTTGGTTTTTTTTTTTAATTTTTTTTTTTTGGATTTTTATATTTTTTTATATATTATTTTTTTGGGTAAATTAAGGTGCTCCCTTTTTGGGCGCACCAGGCTATTCGGGTCCTTAACGCTTTTTACTCGAATAGATCCTCCTTTGTCCCCACAAGAGAATGGGAAAATGGAAATTTAAAAATCTAAAGAAAATTTTAATATAAACTGCTTAAATATTATGGAAAACGTGTTGGATTGTTATAGGGCATATAGGCCGAAACCGAAATTACGGACTATCGCGCTTGCCCGGTCCAAACACAATTGAAGCGCTATGGTAATTTGCGGAATAAAAAAAAATTTAGCGAAATAAAAAAATATTGGGAAAAAAATACAAAGTATACCGTACATTTAGCTAAAATTGAATACTATTTCCGGTAGAGATGGCTACGATATTTAAAGATGAACGACACATGGTAAAATTTTAACCGCCGACTTATCTAACCGGGTATCAAAATAACATTACGTAACAACATGATAAATTTAACCTACATTACATTACAAATTACTTATATTAGGAAAATTTTAGTATCTAATCGCGAATTAGCATCTAACTAACAAAATACAATTATTTAATATATTAATATTTAGCTGCTGGACAATTTTATTTAATTTTTCCCTTGACTAGTTTTTAGCACTAAGTCAATGATGAAATTATTGGCTCCAACACAACGTAAAATTTTACATAAAAAAAACTCTTAATCTACTTATTTTGTTTTATGAACCATAATCTAACTAACAAAATACAATTATCTAACGTATTCCAACACAGGGTGTTTTTTTTTTTTTTTTTTTTTTTTTAAGAAAACTTAATCTACATTAAAATATTGTAATCCTACTAAACTATATTAAATGATGCTAATATTTTCCCATAGAAATATATAAATTATTGTATAACCAAAATACTTATCTTAACAAATTTGTTTCAATGAAAATCCATCGTTGTATCGAAATGTATTTCAAAATAACACGATAAATTTTATATTTTAACGTTACATTATGAACTAAATTATAATTAAGAAGACTATTAGAATTTAAAATTTATTTTTAACAATACATTATTAAGTAAGTCCTCCGGCCATTGGGTCGGATGACTAAATAAACTCGCCTCAGTTAAATTTAGTTTTATAAGTACGAGGATGTTTTTTTTTTTCGACCCGAAGGTCTGACGATAAGAGCTTGAGTGCTCTCGCGACAAGAGTGCGAGTGTGTGTGTTTTCGATATATATATATATATATATATATATATATATATATATATATATATATATATATATGTATCCGCGCGATAACTCTCGAACGAAACGTTTAATGCTTATGAAATTTTGTGTGCGAATTCGATTTTCCAAATCGTTGGATGAGTTCGTTAGCCAGACACGTCGGATGCCCAGAAGTAGGTTTTCCGGGCGTTTTTTGTCAACAAAATGAGTTTTTTGCCAGAATTAAGCAATTTTTCAAATTTTTTTTTACACCAAGCGATAGTAAAAGGTAAAATGCATAAAAAATGTTTTTATACCGTTGCTCTAAATTATTTACTTTTCGAGAAAAACTAGGAAATATGTCGTTCTCCATTTCACTCGCACTCGCATTCTTTTTTTTTCTGTCTCATTTTTTGCGAGCTAAATTCGAAAAAAACCGCTTTATAAGTAGCGTGTCATGATTTTTTTAATCCAATTTAACGATTCGGCTATATTCTATTTCTCTGTCAGTTAAATGTTTTTATAATGTATGTCTGTTCCATTTTTTTTGACAAAAAAACTCCCGGCGATATCTGTTATGTGATATGATTAAATTTAGATTATATTTACACCTTCCTAAAATTAATAAGAGTTTGCTTCAATCGTATAAAAATTACGTTAAATCATATTCAAACAATAATATTTTTACGTAATTTTCTATCCAATTGACAATACAGTTATGATTAGAATTGTATAATCAGAGTATTCTAATATTAAATAATTTTGCACATTCATTTTTTTTTAAAAAAGAAAAATTTTTTTAAATTTTGACACATTCTTTTATGAAATTTCGATTAAGAAATATTAAAAAATTTTAAAGTGAATCATTTAAAAAGAGTTAAAAATAAATTAAAAAGGAAACATTTCTCTATTTTAACATATTTGTAAAGAAACTTTTACAGTTTACTTACAGTTTTTTGAAAAAATGTAATAACATTTTTACATACAATAAAGATTATATTTGAACGGTAGGAAATCCACAAATTTTATTTATTTCTTTAATTAATTATTAAATTTGGTTTTAGAAGAAAATCTTCGTCTAATTCGCTCCAAGCCGAAAGTATAGCCACTAATACGGACATTCCACTGTTAAAATAAATGGAAAATATATTGAAATTTATTTAATGAAAGCCATTCATACACATTTTTAAAATATCCTTTTGAATTATATAACAAATAAAATCTGTGTAAAAAAATCTAATTGACGTGTTTTTTCTCAATTTTCTAATATTAAGTAAGGCTCGTTAGTTAGGGAGTGATTGTGTCAAAATTTTAATATAAAATATGGTAATTTTAACCCTCTTTAAAAGAACACTTCGATTTTAACAATAAAAAAATTTTAAAAAGTGTTTTCGTTTTTCCCGGATTACCAAAAACTGTTCATAGGCATATCTGTGACTAAAGTTGCCTCCCTTTCTTAAGAAAATAGAGTATTTTTAAAATTTTGTGCAAAAAATAAAACACAATTAACGACAAAAAAGTACGCGTTCCCATATTTTTAAGATTTTATAGTACAAGAAAATCCTTATAAATTCATCATATCTGTTATTGCATTTACTAGCTTTTACGCAATTTAAAAAACAGTATCGTTTTGATTTTTTAAACTCATTTAAGACATTTATTGTTAGTGAGACATATTTGAATTATTTTCCTAACTAATAAATTAAATTCTATAGACTGATGTTTTTGTAGATAAAAAAAATTCTAGGTAACGTCTGTATTAGACAAAAGTCTGAAAATGGACGTAGAATCTCACTGTTATTAATTATTATGTCTTAGTCTTTTGAAAAATTATTTTTTGAACTAAAATAAGAATAGGAGGAATATAAACTTAGGGGTAAACGACGGAGTATATAAACTTTATTTTAGATTCTACGTTTATTTTTACAGAAAATCATCAAGTACCTATTATTTCTTTTTTTAATGTATAAATACAAAAAGTTCGAAATTATTTTATATTAGAATTTCAATTTTGGTCGACCCTACGGGTTGTCCCCATTTACTCTTTTCTCGTCTCTTTTGACCCCAATTTTTCATAGAGAAGAAATTATACGATTTTTGTTAATTTTTCAAAAACCACCGATATTTTTAAATTTTTTTGGATACTGCTGATAAAGTGACCGTCTTCGCGTAAAATTTTTAATATATAAAGATTAGGTACTCATAAAATAAATACAAAAAAATACGGGTGTGAAGTCTGAATGCGTACCTATTCATCCTTGTCTACGGTAGCACATTTTTTATTGACATAAATATTAGAAACGCAGGAAAAGAGACCAGGAATCAACATAGAAGTGGATTATGGTACGATATATTTTCTGAAAAAAGTACTTAGGACCAAAGTTATAGAGTTCAAAGTCATGCACTTGATGATGACTTTGAAGTTGACCTTGAGGTCAATTTCCAAAGTCATTTGAAAATCATTTAATATTGTTCAAAAGGAGTAGTTTACTTTTCATCCCTAAATGGTTCAAAGTATATTCGAACGAATTTCACATGCAAGATAGAAAATAAGTGATCAAGAAGTAATTTTGAAAAATACTTGCTCAATCGCAATCGGAAAAATAATAGTTAATCATATGTACAATTGAATTCCTAATATGATAACTATAGAGTAGCAATAAAAATTTTAAAAAATTTTGAAAATTTCTAATATAACATAAAGTTAATGTTTAACTTACAATTAGAGTGATATTAAATCTTTTCTTAACTTTACTTCTAAAATTACTTACAAAAATGTGTTCTTCTAATTTTTCCTATAAATTTGCGCCTATTTTTCCATTTCGTCAGGTTTTATTTTTTTTATTTAGAAAAATAACGCAACAAATCAATTTTGAAGATAGATTGAGTCAATACATGAAATTACTGCTTATAGGTACAGGATATGGTCAAAGTTCGGCAATGGCTAATCATTTTCAACTGACCTTGAAAATCGATTTCAGGGTCACTATCAAGTGCATCGCTTTAAATTCTACAAATTTGGTACTCAGCCCTTTTTTCAGAAAATATGTCGTTTCAAAAATATTTAGCTATAACTGTTTTCATCTACAGAGATTGAATGGTGTTTTCTACCCCTAAAAAGCGTATTTAGCCGAAATAAAAAAAACCCGTATTTAATATTTTTCGCTGTTTAATAAGTATGTTAAGTTTCATTCAAATTGGCGAGTATTAGTTGGGTAGTGTTATTTGTCAGAATGTTTTGTCGATCTAGTTTTTTCAATATTTCTTTTCTCGTTTTCAGAATTTGCATTTTAATTTCTACGGACAAATAACTCATTCTTTTCTTCGATTTGAGTAACTTTTATTTGCTGATGTTGACCATTAATTGATCGAAACATATCAAATATTTTTCAATGATTTTTTTAGCGAATGTCGAAAATTTTGAAAATTTTTTCACCGTTAGTAAGTTAAAGTATTTGAATTCATTAAGTAATTAAATGATGTCCACAAGAACCTTACGGACTACCATAAGTTATATGAGATCCCTAGGACCCGTTTTTTACTGTTAGGATAAACTTTTACTAAAAATTATTTTAGATGAATAAAGGTTATGTTGTATGATTTCCGCCAGGGTTTACTGTTCCCATTATTGTAAAAAATAAACTAACCGACCGATTTTGAAAATTTTTTCACTGTTAGAGAACTAAATTATTTTAGATGGATACAACTATGCTGCACAAAGTCCGTTCGGGTTCTTGGGTCCCAAAAATATCAAAACTAATTACCCAGCCGATTTTAAAAAATCTTTTACTCTTAGAAAGCTAAACTATTTTAAATAGGTACAGTTCTTAGATGAGATCCGCCAGTCCCCAAAATTTGGAAATTCGCTATGTTATGCAGATGCTGCGACAGGGGTATTTTACTTTTTAGTCGAATTTTCTCCGAAAAATTAGACTTATATAGTCTATACGATAAGAGCTGCGAGAGGCGAGAGTAGGGGTGCTATCCGTTTTCGGACCCGTAGAACACGAATATGTAGAAAAAAATGTCTGATATATATATATATATATATATATATATATATATATATATATATATATATATATATATATATATATATATATTCCCGCCACCTTTCAATTTGTGCAAGGCCCCCCTATGGAAGTTAACAGATGAAATTTGATAAATGGGGCTCATTTTCGAGGCACCACATACTATCAAAGTGGGGTCAAATTTTGGGCAAATTTTTTTTCTGACCCGTCTTTTAAGGGGATGGTGGGGGGCGGAAAAGCAATAAAACTTTTCCAAACCGGTTTTAAATAATGTTTCGGTCAATTATCTACAACATATCCAAAATTCAGCTTCCTAGGATGATTTGATGGGAGTAGAGGGGGAAAAAACGATTTTCGCTGGATCTAACAGGCCCCCAGCCCCCCAGAATTAACGTAGAGGGTTGAAATTTGGTGTGTTGATAAAGTTCGTACCTAGGTTGTGCTTTTTGGAGGTTTCAATATTTAACCCCCACCCCCCTCATTTTTAAGCTACAATTTCATGCATTTTCGACGTTTTCGAAGTTTGTACCACTCGCACAGGTCACCCAAATAAACCTAGAGGGCTGAAATTTTGTATTCGGATTGAGCTAGTATCAAGGGGGTGCCTTTTGGGAGTCTCGACTTTCAAACCCTACCGCCACCATTTTTATACCCAAAAGAACATGATTTTTCTTGTTTTTTAACAGTTTCGTTCGGGTCAAAATCTCCCCAAATAAACCTAGAGGACTGAAATTTTGTGTACAGGTTAAGCTAATAGCCAGACACTGTTTTTTGGGGGTTTCAACTTTTAACCCTTACCCCCACGATTTTTACGCCAATATTTCCTTAATTTTTTTGCTTGTTTTCTAACACGTCTAGAGACTCTCTAAGGAAACCTAGAGGGCTGAAATTTTGTACGTATTCAGTTAGTATCCAGCTAGTACCTTTTAGGGAGTCCACATTACTTTTCCCCCCACTTCTTCCATTTTTTCATCGGAATTGAATCCTATCGTTAAATGTGTTTTAAATGCATTACTTTTATTCTAAATACAAGTAGGCGAATAGTAATTTTAAAAAATTAAAAAAAAAGTGAATACAGTTTTTTTAACAAATGAAATACATACATATTAAGTAATTTGAAAATGTTATTAAAGTCACTGTTTATTTATAAATTAGGAATTTTGGATTTTTATTATTTATAAAATAGAAATTTTGGATTTTTTTGGAAAGCAAAAATATCTTCATAAAAGCCTTCCAGTTTACTATTTAAGTTCCTTTTTTAATATTTAAAAATAAAACACAAAGGCAATTGGCGGATAAGCATGGATAGAAATGCCCTCGTACGAATTGTGTTGGCTTTTTCCCTGTTAACTGCTATCGGCACAAAATTGAAATTTACTGAGATTCAGCCCTTAAAAACTTAAAACCTTTTTTTAAAGCCCCGATCAACCGGACACTCATCATCAGTTTTGAAACCACCAAAATTACAAATCGCTTGTGGACTTTAAATTATATTTCGCTTGTAGACACTCAATACCGAAGATGAAAGGAAAAATTCGACTTCCGTGATGGGGCTCCGCTTCTCATGGCGTTTTAGTTATGAAATATATTTAGTTATAAAAAATTAATTTTTCATAACTTTTTAGTGTCATTTGTTTCTAGCTTTTGACCTTAAAATGACTTTCAAAGGTCGTTAAAAGCGAACAGAAGCTCCTATTTTACGTCTCCAAAAGATGCCGAACCTTTAAAGTTAGGATTTTCCTTTAAAATCAAATTTTTTATTGTTCTTTGGTGGGCTTTACTCCTCTTAAGGCCAATAATTAAAAAAACGCCGTGAGCAGCGGGGCCCCATCACGGTAGTCGAATTTTCCCCTTCATCTTCGGTATTGAATGTCTACAAGCGAAATGTGATTGAAAGTCTACAACCGAATTGTCATTTTGTTGGTTTCAAAACTGGTGATGAGTGTTCGGCTGATCGAGGCTTTAAAAAAAGGTTTTAAGTATTTAAGGGCTGTATCTCAGTAAATTTCAATTTTGTGCCGAAAACAGGTAGCAGAAAAAAAGCCAACACAATTCGTACAAGGACATTCCTGCCCATGTTTATCCGCTAATTGCCTTTATGTTTTAGTTTTAAAAATTAAAAAAGGACCTTAAATAGTAAACTGGAAGGCCTTTATAAAGATATTTTTTTCTTTCCAAAAAAATCAAAAATTTTCTATTTTATAAATACTAAAAATCCAAAATTCCTAATTTATAAATAAACAGTGACTTTAATAACATTTTTAAATTACTTAATATGTATGTATTTCATTTGTCATAAAAGTAAGTTCACTTTTTTTTAAATTTTTTAAAATTACTATTCGCCTACTTGTATTTAGAATAAACATAATGCTTTTAAAACACATTTAACAATAGCATTCAATTCTGATGTAAAAATGGGAGAAGTGGGGGGGAAAAGTGATGCGGACTCCCTACAAGGTACTAGCTGGTTACTAACTGAATACACGTACAAAATTTCAGCCCTCTAGGTTTCCTTATGGAGTCTCTAGACGTGTTAGAAAACAAGCAAAAAAATTAAGGAAATATTGGCGTAAAAATCGTGGGGGTAAGGGTTAAAAGTTGAAACCTCCAAAAAACAGTATCTGGCTATTAGCTTAACCTGTACACCAAATTTCAGCCCTCTAGGTTTATTTGGGGAGATTTTGACCCGAACGAAACTGTTAAAAAACAAGAAAAATCATGTTCTTTTGGGTATAAAAATGGTGGGGGTAGGGGTTAAAAGTCGAGACCCCCAAAAGGCACCCCCTTGATACTAACTCAATCCGAATACAAAATTTCAGCCCTCTAGGTTTATTCGGGTGACCTGTGCGAGTGGTACAAACTTCGAAAACGTCGAAAATGCATGAAATTGTAGCTTAAAAATGAGGGGGGTGGGGGTAAAATATTAAAACCTCCAAAAAGCACAACCTAGGTACGAACTTTATCAACACACCAAATTTCAACCCTCTACGTTAATTCTGGGGGGCTGGGGGCCTGTTAGATCCAGCGAAAATCATTTTTCCCCCCTCTACTCCCACCATATCATCCTAGGAAGCTGAGTTTTGGATATGTTGTAGATAATTAACCGAAACATTATTTAAAACCGGTTTGGAAAAGTTTTATTGCTTTTCCGCCCCCCATCACCCCCTTAAAAGTCGGGTCAGAAAAAAAATTTGCCCAAAATTTGACCCCACTTTGATAGTATGAGGTGCCTCGAAAATGAGCCCCATTTACCAAATTTCATCTCTTAACTTCCATAGGGGGGCCCTACACAAATTAAAAGGTGGCGGGAATATATGTATATATATATATATATATATATATATATATATATAATATATATATATATATATATATATATATATATATATCAGACATTTTTTTTTCTACATATTCGTGTTCTACGGGTGCGAAAACGGATAGCGCCCCTACTCTCGCCTCTCGCAGCTCTTATCGTATAGACTGTATAAGTCTAAGTTTTCGGAGAAAATTCGACTAAAAATCCGTTTATAGCATTTTCGACGTGAAATTTCACGCTTTTTCAGAATCCGAACTAAAAAATAAGTCATTCCATTTGAAAAATAAGACTTGACCTCAAAATGACCTTGAGAATGTAGGTCGAGGTCAAATTTAAGGTCACCATTTAATGTCCCCCTTCGTACCTAACAACTTTTGTAAAGGTCATTTTTTGATAGGTGGCACCTCTGGCGAGATATTTAGATGCATAGATTAAAATGGCCCAGCCTGTATATATATATATATATATATATATATATATATATATATATATATATATATATATATATATATTATAGATATATATATATATATATATATATATATATATATATATATATATATATATATATATATATATATATATATATATATATATATATATATATTATATTTTTATACATTTAATCAATATTTTTGTAATATTAAGAATTGTACAATGTATGTAGACAATAAATAATAATTCGTTCCATAAGGAACTCATATAGATAATTATTAGTCGAATTTTCTCCGAAAAATTAGACTTATACAGTCTATACGATAAGAGCTGCGAGAGGCGAGAGTAGGGGCGCTATCCGTTTTCGGACCCGTAGAACACGAATATGTAGAAAAAAAAAATGTCTGATATATATATATATATATATATATATATATATATATATTTTCCCGCCACCTTTTAATTTGTGTAGGGCCCCCTTATGGAAGTTAAGAGATGAAATTTGGTAAATGGGGCTCATTTTCGAGGCACCTCATACTATCAAAGTGGGGTCAAATTTTGGTCAAATTTTTTTTCTGACCCGACCTTTAAGGGGGTGGTGGGGGGCGGAAAAGCAATAAAACTTTTTCAAACCGGTTTTAAATAATGTTTCGGTCAATTATCTACAACATATCCAAAATTCAGCTTCCTAGGATGATTTGGTGGGAGTAGAGGGGGGAAAAAACGATTTTCGCTGGATCTAATAGGCCCCCAGCCCCCCAGAATTAACGTAGAGGGTTGAAATTTGGTGTGTTGATAAAGTTCGTACCTAGGTTGTGCTTTTTGGAGGTTTTAATATTTTACCCCCACCCCCCTCATTTTTAAGCTACAATTTCATGCATTTTCGACGTTTTCGAAGTTTGTACCACTCGCACAGGTCACCCGAATAAACCTAGAGGGCTGAAATTTTGTATTCGGATTGAGTTAGTATCAAGGGGGTGCCTTTTGGGGGTCTCGACTTTTAACCCCTACCCCCACCATTTTTATACCCAAAAGAACATGATTTTTCTTGTTTTTTAACAGTTTCGTTCGGGTCAAAATCTCCCCAAATAAACCTAGAGGGCTGAAATTTGGTGTACAGGTTAAGCTAATAGCCAGACACTGGTTTTTTGGAGGTTTCAACTTTTAACCCTTACCCCCACGATTTTTACGCCAATATTTCCTTAATTTTTTTTGCTTGTTTTCTAACACGTCTAGAGACTCCATAAGGAAACCTAGAGGGCTGAAATTTTGTACGTGTATTCAGTTAGTATCCAGCTAGTACCTTGTAGGGAGTCCACATCACTTTTCCCCCCACTTCTCCCATTTTTACATCGGAATTGAATGCTATTGTTAAATGTGTTTTAAAAGCATTATGTTTATTCTAAATACAAGTAGGCGAATAGTAATTTTAAAAAATTTAAAAAAAAGTGAATACAATTTTTTAACAAATGAAATACATACATATTAAGTAATTTGCAAATGTTATTAAAGTCACTGTTTATTTATTTATTTAATTATTATTTAGGAATTTGGATTTTTATTATTTATAAAATAGAAATTTTGGATTTTTTTGGAAAGAAAAAATATCTTCATAAAAGCCTTCCAGTTTACTATTTAAGTTCCTTTTTTAATATTTAAAAGTAAAACACAAAGGCAATTGGCGGATAAGCATGGATAGAAATGCCCTCGTACGAATTGTGTTGGCTTTTTCCCTGTTAACTTCTATCGGCACAAAATTGAAATTTACTGAGATTCAGCCCTTAAAAACTTAAAATCTTTTTATAAAGCCCCGATCAACCGGACACTCATTATCAGTTTTGAAACCACCAAAATTACAAATCGCTTGTGGACTTTCAATTATATTTCGCTTGTAGACACTCAATACCGAAGAAATAATTTTTTATTTTTTATTTTTTTTATTTATTTATTTATTTATTTATTTTTTTTTTTGAAAGAAAAAATATCTTTATAAAGGCCTTCCAGTTTACTATTTAAGGTCCTTTTTTAATATTTAAAACTAAAACATAAAGGCAATTAGCGGATAAACATGGGCAGGAATGTCCTCGTACGAATTGTGTTGGCTTTTTTTCTGCTACCTGTTTTCGGCACAAAATTGAAATTTACTGAAATACAGCCCTTAAATACTTAAACCTTTTTTTAAAGTCTCGATCAGCCGAACACTCATCACCAGTTTTGAAACCAACAAAATGACAATTCGGTTGTAGACTTTCAATCACATTTCGCTTGTAGACATTCAATACCGAAGATGAAGGGGAAAATTCGACTACCGTGATGGGGCCCCCGCTGCTCACGGCGTTTTTTAATATTTCATGTAACTAAAAATAACAAAAGCTTAATCATCAAAAACTACTAAATAATTAAATACAATGTATTCAGACAATGGAATTGCAATGATATTATTTTAAAGTACATCTTTTTCATTTTTGCTTATTCAGCAATCTCTACGTCTAAATTATCTATAAATAATGAAACTTTGTAAATTATCTGATTTTTGTTCAACCTAGCTAGCAATAGTAACACTGGAATACTCCAGTGATATCTTTGTAAAACAATTTTGTATTTGTAAACGTAAAATAAATTTTTTAAAAACTAACTTTAATTGTTACGTAACTATATATATATATATATATATATATATATATATATATATATATATATTATATATATATATATATATATATATATATAACCAGCGGAGTGGCCGAGCGTGCTTGTGCACTAAGCGCTTGCCGACTGGTAGGTCTGGGGTTCGAATCCCGCGGCCGGCTATGCTTGTGCAGGTTTTCTGCAGTTTCCCTTCACAATTCCAGATGAATATCGGCATTGTTCCTTCAGAAGACGGCTGCAGACGCACACCTACCAAATCCTAGCCCTCACCACCACTTTCTTTGTCTTCCACCCACATCATAAATGTATAATGTAATGAATAAAAAATTTGTAACGAATAAATAAAGTGTACAAATAATGATGTGGGTGGCGTCTGTTATAGACTGAATAGTCTCAAAAACGGACGTTAAACGCATTATTATATATATATATATATATATATATATATATATATATATATATATATATATATATATATATGTATCCGCGCGATAACTCTTGTTTAATGCTTATGAAATTTTGTGTGCGAATTCGATTTCCCAAATCATTGGATGAGTTCGTTAGGCAGATACGTCGGATGCCCAGAAGTAGTAAGGTTTTCTGGCTTTTTTTGTCAACAAAATGAGTTTTTTGCCTGAATTAAGCAATTTTCAAAATTGTTTACACCAGTAGAAAGTAAAAAGGAAATATGCGTAAAAAATTTATTTGGACCATTGCTCTAAGTTATTTTACTTTTTGAGAAAAATCAGAAAATATGTTGGAAAAATCATTTTCCATTACACTTGCACTCACAGTCTTTTTTTTCTGTCTCATGTTTTTGCGATGCTACATTCGGAAAAAGGCTTTATAAGTGGCGTTTCATAATTTTTTTTAATCCAATTTAACGATTCAGCTATATTTTATTTTTCTCAGTTTTATAAGCTTTTATAATATATCAATTCCGTTTTTTTATAGACAAATTATCAAGAATATTTGCTTTATGTAATATGGTTAGAATTTAGATTATGTTTACACCTTACTAAAATTATTAAGGGTTTGCTACAAATGAATAAAAATTACGTTTAAACCATATTGAAACAATAATATTTTTACGTAATTTTCTATCCGACTGAGAATACTTTTATGATTAGTATATATAAGCACAGCATTTTACTCACTTTACATGCAACAAAGATTTTATTTGAAAGTTAGGGGACCCACCAGTTTTTTTATTTCTTTAATTAATTATTAAATTTGGTTTTAGAAGAAAATCTTCATCTAATTCGCTCCAAGCCGGAAGTATAGGCACGTATGTATGATTATTTGACAATTTATCGGTACATTCTACTATTTTAAAATGGATGGAAAATATATTGAAAAACTGAAAAATATTTAGTGAAAGCCATACATACACATTTTTAAAATATCCTTTTGATTTATAACTCAATCCTAACAAATCAAATCTGTATAAAAAAATCTAATTGACGTGTTTTTTCTCAATTTTATAATATTAATTTAACAAATCGCAACCAACAGCGGGGAAATTGCAATTATAAGGAACAAAAATTTCAAAATTGACGATAAACCAGCAAATTACAAGTGATAAAAATCACCACATAATTAATTCAAGAACAAAAAAGGAAAATAAAAGTAAATGAAATAAAAGTCAAGTTTAACTAGTTTCCACCGTTTAAATGGTTATCCTCAGAAACAACAGACCCAAGTCGTAAATTTTAAACTTTTTGTTCCATATAATTCTAATATTAAGTCTAAGAGTAGTTAACTGGGGGGTGATTGTGTCGAATTTTTAATGTAAAATATAGTAGTTTTAACCGTCTTTAAAAGAACATTTCGATTTTAACAATAAAAAAAAATTAAAAAGGTGTTTTAGTTCTGCCAGGATTGCCAAAAAGAGACTGAAATGTTTTTAGATGTTGATATATACAAAAAATATTTATGTGTATAATAAGTAAAATAACTTTTCATAGGGGTGACTAAAGTGCCCCCGTTTCTTAAGAAAATAAAGTATTTTTAAAATTATGTGAAAAAAAAAAAATAAAACACAATTAACGAAAAAAAGTACGTGTTCCCATATTTTTAAGATATTGTAGTACAGAAAAATCCCTGTAAATTCTTCGTATCTGTTATTGCATTTACTAGCTTACTCCCACTTGACCACTTTTAAATAGTCAGTGTCAGATCTTACGCAATTTAACAAACAGTATCGTTTTGATTTTTAAACTCATTTAAGACATTTATTGTTAGTGATATTTGAACTATTTTCCTATGTCATAAATTGAATTCTATCTAGACTGATGTTTTTGTAGATCAAAAAAATTCTAGGTGGCGTCTGTATTAGACAAAAGTCTGAAAAACGGACGTAGAATCTCACTATTATTAATTATTATGTCTTGTACCTAGTCTTTTGAAAATTTATTTTTTGAACTAAAGTAAGTTAATAGGAGGAAATTGGCTATGTTATGCAGATGCTGCGACAGGGGTATTTAGGTAATAATATTGTACATAACGAAAATAAAAAAACTGGGACAGCAAGCCCTATGATATATTTTTTTAACAGATTGATGGAAACAAATGTGTAAAATTAATTAAAATTTCAGTACAATTAGATAAACTGGGCGCTATTAAAATATAATTAGGTATCTTGATCTTTTCATTTGTAAATAATTACATATTATTTCAGTTTTATGTCCAATATTTTTGACATTTTTATACGCATTTTACATTCATTACGTATATATACATAAAAAGTATGCACACAACGTCAAATAATACTAGCATAAAATGTTGATTACTATCAGCGATAAAATATATTAGCGGCAGATAATGTTAATGTTTTAAAGGGTATTTTGTGTAACAAGTTGATCTTAATTCATAATTTTTATAATATCTATTTCAATATATTGCATGTAACGAGACTCACTGCTTGGTGAATTCTAGTACAAATTTTGCAGTTTTCTTTAAGGCGTTACATCACATTGATTTCCATTTTTTTTCTTGCAAACTGGTACCATTTAACTATAATTTAATAATCTTGTGTACGACTCTAGCAAAATTAATCTAAATGATGAATAATTTTTTTTCTGGCTGCTGTTTGAAAATTGTTATGCTGGCCACCATGAACCTGCTCGGAAAAAAAGCGTTTATGTTCGACTTGTACCTGCGCCGACATTTTGTTTTATAAACTCGGAAAATTTTTTTTATACCCCAAGTCACGTATAATATTCTCTAAAAAGTTTCATATTAATTACGTTTTTCGTTACAGAGAAAAAAATTGTCGAATAGAACCTCAATTTTTGACTTTTCAGTGTTATAATAATGCTTTAAACATCATACAAATATCATACATTCAATCAAAATCAAAATTTTGGGTTCTCTATTAGAATGCTAATTACATTTTACATATATAGACCAAGAGCTACTGGCCAATTTGCGATGGTCATTTCAACACGCGTTAAATTGAGAGGATAGAATCTTGGATACTTACTCTACACAGAAACTCAGTTCTGGCAAGCCTATTCGGCCGGGTTGAGTCATCCTTAACGTTTAAAGGGGGTAAAAATGAGGCCAAATTGATATAAAGTAAAAGTTCTGGAATTTTAATATATGAAAGTTAAGAATATTTTCTATCGATAAAAAACGTTCTGGTAATGTTTTCAATTCACCAAGGTACCACCAGAACAGTCTAAAGTTGTGATAGATATTATTATTATTTTGACAAATACCAAAATATTGTGTATCCATGGTGATGTGATTTAAAAAGAAGAGAGATTACGAATAAGAGATTACACTGTTCTTATGAAAAGCTTCTCATTATTATTGTTCTGACACGTGATATATTTTGAATTTTTAAAAAAAAATTGTAATTTGCACAATTATTAAAAAATATGGTATAAAGTTATGAATAATTATTCATTTTTAATTAATTATTATTCTTATTTTTTATTTATTATTTGGTCTGTTGTTGCACAATAAAGTCTAATTATTTACATTTCGTTTTATCGAGTTTTCAAATTCAGTAATTAAATCATGGTTCTGTAACAAGTAAACCGAGGACAGTTCAACCGCGACAGTTCAACCGACGACAGTTCAACCTGACGACAGATCAACCGACGACAATTCCACCTAACGACAGATTAGCCAATGACAATTCAACTTCACGACAGTTCAGCATAATGACAGTTAAACCAAACGACAATTGAACCGTAGAACAGTTAAACCACAGGACATTCTAACTGCTTAACACTAATATATAAATTAACTAAATCCAACCTGAACTAACCCAACTCAATAAACTATAAACAAATCTAACGTAACCTAACCAAACCCGACCTAAACTAATCAAACTCAACAAATCATAAGTAACCTAACCTAACTAAACACAACTTAACCAAATGAAACCTGACTCAACCAAGCCTAACCTAAACTAACTGAATTCAATGAATAATAAATAAACCCATCATAATCTAACCTAATACAACCTAACGTAACCAAACCGAACCTGAAGTAAAACAACTCAGTAAATTATAAACAAACCCAACCTAATCTAACCAAAGCCAGTCTGAGTTCACTGAATTCAACAAATTATAAGCAAACTCATCTTAACCAAATATAAAACAACCTAACATAACCAAACCCAACCTGAACTAACCGAACTCAATAAATTATAAGCAAACCCAACTTAACCTAACCAAAACTAGCCTAAACTAACCGAACTAAACAAATTATAAACAAACCCAACCTAACCAAACCCAACCTAAACTAATCGAACTCAACAAATTGTAAACAAATCCTACTTAACCTAACCAAAACCAGCCTAAACTAACCGAATTCAACAAATTATAAACAAACCCAACCTAACGTAACCAAATACAACTTAACAGATTAACATAACCAGACAACACCTAAACTAATCGAATTCAACGAAAGGTAACCAAATCCAACACAACCCAACCAAATAGTGTACCCTTAATTGTGTAAAGAGTCACCCTTGAGACTTGAAACTACATAAATACTTATTTAGTCTCAAGTCTCAAGGGAGGCAAATTTCTTTGCTAGATAAAATTCAAATAATTTTGTTCTTATTAGTTAATAAATTGTACAACGATTAAATTGTCGTCAGTTAAAATGTCGTTAGGTTGATCTCTCGTTAGGTTGATTTGTCGTCGGTTGGACTGCCGGGGTTGAACTGTCGCGGTTGAATTGTCTGCGGTTCACAAGTCGCGGCACCTTAAATCATATTACTATGGATATACCTACAATATTTTAATATTTGTCTAAATAATTATATTCTGTTTTAAATACAATTGATCATGAGTCAAATTTAAAAAATTAAATAATTCTTATATTCAAAACCAATCAAACCTTCTATTCTTTTCTAAAAACAAACTGCAGTTTTAAAATTTACGTAAGTGCAATAATGAAAGCGATAAAGCCAAGAAAACGGAATTTATTTAAATTCATAAGTGATGAAGCATGGTTAAATTTAAGCGAAATGGACCTAATGAAATTTATCATAACTTTAAACGTTAAGGATGACTCAACCCGGCCGAATAGGTTTGCCAGAACTGAATTTTTGTGTAGAGAAAGTATTCAAAATCGTATCCTCTCAAATTAACACGTGTTGAAATGACCATCGCAAATCGACTAGTAGCTCTCCTACTAATAGTATAGAACCTTAGAATATGTTCTAAAATACTAAATGAAATTTGACGTTAAAAAACTATTAGTATTTAACGTACATATTCAAATTGCTTACAATGACAACTTCCTTATATTTTCCTTTTCCGTTATATCTGAACCGCTATTTTTGCAAGACAATTGAATTAAATTGAATATTAAAGTGAATTATCTATCAAAAGGCATTCGATATTTCCTTAAAAATTGATTTTATTACCCTTAATACAACTAAAATCATACTAAATGACAAATATAATTGCAACTGCTTGACCATAGTTTCTGACCATAATTGAGGCTACAGCAAATGAACAAATAATTATATCTAGTCATACTATGTATATAATTCAAAATTATTTAGTTATAATTAGTGTTGTAATTTGTGTATTTATAACAGCTCTGTAAAAGTCTGCGGTGAGTATTTTGGGTGCTGTTAGTTTGCAGAGAAATAACAGAGCGTTAGCTAATGTTTCTGAACTGTAAAAATTCCGTACAGAATAGCATTTTTTAATATATATATATATATATATATATATATATATATATATATATATATATATATATATATATATATATATATATATATATATATAATGTATATATATATATATATATATATATATATATATATATATATATATATATATATATATATATATATATATATAAAAGCCAAATACCATTCCCTCACTCACTCACTCATCTATCACGAAATCTCCAGATCTATAATATATACAAACTTGAAATTTGGTATATAGATACCTGTTGGGTCGTAGGCGTTCGCTAAGCTGTGGTTTTGCAAAATGTTTAGTCTAACCATAGAACTTTACGAAAAACCGTAAAATATCAATTTTTTATTACTGTATACAGCAATCTATGAATTTTTTTAAAAAATAATGCAAATTAGTTATAGTTGCCAAGCATTTGTGAAAAAATAATTTTGAAATTTTTGTAGGTATTAATAAATATTTCTATAGATACCATCAATAATATTTTTACCTGTGACTACTATAAACTAAAACTTATTTACTGTGCAAAATAATATTTGTATACTATTAGTCCAGTGCAATTAGTCATTATTAAGGAAAAATGAAGGAATCTATTTATAATGAATGTAAATGAATGATTTTTTTTGGGGTGGGGGGGGGTTCTAATGGCATAAAGTAAAAGGTTTACCCATTTAAAATTACCGCAATTTTGGAAATTCGTAAATTTTCGGAAAAAATAAAAAAAAGAGATATCAATAAAAAATGCAATTATCAGGATTTTTGGAATATTTTTTTTTTAAGAAAATAATGATTGTTATATTTCGTTAAAAGGGCAGTTATCTATACATACTTGTATAATAAAACTGTCACGAGACCGTTTCTGTATATGGAACAGTTTTTGAAAATTGTACTGGTACTGTAAATAGTTATCGATGTAGATATCAAAACATCGATTTTTAAAATTGTTGTCTGTCTGTCTGTCTGTCTGTATGTATCTCTGTCTGTCTGTCTGTATGTCTGTCTGTCTGTATGTATGTATGTCTGTCTGTCTGTCCGTTTGTCAGTCTATCTGTCTGTCTGTTTGTCAGTCTGTCTGTTCACGCATCACGCAAAAACTACTGAACGGATTTCGATGAAATTTGGATGATGATAACTTATTACCTGGGTCAACTTCTAAGATACTTCTTACTCCGGGAAAATGTCTCATTCCCACGGGAAAATAGAAAAACCATTTTTAATATGTGCACATATTACGGAAAATTTCTGAACGAATTTTGATGGAATTTGGTATGATGATAACTTATTACCTGGGTCAACATCTAAGATACTTTTTACTTCGGGAGAATGTCTCATTCCCACGGGAAAATAGAAAACCATTTTTAACATGTGCACACATTACGGAAAATTACTGAACGGATTTTGATGAAATTTGGTGTGGTGATAACTTATTACCTGGGTCAATTTCTAAGGTACTTTTTACTCCGGGAAAATAAAAAAACCATTTTGAGCATGTGCATGTATTACTCAAAATTTATTGTTCTATGCAAGTTCTGTATCATTATGACCAGAGCCCGGATGGATAGTGCAAGTCATAAATTTACCTGTCAAAATTGCCGAAAAAGCGTGTCACCATTCGTTAGAAGCGGCACATAATCTAATTTTTATAAATACATTTACCAAAGTTTTCTAAATGCGCTCTATAGTTAGTGTGACAGGTATGGAAACGACAATATTCAGGGATATTTTGTTTATACAAATCGATAATTAGTACAATCTGCCAAATAAAATTTGTAACATCATTTGCGCTACGAACGAACAAAACTTGTTTTGTCCAACTACATTTTTATTAAGTAAACAAACCTATAAAAAAATTCTTTTCCTTCATCAGAAAAAATGTAAACAATTATCTAAAGGAGCGTAGTTCTATAAAATTTTAAGAGGAGATATTTCATAAATATGCATACGGTATACCCATCTCTTTATGTCTTTAGTCTAACACATAGTTAGGATTTGTAAAACAAAAGTTTCACAAATCAATAGATGTATTAAAATATACCATTAATTATTTAAGAATTGCACTTTTTTGTTTTTACATCTGTGTATAATCAATAAAATACTAATATAATGCCGAAAAAAAATTCAAGACAGAAGCTGTTGGCTTGTTGAACAATATGTAAATAAAATATGCTGCATTTAATTGAATGTGACACTTTTCTTTGCATAAGCGTAAAAGAGTTAAAATTTTTAAATGACTGTAAGTTTTGAAATTACAGTTTATTGTCATTTCAAGACCCCCGTACTTGTTTTTGCACTCCTGAAGAATAATCGATTTTTTGACAGGATGATTTATAATACACTAAACGTCCGGGCACTAATTATTACATTCATATACTTTTTATTGAGTTGATAACAACGCATCGCATGAACAACGTCGCGGGCACAGCTAGTTTAAACTAATTTTCTTCGACGTTGCCACTTTCGATGTCATCCATGAATATTATTGGTGGAGCATCTTGAAATTTTCAAAAATAAAGAAAAATATTAAAAATTTAAACATGTTTAATTATTATGTGGACTACTTTCAAATTAGCCCAAATTGTAGAAAATCGCCCAATACAAATTATGAGCGCAAGACATGTTCGAAATCCGTCCAAGTTGCGGAAATACGCCCAATCTGGCAACTCTTCACTATCACTACTTTTCCACTCTATTCCCATTCTTCTTATACATGCAATACCTACCTTTCACGGACGTTTGATATCCCTTTGTACACTTTATATAGAATTTAAATAATTCTTAAAAGAAAAGAAAAATATAGCTGCAAAAAGAATATATTATACTAAAGGTAACGTCATTTTCATTAAACTACCCTTAAAAAAAAGGAAAAAAAGCAGAAGATTTCAAGAGGTAAACTTTTTACTTTTGAGCATAAGAAATTCAAAAAATCCAAAATCATTCAAATCCATCCATTATAATTGGATTCCGAGGTATAAACCTAATTGCAATGGACTATATAAAGAAATAAACAACTGGACTGTCCAGTTATCATCAGCTGGCACGTCTGCTGTTCTCAGCAAATTCCATGCGGATGAAATTTCCATCAAGCCGGGCTTTACTTATCTGTACTCAATAGTTTCGAGAAAATGGTAGTAGGTATCAAAAAAATGATGAAGCAAGACTATAGGTAAAATTGGTATACTAATCAAAAAAAAAAAAAAAACTATCAAAGTTAAAGTATCCTGTAGGACCTGGGTACCTTCAAGAAAGCCTAAAGTAAACGACTGGACGTATCGTTATCAAATTTTTGGCTCTCCAAAGAAACCCAAAATAAGTGGCTGGACGGATCTTGACCAAATTTTTCTCGAATAGTACTGAGATTCTGAAAAAAATGGACATCAGGCTAAAATTCCCCTGTTGGCTTTTGCGGACCCAAAAAACCTTCAAATAAACGACCAAACGGACCTTATTCAAATTTTTCTCAAATACTATAGAGATTCCGAAATAATTTATGTGAATTCAGAAATATTCCCAACAGCCCTGGTATCCCAAAATGTCTCACAAATTACAGTGCTCTTAACCCTAGAATCATACGTACACGTCAAAATGACGTACGAACTTCTCTACCTGCTCCAATACTACGACTTGTTATTACTTGTTTGCTGTGAGATTTCTGTTATCTAATTTATTTGTTATTATAACACACACATATATTTATTTTGTTTATAGTCATTGTCGTTTTGTTTGTATTAAAATAGTGTCCGTCAAAAGGACGTCGATGTATGATTAACGTATGTTTTTTTTGAAGATTTTGTACACTACATATAAAAGTTTTCCTAATTTTGTTTAAAAATTTATTAAAGATATGGATGTTATAATTAATTTATTCAATGATTTTGATAATGTGAAAGATGATTACAGCTGTTTGACTTATAGAGACGGCATAATACTGAAGTTTTAATATATTGAATCGAAAACTAAAGAATGCATTTCGAATGACTTAATAAAAGATTATTAATTTATTTTGTGGAAAATATTTTAATTTTTATTATTTTTTGACATCTTATTCGAAAAATTACTAACAAATTTTAGAAAATTTACAAATGTGCCTAATGGGGAAATAACTACATATCTATAGGAATATTTATGACTGAGAAATTTCACATTCTGTAAAGTCACACATGTCCACTGACTCATAATAGTTCATAAATTAATTATTACAATTGATGTGTTTATCTATTTTTTAATTTTTGTAATGAAAATATGCTTTGATAAAAAGATTAAAAAAATTAATAAATATTTACATTAAGAAATTTTTCCAAATCCAATTTTTTTAAATATTTTGTTCGCTTTTGTAGTATTGTTATGTAAAAAAAATGTTTTTTGTAAATAAACTCTAAAACTCTCCGTAAAAAGTCCATCCGTCAAAACGACGTCGATGTATGATTAACGTTTCTCGTAGACCAACGTATGATTCTAGGGTTAAAATTGTCAGTATGAATATCTAACTATCTACGATAAGATCTCAAGATATGAAAATTAGACATACTATTGAAATACGAATATAGCAAAGATTTTCAGAATATCTAATTTGAAATTAAGATGAAGTTGGAATGAATCTTCTAGCACTATCGAATTAAACAACTCTATACTTTAATTAAACAACCTGACTGATTTTGACAAAATTTTATGAAAATTAGATATGCTATAAAAATATGAATATGACTTGAAAATATGAAAATGTGAATAATACTTTAGAGTCGTCAAGCGAGCGAAGCGAAGCACATAAAGAACTGATTTTGTACAAAATTTCAGAATATCAATTTTAAATGGACGTGTGTTCACAGTTCTTACGGTGCGGAAATTAGCCATGCTAAAAAAATAAGAAGATAGTTATTTTTGAGTCATTGGGCGAGCAGGGTCAAGTGCTATAAATAATTAATTTTGCACAGAATTTTGAAATATTATTGAATTGACCTATAAATTTTATCTATAATTCAAAAAACTTTATGCGAGTGAAACCGCGGGTCGCAGAGCTAGCATTCTATAATTTAACAGTCTAACGGCCGTTTTACAGACTATTAAAACAAAATAGTTATAGAATCGCAGCAACAGCTGGCTAGAAAATCATTACTCCTGCTTTTAGTCTTACCGTAGTTAAGTAAAAAAAAAAAAAAAAACAAAAAACAAAAAACAAAAAAAAAAACAATTTATCCCGTAAATACCCTGTAGAAAAACTTGTAAAAAGACAACTGTTTTAAATAATTACAAATAATTTGAAACAAATCTTCTTTCGCCTGACCGTGTTTATTATAACTGATACATTTGTGCACCTGCAATCAAAATTAAATCACAATTTGCTTACATATTTATAATGAAATTTTAAAATGTCATATTTAAAATTAAATATCAAACATAAATATACGAAATTTGTGGCTCACTGACCCAATTTTAAAAATTAACCACTTTTAAATATTTAAATAACACTTTCAGTTTTAATATGGAAAAAAATATATTAAAATATATTTTATCTTAGTTAGAATCTAATGAATCCAAAACATATTAAACTTGAATTTTTCACAACTAGATTTATTTTACATTGATGAGTATTGGGGGCCATCCATAAACTACTTCATGATCAGTGCTGTATAGTATCTAGATACAAGTATCTGAAATCAGTATCTAGATACAAATTTACGTATCTTGTATCTGTTTCTAGATACATTTATTTTTAAGTACCTGTATCTAGTATCTAGATACATTTGATCTGTATCTGGTATCTTTTTTATAAACTTTAGATACAGATACATTTTATAACCTTATTTACCAATTTTTAATATAAAATTATGGTTATTTTAGTAATATTCAACGATGAGAATTATGAATTTAATTAACAAATTTAAACAATTAAGTTCCAAAATCTTTACGTAGGTATGAATTTGCATAGGTGAATAGTATCTATAAGTAAAAGCATTAGGATAAATGGGTCTGTTCATGATTTCTTATAATTGTATTACGTCACTGAAAATTCCTATATTAATCCACCATCAATTATATAATTAAAACTTGAATATAGTCAGAAAAGATAAAAAATTTACGGGAGCGACTTCCTAATTTCTATTTTTATTATGCATTAGATGTTTTATAATTTTTTATAGTACGGGAACAGACCTAATATTTTGGTTATGTGTGGTAATGATATTCCGTAGTGGCTAATGTATGCATGTGAAAAAAGTATCTAGATTCTTCATTGGTCAGTTGTCCAGTTCTTTAAAATGATTGTATACATAATTTAAAACAAACTTACTTTAATTCAGCAGAGGTTGAAGCTCTTAGATTTTTACAAGAAAAATCTATCTACACTGCCCCAATTTCCAACAGTTAATTCAATTTTTTAAAAATATAATACAATTTTAATATCAAGTGCTCCAGTTGAACGACTATTTAGTACAGCTGGACAAATTATTACCGCGAGAAGAAATTTTCTATCAGAGAATATGTTGGAAACTTTATTGTTTTTGAAACATAACAGTACATTAGAGAAAATTACGGTTTAAGCTAGTTTATTAGCGAATTTTCAGAATGAAAATTCAGCTATTACAGCAGCTCTTATGGTAAGACCTAAGCCCGGGACTATGGCAGAAATTTGTTTTGGAGCCTCTAGAACCCGAAAATCTACTTCACTAAAATTTATATATATATAGATATATATATATGTATTTATGTGTGTACACGATAACTCTCGAACAAAACGTTTAATGCTTATGAAATTTGGTGTGTAGGTTTGAATTCAATTTCGCTCGCCTAAGTTCGTTAGCCAGACACATCCGATGCCACAGACCGGATATTTTGGGCTTTAAAGTCTTTTTTTGTGTTTTTTGATCAGAATTTATAACTTTTTCAAAAATTTTGTTATACTATCAAAAAAATTGTAAGAAGTTATATTAGCGAGCTTTTTAAACTTTTCCTCTGTATAAACTGGTTTTCAAGAAAAATCAAAAATAATTTTTATATAGAGTCTCTTTTTATCGTATTATCTCTTTCTGTTGTATTGGAAAAATCCTATTTTTATTTATTTTGATTATACACGTATTTTAAGGGTATTACTACACTTAGTACTCTACTACCTATCATATTTCAAATTTCTTTGGATAAATATTCAGAATAATGCCTTAATAAATTTCTACGGTTATATAAATGTAATATTATTAAATTTAATTAATTAAACTATAATATTTCTTTGATTAAATAAAATTTTAAAATTATATTTTTGGTAGTGCACAAATAGCCTTATGCATTTGTAAACATAATATCTCTAGTATAAGTAGATTAGATCTGTTATTTTGTTTTCGAAAATTTATTTTTGCTTTCAAATTCAAATTGTAGTAGAATTGATTTTTTTTTCCTAAATACTGCACATTATTTTAATCTCTTTATTTAACACATTACGTTAAAAAATTATAATAATATTTTTAAAATTATTAATATTTTTAATAATTTAATTATTTAAACAAATTCTTTAAATATATTTAATAATTTTTTATTTTAAAAATTCTATTGTGTCAGCGTTTTTAACCAGATAGCACCACAGATATGTACAATACTGCCAAATTAGCTTGAATTTAAACTAATATTTCAACAATCAGAATTTCAAATCAACTCGTCTTTGTGTTGAAATGTTGACATATAGATTCGGTGCTGATATTTGACTGATATTTGAGAAAAATAGGTAATAATTCATGTTAATTTATATATTACATTTTTAAAATCAAATAGTAATTAATATTTGTCCTATTATTTGTTTTTTGTTTTGTTTTATATAGGTAAAAAATTTAAAACCACATTAAAAATTACATGAAACCGTGAAGCAAATGTTATTTATATACGAGAAGAATATAGCTAAAATGAAAAAGAAAATATAAATTCTAAACAGGCAATTATTAATAGAATTTGTCAACATAATAAGGTAAATACATATCTATTAAAAACTGTGGATTTTGTGATTGAATTTTTTCTAATAATTTGAATGTACATGTTAAAACGTTAATATCAACAGCAATACTTTTATGTATTATAAATTCCTATTTAAAACATGGATGGTGAATTTAAAGATATAATAAGAAGAAAAAGAGAACACACAGTAAACTAAAAACTTGGATTAAGAAGGAAAACATCAACTAAGTACATGCCGGATAAGCCCTTGAATAAAGGTCCAACTTTAGTTTTGTTTCCGTGTCGAATGGTTATTTTCTTCAGCAAGAGAATTTAAAAAGGTAAAATCGTCGGTACACAGAAAGAGTGACACAGTTCAAAAAAAAAAAAAACAGCTACTTCAATATCTCTATTCAAAAGTTTTATTATTTACTTCAAAAGTTATCATAGTTTCGGATTTCTAAAATTTTCAAAATTTTTTTGGAGATAACCCGTTGATACTCACCTTGTATTCCAACAATAAAAATAACAAGTTAATTTTGATAACATTAAAGATTTTGATAAAAAAAATTCGCTACTTTGAAGTAAGGAAAAAACGACAAAACCGCCTTCTAGCGGTTAATTTTGGAAGTAGCAATATGTCGTTCTGGGACATAAAAATATGCAAATTTTGCTATCCATTTACACAATAAACTCGAAAATGTAAATTTTTGAGTTGTGTCACTCTTTCGGTGTACCGTCGAAATGTTTTGTTACGTTTGGAAAATAAATTCCGTTCTAAATTTTTTTTCGTAACCGTTAAAAAATTTAGCTCAAAATATTAAATTCAGTATTGGTAAGGCAAAGATTCTCAGTTGCGCCTCTGGTGGTAAAATTAGACCTAGTGTCAAGTAAAAATACGTATATGTTTAATTGGTGATAAAAATACACATAATTTGTATAATAGATATTTCACCGGTCATTTCTCTCACCGGCCCTGTTCATAAACGCATCTGTTATTAAAATACCCCTGTCGCAGCATCCTGCATAACATAGCGAATTTCCATTTACAAAAGTACGTTTTTCTTGGAAACTAGTTGATATAGAGTAATTGTAAATAAAAAAAACTTTATGTGATTTTTCCGCCTCATTCCGCCAAATTTTTTTCACGAAACGTTTTCACGATATTTTTTAAAAATAAGATGTTTCGTTTTTGAGTTATCGTGCGGACACACACACGTATATATATATATATATATATATATATATATATATATATATAAGTTTACTAAGTGTCCGCACGATAACTCAAGAACGAAACATCTTATTTTTAAGAAATTTTGTGAAAACGTCTACGGTTTTTTGGACATTTTTTTTGAAAAAATTTGGCGGAATGAGGCGGGAAAATCACATAAAGAAAGTTTTTTTTATTTACAATTACTCTATGTCAACTAGTTTCCGAGAAAAACGTACTTTTGTAAATGAAAATTCGCTATGTTATGCAAGATGCTGCGACAGGGGTATTTATTTATTTTTCATCTAGTTTCCTTTTTATAATTTTGCGTAAATTAAGAAGGTCCTCTATGACGGTGGCAACCATTTCATGAATTCTTCTTAGTCAATGCCGTCAATGCTGTCTATAGTATACGCCTGTACTATAAATTATACTATACGGTTATACTATCACCTATAGTATTGTTAATCTATTACGTCTAGAGTACAGTCAATGAAATTTTTAATATATGTGTGAATCTTATGTGTAATTAATTTTACAAAATAAACTGAATAATTTTTTTTTTAAATATAATTAAAAATTACGCGTTTTTCTATCTTCTCATATTCCATATTTTGATAATACAAATGAAACTATTTTGTATATTTAACGGCATTAACGAAGGAATATACTATAGTTATTTTTAAAAAGTATCTGTATATCAGTATCTAGATACATTGTATCTAGATACAAATTTACTCGGAGTATCTGTATCTGTATCTAGATATATTTTATGCAGTATCTATACAACATTGTTCATGATGCATCACATTTTGCCGAACCTCGCCATTTAATATTACGTTACGACTTGGACCCCCTCTCCCAAGGGATCGATTAGACATATAATGAAATTGGTTCTTTTCTGCTCACTAACTGTAATTTGAAATATTTTTTTATTCGCCGACTATATTTTTGGGAAAATATCGTATTTTTTTGCTCGTCAATTGTAAGATAAGTTTTTTCAAACATGTCATCATGTTTGCTTGGACCCCTACTCCCACGGTCGTCATGCTCCATCACGCTAGGCCACTATCCCCTGTTTGCATACGTAATTTATGGTTGGCCTCTTGATTGAAAATAATACTCAAAATAATCTAGTCCACATTTATTGAATTATAGATTAATGAATTGTATGAAAATGGCCGAATCCTGATATTTTTAATTCAATTTAATTATATTAAATACAATAAGGTTGAAAATTATCACACTGCACACTAAATTATATTTAATAATTTATGGTTGATGAACCTCGAACTTAGAACTAGTCGCCTTTTACTCGTTAGATATTTATGCTAAATCAGGAGTGTAATTCTCTAAATTGTACTAAAATTAGATCAGTTAAGTGCTAAACATAGGTGTTAAAATCTGGAGAAATACCTATAGAGAGATAACATTTTTTTTTTCTTTTTGGAGATTATTAAAAATGCTCCGAAAATGGACAGATCGATCATTTGCAGAAGAACGGCTCTAGCAATTTAGATTAAACTTTACTAGCACAAAATCAAAGATATTTGTAACCTAACAAAACAATCGGTATGTCTCAAATATAAGGCTTTAAAAAAGGGTAATTTAATAAAAATAAATAAAAGTTATTGTATAAGAGTTCCCGGTGTCCGTTGTGCGGATATCTGGCGTCACAGCCGAGTTGGAAATAAATCCACACTACGAAACTTCTCCATTCTAGAAACGTGTATAGAACCATTACTTGATCGATTTTTCAAATGAATTTTATTTTAGTATATTTCTTTTGAAAGTGTTTGTTAACTTACTTTTTTATTAACCATAGTCGGTGGTCACGGCACACAGACACACTGTATGTGTATTGTGCACCTATGTAAAGTTCTTCGTTATCGAAAATTGATATCAGCAGCAAATTTTTTTTACTAATTATTTTCATTGATCGAACAGATTAAATACTTTCTACATGTTTACGTGAGTGAATTACGTCTTATACAAATGTATCTGCTATAAACGTATTACAGAGGTATATTTGACATTTTTGACGAAAGAAAAATGCTTGCATATGGGAGATACCTTAAGTAAGATAAACAAATAATTTATATTGATTTTCTGCTCTGCAATACAAATAATGCATCGAATTAAAGTTGATTAAATAATTAAATAAAAAAATTAATTATTTTGTTTCTATATGCATGTACGTATGTCTGGTTTATGAAAGGTGATACTGACTACGATACACAAAATATTAATTAACGGAATATTATGCAGGTACGTAAAATTATGATTAATTATAGTAATATCAAAAAAGGAGCAAAAAAATTGATAATTGAAATGAAATTGTAACTTGATACAATATTATTAATGACTGTTAATTGTAGCAATTTTTTTGAAATTATTTATGTATATTTTTTAAATAAACATGTAACACAATACTTCACTATAAAGCCACATTTCTATTATACATTTTGGTATTTCAAATAACAAATAAATTATCCAAAAATATGACCAAATCAACTAAATCATTCAACAATCGTTCAAAAAGCTAGCACTTCAAATTCTAAAAGTTAAATTTTTACAATTGTTGGACTTAAGTGTTACCTGTTGTGTACGGTAACAACGAGTAAAATGGTGCTCGTAGCTATAAAAAATAAAATTACTTTTCCTTCTGTTATTGTACCCATTTATTAAGCGGCCGTATAGGGGAACACTTGAATTCAGAAAATAATGTGAGTAGGTAGGCTGAGTCGTTACTACGGCACGTATGTTCTACGGCACACTCCGCGTCAAAAGTATAGACCCCCATAATTGGTGGTCGATTAATTTTGTGTCGTACTGTACTTGGCTTATCAGACTTCCGGCGACTAATTGGTCTGTAGTTATTTTTAGATATCAGTGTGTGCGATAAGCCGTTCCTGTTTGTTGAGTCATATTATAGTTAATTGGTCTGTGCGTGGGTGTTTTATGCTCATTAATGTTAATTGGGTAGTAATTTTGGATTTTGAGTTCATTAAAAATAATTGGTACTGATAACCCCTTCCCGACTTCGGAATTGTGATATCATAGCTATTTTTAGAATTCTTTCTAGCATACATGTTACAACTTGTTAGCAGAATGCTGAATCGGAAATCAGTTTCTATTTTGAGCACACAAGTTAAGACTTGTTATCAGAGCGCAGGATCGGAAATCTGCTTCTACTTTTAGCATATAGTAATTGTTTCCCAGCGCCCAGAATCGGGAAATCTGTTTCTACAACGCCCCAGCTCTAGGTATTTTTCCTTACTTTCATTCGCTATACAACGTTCGCATTTAAACAAACCGAAGTTAATGTATGCGTGCTGTATCACTGTAGAAAGCAAATTTAAAGTAGGCTTAGGGTATGTATACGAATTTCATCAGCATGTACAGATAATTATAAAAATAATTTTTATAAGATAAGATAAGTATTAACCCTTTGCACTCGAACCATTTTTTAGTATGGCTACTCAGCTATTCGACAGTAGTTATACCTAACAAAAATTATAATACATCAAAGATAAGTATTTTAAACAAAAGTAGTTTACTTACATATTTTATTTTTATTTGCATATTACAAACATTGTATTTTAATATTAAATTTTATAATTTTCCTTAGTGTGATATTTGAAGTAAAGAATAGGGTGGCGCCTGAGAGGCGCCTTTCGAGTGCAAAGGGTATTTATTGTGTCGCCGTGGCGGCGCCAATCGAGTGCAAAGGGTTAAACAATATTATGTCTATTTACATAATATGTAAGTTTAATTAATACAAAATATACTCACAGCAAAGGAATTTTAATTAATTGACTCATAGTTTTCAAGCGCCCAGAAAATCAGTTAATGGTTAAGAAACATTCTATCAATATTATATACCTGAAATTGTAAGAAGTTGAATAAATATATTCATAAATATAGTCAATTAAATATATTTTTTAACTAAATTAGTTAGCGGAATGTAATCAAAAATGACGTCATGAACTAGAATAGCTATAGCTGTCGTATCAGCCGGAATATCCTTGTTACATTTAAATTCCAATCGAACATCAATTGAACCCCTTTTCAATGACTCATTTTGACGCGAACAAATAATCAAAACTATTGGGTCAATATCCTTAAAGTTTTCCCGCATTAATAGCGGCTCATTATTGTTATGGTAGTATGAGGATTGAAACCTAACGTACATATCGTAAAGTATTGCAAATTGGTTTATTTTGAATTTGATATGCAAATCATCATACGGGAACATTTGCGAATTCAGGAAAACCTTAAGATTGCTTAAATCACGTCGTTCTACAATCGTCTGATTTATTCAGATCAGATAGTAGAGAAAAAATTTTAATTACTATATTAATATCTATATTAATATCTTTTTATCGTATAAATAAAAATGAATTATTCTTAACTGAAAAGCAATTTTTACTATAATAAAATATGTACTAATTATAATTTTTATCTCAAATACGGAAATATTTTTTTACTATAGTGTTGTACTCAGAAATATACAGAAATATGTTGTTAATTATCATATATTATTACAACTCTATATATAAAAAGAATATTATATACCGAGCGTCTACAGTGTTACATGAAATACAGGGTGTATACATTAAATTTAACATCAGATAAATCCAATTTCAAATTGTTTGAAAATTTTTTGGTTTGAAATTTTGTTCAAGTTGAATGGAAATTACTTGGCAACGGAAGGTAATTGCGTATATTTAGGGGCATGTAGGAGTGAGTGGCTTCCAGTGGTGGAGTATATACATAAGTAATCATTAACACAAATCTGAATTAATCTTGTAAGACCAATTGAGCTGTTCACATCTATTATAATGTTTGAGTGTACACAGTGTTATAAAAGTTGCTCGCGGAAAAATTTTCTCTCACGCCATATAAGAAATCTACATACGCGAGAATTTTCATCAAACAGGGTTGAGAATAATTACTCTTGGTCAACCAGAAAAGCAAGCATTAGACGCTGATGATGACTTATCAAGTTATGATACGGAGAGGAATGATGTTGATGATGAATTTCGAAACAGTATAGCTGGAGAAATATCCAATCCACTTGAACAAAGAATTGTAGCGGCATCAAAAGCAATTGAAACTAAATTCAATAATTTAAGAAATCAATGCAATGTTTACACACTAAACGATGAGTCTAATAACAGGGTTTCAACCATTTCTGATATTATTCCCAGGTTAATTACTACAGGCTATCAATTCAACGGATCAAGAACTACTTGCTAAGCGTATCAAATACAACTTCACGGAAGATGTTGAATGTGGGAATGGGGAATCAAAAAAAGTAAAATACTGGCGCAATCCTGCTGCTTTAGTAGATAAATTGCGACATTTATATGAAACTTCGGAGATTGGTGAAAAAATATTCAAAATTATTCGAAGTCTCGAGGAAAATAAAAACATGTTGTATAACGCTGAAGATCGAGAAGCTTTAATGAACGAGTTAAATGCTTTAAAAGAAACTACTGTCGGCCAAGAAATATTCCCTATACTTCACAAACTTCAACGGGTTGATATTATTGAACCACTAGGCGACTATCTGGATAAAACTTATAAAGAAGATGCTAGCGATTATGAAGATGATGATGATGATGATGATTTCATTGGTTATACTGTATCTTCTATTAAGAAATCACGTTTTCTTAACAGTGGTGATGATGATGACGATTCTGAGGTATTTCAGTAAATTGCTGCTTTGATAAAATTAGTGATAAAGTTGCTCAATTCCACCGCCACCACCCACCATAGCCACCCACCACCACCGCCCACCGCCCACCACGGAAGTCTGATAAACCAAGTACAGTACGACACAAAATTAATCGACCACCCGTTATGGGGGTCTATACTTTTGATGCGGAGTGTGCCGTAGAACATACGTGACGTAGTAACGACTCAGCCTACCTACTAATGTGTTTCGTTTCACTTATCATATATTTTTGTTTAAAATTTTTAATTTTCATGCAAGTTACTTTTTGTTGTGAGATTTTGGTATCCATATTTCTGTTTACTAACCCTTATATTAAAGTATTACTAAAATGTTGAATCATTAACGCCAGATCGTAACTTCCAGTAAATTCACAAACCTAACGTTGAAAAGTTTTATGAAGAAGTTTGAGGTTAAAAATAAATATTGAGAGATTTTAGTTAGAAGTTTAATTCAACTGATTTAAGAACTAAACACAGGTATGAATCTTCCGTTAGATGGTTAAAATTTTACATACCATAGATTATAATAATATTTACCTTAAATTTCTCTTCTTCAGTCCCCCCTCGCCTTCAATCTTAGAAGTTTCTTAGAATTTTCTTCACATTTTGTCAATTTAAAGTTTTTTCGATCTCATATATATAATATCCGATATATCTTGAAATCAATATAATTTCTACCCCAGAATTTAGAAGCTAATTTCAGACTCAGTACAGATACTGTAAAATGGGTCCACTTTTCACCATATTCTAAAGTTTTTTTCAAGATGGTCTTATAAAAAATTATTTATAAAATTGGGTTTAGTATAGTAAAATAACTAAGATTTAGTTATTTTAATTTTGGAATAAGTTGGAAGTTGGAAGTTAGCTAGGTTAAGTATAAAGGAACGAATGTGCTGTGGTTAGGTGTGGATAGAGACAGAATATAAGTTAAAATAGGGACACTTTATCAAGTATAAAGGAACGAATATAAAGTGATTGAGGGGTGCATGAGAGATGAATTGAAACAGCGAACAGAGCACTTTCAAGTTTATCAAGTCATTCAAGATTTTTACAAACACATTTAACAAGACATTTTTATAATTTATGTCTCCGATCCTAATTTACCATAGAGTAAAAATTACATGAATTTTGTTACTTTTTCAAAAATGAGGGATATCTTTAAAAATTTTGATTACTGTGATAGTTAAAGTGGCCATCTTTACGTAGATTTTTAATATAGTAAAGAATATGTATTATTAAAAGAAATACAAAAAACAGAATATGAAGTTTAAATTCGTACCTATTCGTACCTAAGGTTTACGGTACATTATAGCAGTATTTTTCAACCTTTTTTATGGCGCGACCTCCTTAGTATGGAGAAATATTTCGCGACCCCCTACCCTCCGCTATTACTAACTTATTTTTTTGTGTTATAAATATCGAATCCATTCATCATTATTGATTATTTTCATAGTTAGGTAGGTATTGATTAAATACATAATTAAGGACTTGAAACAGCTATATTTTTATTTCGACATCGAAGTTGATGACTTATAATAGACTCTGAACGCATGCGTCGCGTAAAGATGGTCGCTGCCGTTTAACACTTCCGAGCGTAATCCATTTGAACTCTTTGAATTGTGAGCTTCCGTTAGTGGTTAAATTTATTGAATTGTCTTGTTGTTTGTTTAGTAATTGCTCACTGTCTTTTATTGTCTAATATTCAAAATTCTGTGGTCATTATAATTATTGAACTTGGATAAGTTTCTGGAAACATATGCACAACCATCAACTTCGAGTTCCAATAAGAGTAATAAAACAAAACCAAAGAAAAAATGTCTATATGACGACAATTATTTAAAATTCGGATTTACTATTATTGAAAATAAACCGCAATTTTGAAACTTCATCGAGCCAAAATATGAATCTGTCACATTAATGTAATCATTAATTAACCTTCTCTTTATTAAATGCTAGCTGACCCGGCCACGCGTTGCTGTGGCTCAGTAGTTATAATTGATTGAATTAATTTTTTCTTATCATTTCAAACGACACACTACACAATTATAATACAATACACAGTATAATTATAAAAATCATTAACATCATGAACATAAACAAATATGACGTGGAATAGAATGTATAATCTAGAAATCGAAACACAGCGCCATCTACCAAGTGTCTACACAACCTAGATGTCAAACGATGTTAGATTAAATTATAGGTAAAATTTATAGAGCAATTCAATTATATATTCCAAAATTCTGTGCAAAATCTATTATTTATAGCACTTGACCCTCTGCTCGCCCAATGACTCTAAAATAACAATCTACAACTTACAAGTAAACGTCCCGAGGCCGGACCTATCGATTTTGATGAAACTTAGATATGTTGTAGAACACTAAAAAATAAGCGACACGTATTTTTCTTTATCGGCGGAAAAACGGTTTGAAGGGGTGAAATCGCCCTCCAAAAATTGGGGTAAAAATTTAATTTTTTAAATATCTCGAAAACGGTAAGAGATAGAGCAAAAGTTTAAATTGGCGATATTGCTCTTTTTTAAAGAGCTATCTATTGTTATACAATTTGTTCCAATTGTGTCAACAGGGGTAGCTGGGGGTTAAAATTCAGGGGTTAATTTTGCAAAAAGGGGGTGAAAATTAAACAATATAAAATTTTGTTTACAGATTTGAAATCTACGTCAAAAAATCTAATTGACCTTTTTTTACTCAATGTCCTAATATTAAGTCTAGAGGTAGTTAACTAGGGGGTGACTATGTCGAATAGTCGTACTACTACTTGGGTAGTTTAAGAAGTTTTTCTTCATGGAAAATAGTTTAGGACATTTAGAATAACGTAGAAATGAAATTTTCGATTTCAAAATTCAGTTTGAGCAACATTGGAGAGGGGGTGACTCACCCTCTTAAATTACATATTAGTTAACATACACTCATTTTTAATATTAACACACTGACAATGGGTAATAATGTCACAATATGTGGTTCTGAAGTTGGACTGTCGTATGTAAGGTTTTCATAAGGTTTGTTTTTTAATGGATGTTATAGTTTTCGTTATCGAAAGTTATCGATACCGAAAATAACGATATTTTGAAAATGAATGGAAACCTAATAAAAACCTTACATACGTTTTTGAAATCGAAAACTTCATTTCTACGTTATTCTAAATGTCTTAAACTATTTTCCATGAAGAAAAACTTCTTAAACTACCCAAGTAGTACGACTATTCGATACCGTCACCCCCTAGTTAACTACCCCTAGACTTAATATTAGGACATTGAGCAAAAACAGGTGAATTAGATTTTTTGACGTAGATTTCAAATCTGTAAACAAAATTTTTATATTGTTTAATTTTCACCCCCTTTTTGCAAAATTAACCCCTAAATTTTAACCCCCAGCCACCCCCGTTGACACAATTTAAACAAATTGCATACCAATAGATAGCTCTTTAAAAAAGAGCAATATCGCCAATTTAAACTTTTGCTCTATCTCTTACCATTTTCGAGATATTTAAAAAATTAAATTTTTACCCCAATTTTTGGAGGGCGATTTCACCTCTTCAAACCGTTTTTCCACCGATAAAGAAAAATACGTGTTGCTTATTTTTTAGTGTTCTACAACATATCTAAGTTTCATCAAAATCGATAGGTCCGGCCTCGGGACGTTTACTTGTTAGTATGGGTACCAATATCAACAGTTTTAGAATTGTTTCTATTTTAGTTATAGGTTTTTCAACCTATGGTCGTAAAAACTTACTAAAATATCTAAGTTTTACCTAAAATTTTACGTATTTTCTCCTACGCAGGCCCATTTAACAATAAATGTAACGCTAATTAACTTTATTTAGTTTTTTAGGAACGAAACGATTAACAGATAGATTTTTTAAAGACATCTTTTTTTTAGATAAACCACCCTTAATATGAGTCCGTAAAAAGTGCACACTTGCAGAAGCGTAACTACAATAGAGCAAGTGAAGCAGTCGTTCCAACGCGCATGATAAAAAGGGGCGCAACAGAGAAAAGAAATGAGACGTAGCAGAGGAATTGAGAAACTTGACAAAGAATTAGCAAAGTACTTTATTTTTATCATTTCTTGGGGAAAACCGCATGAAAGACAAACAAGACTGACTAACCTCGACGTTCTTTTTCTTTTCTTTTTTTTTTTTGCTCGTCACTTTAATTTTTAGGGGAAAAATGATTTTCCATAGCGGGGGTGCCTGACTTGAAACCGTTCCAGGGCGAAAAAAATTCTGGTACGCCTCTGCACACTTGCACATACACTCTCCCTTTTTATCTATTGATGCTTGTTGCAAGTGATCATGTTTTCACCAAACACGTAAAACACGTATTAGTGTAGTAGGAACAAGCCATCAATAACATTTTTTTATAATGTAGGTCAGATACAGTGATGCTTTTTTTATTCTTAATTCTTATGTTAATTAATAATTTTTTTTTTTATTTCACATTTTTAACAGCAAAAAAATATTTATTACACTTTTTCATTTAGGCAGATGTTTTAAATATTTTTGTTTTTATCTTAAATAATGATTTTTTTGTTTTATATGGAGGATAAAATCTGTTAAGAATCTATACATAATTATTACTTTATGAATAATTATTATATAGTACAAAATATGTTATACTGCTTAAAGCGAACACTTTATTTTTTCAAATGGAATTAGGTAGATTTCTTATTTTGATAAATGATTATGAATATATATATTAAGCTATCAACCAAACTGCTATAACTGAAAATATTTTTTGTTTTTATTTTCGTTAAAAATGAATACTCATATTTCCCTGTTTCATACGTACATACTTAATATCAGAACAAATTAACTTTCAAATTTTTATTGACTCATTTATTTAAAGTTAATATTCGCTCATGAGAAAGACCTTCATCTGCAATTGAAAATTTAAATTTCAGAAAAAAAAAGCATTAGCAAGTAAGCAAAATAATGTAAAATGGAACCACTGTTTTGTACATAACAATTCATTCTCTAACTCTTTTACTGAAATTTGGAAAGCAACAAAAATTTTCCTGAAAAATGAAATATACAGAAACTTGAGCCTGGTACATACATAGAAGAAGGTAACTTAATAGTGTTTACTTTACTTAAAAGTGTTTGCTCTTAGTATTCACTTTACTTAAAGGTAATCGCTCCATTTCGAGACTGGAAAGGAGTTGGCACCGGAAGTTGAAAAATTGTTCTGTGTTTTATATGGATAAATTGCTCCCAAATTTTTCCTTTGAGATCAATAATTACCACCTGAAACTTAATTAAAAAATTAAAACCTAAAAATTTAATTAGTTAAATTTATAAAGAAAAAAAATTTTTGCCCATATTTCTGTTATGAAAACTTCGCAAAATAATCTTTTCTTATACAATTTAATTTAAAAGCTAAACACTAATTTTTTAAAATAATTATTAAATTATGTTGTTTATTAATAACAACATTTATCTCTCAAAATTGAATATTATCCTTAAATATGTGCAAACGCATACAAAATGTCTGATGGTTACTTTTAAAAATTAAATGGAATAAATTGACCGCAATTTATTGGTTTGAAAAAATTATATAAAATAGCATTATTTAGGGTACTGTTAGTGAGTGAAATTGAAAGCGTCCTTTCAGATAATTTATTTTAAGTGAAAATTTATTTTTAGAGCTTAATTTTTTTTTATATATGATAACTTAGGGTCTATACTATATAAAAAATTTTTTCTTTAATTCTAATTTTTTCTCTAATATAGAGGGCGTTGAAGTTGACGTAAAAAACTATCTCAAATCTGCGCAAATGATAGGGCCTCCGTGTATTTGAAAAAAAAAAAATAATCAAATGGCATTTTTATGTACATATGTAGTCTTGCATCTCCCACCAAAATCGGAAGTAAAAAGATTTTTCGAAAAATGGCCCGTATTTGAAAAATAAATTTAAAAACAGCCTCATTTTCTCGCGCTTTTGAGTCGCTAAACAGAAAAAAAAATCACCCGGTCGCACATACGGCAATTTCGTCTATTTAGCACGACAAAAATCGAAAAATCATTTTGGTATTTTAACACCAATAACTATGAATTCACATTCTCTAATAACCCTTGAATCTCTTTAATGCATTAAAGAGAGGATGTGTTTGATTGATTATCAAAATTGGAGTGGCACTCGAACGAACGAACGGTCGGTGGCCTAATTGGTAAGGCGCTTAGCTAGCAACCAAGAGATCCGGATTCGAGCCCCAGCCGATCCAGTTTTGATAATTTCTCAAACACTATGTGAATTTTAATTAACATAATGAATTGGTCATACATACCAAAGTAAATCGAGTGTTCAAGTATCGGCTAAAGCTGGACATCAGGTAAACGTATGAATATTGGTGTGTGTGTGTGTGTAGATACAGACAAAAGTCCGCCATACATTAATAATGTTTCACAGGCACTCGATAACATTTGAAATTTATTAACTCAGGGTAAATAGTGTCTCAGTGTATTAAATTTCATCGACTTGTGTTTAGTTAGTTGGATGTGATTTTGTTTCCACCGGGAACCTTCAATCGGGTAAAACTATCCTATGTATTATTAAAATTATTGCTATTGCATTCACTATAAATTTTCATAACCATTTCAATACATTTTTATAATATAATATTAATTTTTAGTTAAGTTACATATAAATCCATACACGGAGAGAAAATTCCTATAAAAGTTACTGTGCTCAGCACTACAATCGACGTGTAAAGGACGAACATATTAAATTCTGTAAGGTAAAAATATAAAGATTATAATTAATCATAAAAAATTTAAAGGATGGAATATTCTTTTCGTAATATTATCTCCGTAAAATTTGTAAAACAGCACAGTAAAAAGTTCCATTACCGACAAAAAAATAATTTTTAATTGTGTTTATTAAAAAAATTTCCATGCTAACATGCTAATAATAGAAAGAAAAAAAACAGAAAGAAGGTTGGTTGTGTTGGGATCACTCTAATGAAATGTACCTTAATCAGCGAGTTAGATGGGTTACATTCGAACCATATAGGTGTGGACTGTGGAAGAAACTTTGTCAGACAGCTCGCACCAGGCACCTTGATGCAGCTAGTTGTCAGTTGCTTTTACACTCTCTTAGGATGATGTCATCGTTTAATTCATCTTTTTGTTATTTACCTATCTTTAGTATATGTATTAGAATTATATTGTTGGCCATCATTTTTGTATACATGTTTTTACAGGTACAGTGCAACCAATATAAGGTCGCGAGTCAGATGCGCAAATGAAAGAGTACGACAACAAGAATTAAACTATAATATACATGCATAAGAGTGTAATAAAAGTTGTGTTAGCACCACATTAAATTTTACCATGCTAGCACATATTTTTTATTTTGGTCGTCGATCGCGCACGGATTATAGGGGAGCATAGTAATTTTTCTGAAATTTTCTCTACAAAAATTATAGGATTTTTCTCTCCGTGTAGAGAACTTAAACTTTTTTTTAACACAATTTAAAAATATTGAAAAATTTAAAAGGATAAAAGAATTTTTACCAAAATCCAAGTCATAAAATTAATTACGGTCTCAAAAAAGGTGAATTACTTTTTTTGGTGAAGCCACCAGAAACTTTCAAACCCAAATTTTAAATCCTTATAAATTATAAGATTAATGTACCTATATATTCAGACTCAACAAGTATATAAATTTCAACTTTTATAAAATATTCAATCCCAGGTGTCGTTAGCTCCTCGACTATTACTTTACAGGGTTTATGGAAACATTTATCACAGTTATTGTAGATTGTAGAATATATGTTATCAATAATAGAAATTACTTTAACTTCATTGCTGCCACATTGATACGGGTTCTGATCGATTTAACAAGTAAAGACATCAAAATAATAACTTTGGTTAAGGAAACACAAGTCGCATTTAATTGAAACATTGTTTTTTATACAACGGTTAATTTTTTTCTTGAAGGTTAATAAATAATTCCTGTCTTGAAGTGCATCCATACACATTTACAAATGTAATATACATATTATGCCTGTATAAAATATGCACATTTAAGAAAGAAGTTAACAGTGAACATCATCAAATCGACATCAGTGTATCACGTAACATATATATTTATGTATTATATTTTATTTCTTTAACAATACAATGAGCGGAACATAAGCAAACATATTCTAGTTACGGTAGCAAAATAAATAAAATACCACCTGGCCCTTAAAAATAAAATTGCGATTTATAGTGACAAAAAAATCGTGCATCAGTAATATAGGACCTAACAAATGTCTTCAGATCTTTCCGAAAAAACATTTGTTTGAATAAATAGCTAGTGGTAAACAGTGATTTCACAAATTTCTGACACTAGGTACTTTCACTTATATTGTTATCTGCACTGTTTACACTCTATTTTATCATTTTTAAAAGTAGTGTACCTTGTCTTTTTTTAAATCTCGGGGTCCCTCATTTTTCTTCACGGTCTTAACGTAAGCCACATAGTGCGAAAAATCATGAAAATTTGAAAAAAATTAGTGAAAAAAAATATGTTTCTAAATATATTCCATCAATAAAGTTAGGGTATGTCATTTTTGGTCGATTTCCTGTATCACTAAACAACCAGTAAGGAACGAAGTCAAAGCTGCAGGCGAAATTTATAATTTAACGCAGCCTACTTTACCATAGAACTATCCTATATTTATTTCTTGTTAGTTGTGATTTTTTTATTTAAATTTTCAACAGCATTTTTAAGACGAGTACACAATTCTTTCCTCAAAGAGTGGCGGCAACCCTATTTCGATCCTGTTTCGACGCCCTCAGTGTGGTCAAGTAAATACGGCTTGGCCGTAACAAAAATGGAAAGATAATTATGCAGAAGCACCGCTCCATCTATTTTTGGCTCTAAAACAAGACTAATGGTCCAATTTTAATAATTCTTTTCTTGAAATGTTCGACATTACGGCGAATTAATTTAAAAAAAGAAAATAATTCAATATTCATACTGAAAATGCTGGAAAACCACAATTAAAGGGCATAGCCGGGTAAGATAGGGAAAACGGCCCTTGACGCAAAATTGATTGTTTTTATAGGAAATAATACTTCTTGGCCCCAGATACATTCCTGCCAAATTTCAACCCTCCGAGGCTACTAGTTTATGCATACACAACCAGACAAAAATTTTCAAAAAAAATTTTTTTTGACGAAATTACTGAGCCGATTTATTTGAGTTTAATATATATTGTGTACCCACCTTAGACAAAGTAATAAAAAAAAAATTAACGTTATATCCCTTTATTATACTAATTTTTTTAAATTTTTAATTTTAAGTAAATTTTTTTTGGGACTTCCGCGTTAGCGACACCCACCATTTTTTGTTCAATAATATGTCTCTTAGTACTCTATAACATATATTTTTACTGAAAAATTTTACTTGGTAGAACATAGTAATATTTCAATACAAATGCATGTCATGTTCGGTATTACATATGTTACTTATATATAAAAAGGACCATAAAGTAAAACATCTGCCTTATTTCAAAAACACAGTAGAACTCTAAGGAGTGCAATAAAATGTTTTCTTCACCCCTGAGTTGCAGTTGTTGGAGTTCCGGTGACGGTATAAAAAAAAAAAAATATATATATATATATATATATATATATATATATATATATATATATATATATATATATATATATTGACTTGTTATATAAAATAGGTTTTAACTTGTTAAAAAATAATTTTCAAGGTTAATTTTATCATGAATCTGAATATTTGAATGAATTCAATAAAATTATCTCAGTATACTTACTAATTAAAATTAGATCTAACTCAACACTTTTAGAAACTTTATTTCAATAAAGATAATAATAATAACAATAATACGTCTTAAATGTTATATTGTTTTAATATTAATAAACATTAACTTAATAAATTGGAAAAAAAAATTTCAACAATGTATAGTAATAACAACAGCCCAACTAAAACCTGTTGTAGTTATAAAAATATGTAGGTACATATAACTAATTTGAAGAAAGCAGTATACATATGTGCGCGATATGTAGCTCGCGCCTCTCACTTGATGTTTTTGTTGCACTTCTTAAGAGGGTGCAGAGAGTGGATTTTTTCTGTAATAAAATTACATACGTTCATAACTACGACCAACAAGCTTAGACAAACGTCTAGCTTTAACTGCTGTTTGTCTTCTTTTGTTAACACGATGACGGGTCATGGAGAATTATAACGAAATGACCAACTGGTATACTATTTTGACAGCTAATAAACTTTGTATGAAATTGTTGACGTCGTAAAACGTGGTGTGTGAGCTAATAAAGTCTCACTTGACGTCTTACAAAGGGAAAAACTCTAACAAAAGAGGAATCAATAACTATTTTGTTTTATTAATAAAAAAGAAAAACGGCAGATAATGTTGGGCTATTGTAAATTTAAACTAGTTTATCGTATTTATGAACGTATGTAATTATATAATTTTAGAAATAGGGTAGATATTTTACATTATAGTCCTTTTTATACATAAGTAATATATGTAGTACCGAACATGGCATGCATTTCTACAGAGTTATTACTATGTTCTACCAATTAAAATTTTTCCGTAAAAATATATGTTATAGAGTACTAAGAGACATATTATTAAACAAAAAATGGTGGGTGTCGCTAACGCGGAAGTGCCAAAAAAAGTTTACTTAAAACTAAAAATTTAAAAAAACTAGTATAATAAAGGGATATAACGTTGATTTTTTTTTCATTACTTTGCCTACGGTGGGTACACAATATATATTAAACTCAAATAAATCGGCTCAGTAATTTCGTCAAAAAAATTTTTGTCTGGTTGTGTATTCATAAACTATTAGCCTCGGAGAGTTGAAATTTGGCAGGAATGTATCTGGGGCCAAGAAGTATTATTTCCTATAAAAACAATCAATTTTGCGTCAAGGGCCGTTTTCCCTATCTTACCCGGCTATGCCCTTTGAACAAAATTCAATTTTTTCAAATTTTCTTTTTTTTTTTTGTACGTATGTGTATTTGAGTTTATATTCTGGTAAAACCAGTCAAACACTTTTTCAAGAATACAAAAAATCGATACCTTGAAAACCAAACAAGATATCGAGTGTCATAATTTTGAAATATTGTTTTGTATTGTCAAATTATGTAATAATAATATATAAGTCTATAACAGACGCCACCCACATCATTATTTTTCTAACTTTATTTATACTTTTAATATATTAAAAATTATTTTATGATTTGGGTGGAGGAGAAGGAAAGTGGAGTGAGAGCTAGGATTTGGTGGGTATGCGTCTGCAGCCGTCTTCTTAAGGAACTATGCCGATATTCATCTGGAATTGTGAAGGTAAACTGCAGAAAACCTTCACGAGCATAGCCGGTCGTCGGATTCGAACCCTCGACCTATCTGTCGCAAGTGCCAGTTAGTGCTTAAGTACGCTCGGCCACTTCGCTGGACTTTGTCAAATTATGTATAAATATATAAAGAACAAGTTCGCATTCTATTTTCAAATTTTGGCGCTCGATTGCTCGAAAATTAAGGAAGATATCAATTTTTTATATTCCTCAAAAAGTGTTTACTTTGGTCTGTTTTACGAGCATATACTCTCAAGCCACGGTTTCTAAGAAATGATAGCCGTTATTATTAAGCCAATTTCTACAATTTCTCTATCATTCTGTATTTCGAAAACGAAGCGAAATATCGATTTTTTTTGTTCTTAAAAAGTATTTATTTTGGTTGGTTTTATGAGGTACTTACACGTCACACGTAAAAATAATAAAAGAAAATTTTTTAAAATTGAATTTTTTTATATTTAGCACCAGTTCCCGAGCCTTTTCGGCACCGGTATCGAGAACATTTTAAAAAAAATCAATAAAATCGGACTATTAGGGGAATGAGGGTTAATTAGAGCTAGCGAGTAATAGGAGCGGTATTTTTGAACTTACTTTGTTTTTGAAGACTGGTTTTGTTTTTACAATTTTGATCGAATTTAATGTAAATTCTAGGCTCCCATTTCCCGACCTGTTTGGCAGTGGGAGTGAACGGTGGTCTTGACGAAAAAAAATTTTTGACCAGAAACGTATTGCTGAGCTGGCTAAAATTCTGCTTATTTGTTGGTCACATAGCTTGTGTTTAAATTTAAAAAATAAATGAATTGTTAGAATGATTCGAGATACTTTGGTTTTTCCTTATTAGGCTCCAATTATCCCATGCTTCCCTAGTTTTTTTATTGAAGCCAAAAAATAGGTGGAGTCGTGTTTCTGCATAATTATCAATGGAAGTTCTCAGAAAACTCATCTCTACATTTAGTGGAGTTTAGCAATATTTTAAGGACCGAAGAGACGGGTACGACCTACGCAGTAAAGATTAGAGTGCCGGCACTAAAAAAAGAATAATTTATTTAATTATTAGTGCTATGTATGTAAATCAACAATAATTTTAGAATATTTGGTTTGTGATCACTTTAGTATGCTACACACTAAATATTCGATATATTTTCTCTCCGTGTAACAGCAATATAATTTTATTTTTCTACTTGATTTATATCAAAACACTCAAGATAACTTCTCAACACAATTAAAGTCAAGGAGATACTGGATTTCGACAAAGAAAATTTAATACATATTTTGGTCAACTTGTCACATTTTAGCTCGTATGTCAAAAATCTACAATATAACTATTACTATTCCAGTCTAACCAGACCACTCTGTCCTCACACTTATTTTATTCCATTTTGAGAGATAAAAACACAATTTTTCTTTTCAGATAGCACTTTATTTCAAAGTCAGAAAGTCTGTGACTTCGTTTGACTCTTATGGTTACCGTATTTTCCGGCGTATAACGCGCACTTTGAACACCAAACATATTGTCCAAATTTCATGGTGCGCGTTATACGCCGGATATAAAATTGAGCTCTATAAAAATTATGACAGTTTTTATTTTTTTAATATTATGTATTATTCTTCTGTCAATAGTAAGTGGGCTATCAAATAAATAAAAGAAAATTTAACACTAGTACAAATTTAAAAAGATAAAATAAAAACATAAAATACAGAAAATTTAAAAATAATATATAAAATAAAATTTTTAAAAGTATTTCAAATTGGTCCATAAATTTATGTATTAAAATGATTTGATTCATTATTTTATTATCACAGATGGGGTGCGCGTTATACGGCGAACGTACAAAAAAAAAAATAAATAAATAAAAAATTAACCAAAATTTTGGGCTGCGCGATTAAAATACCTACGTTATACGCCGGAAAATACGGAATTAAATTATTTTACCTTGTGTTGTACCTATGTCATTTTAAGTTAATCTCCGCTCAAGTAGGTATCAAAAAATGTGACAACCTTAAACATAAATACAATTTATCACTTATTATTTATTACACAAAACGTTTGTATTTTTTTTTTTTGAATAAATTTGTGTTTGTCTGACGAAAATTTGTTGTCTAACAATTTAATGAGAAGAACTGAAGCGTAGCTGAAGCGTTTTTAGGTTGACAGTTCTTCGAGTTAAATTGCTTTTAGGCAAGAAATTTGAGCTGTTGAAAACACAAATTTATTCAAAAAAAATATAAAACTTAAGTGTAATACGGTAAGATAATTTAACGAATAAAATAAATTAGTATAATTCATATTATTATTTAATACATTGTTACTGTGGTTCTGAAATCAGTTAAATATGTACCAATTGGAATTTTTGTTTCGTTTTTATCGTGTTTACCTTGAATAAAATGACCAATGAAATGTTTTGTACCATTCTTTTCGCTGTAAAAGTCTGTCCTAACTTTTTCCCATGGTTAAAGTCAAAAAACGACAATATTCTTACGGGACTTGATACACATGAGTTAAATTACCTCCATAATGCAGTGTATTCAAATAATAACAAAAAATTTATTCAGTAATAACATCATTATAACAATATTATTGTGTGGACTCATCGTAAAGGTGATCTTGCATGTTTTATTTAGGTTAATCCGTAATGGAGAATAAAATTCATAGTGGTGTAATGTACCTACTCGAAGCAGGTGTAAAAATAGTAAGTTAATAACACTTTACTGTTAATAAGTAATTTTAAACGGAACTAAAACTATATAAACTCCTGAACGCTAAGCAATACGTAGGTATATACTAAAAGATTTGAAGTTAGCTTTCTGCATTGATTCTAATGACGCAACTATATTCGAATAAATCGGAGTAGTAAGTCAATGTCTTGGAATTCGGTGGATTCCGGACTCAGCCGTTCAATTATAAATTTAAGAAACAAAATTTTAAATGAATCCGTAAGTCAAAACCGTAAGTAAAGAGCCGAAAATAATTTATTAGGATACAACAATTACTTAGTCTTTCTATCTTGTTTCACTGGATACATATGGTTGATGGAAATCGGCTTATCTGTTTATAGGATGTTCAGCCCTCGTATTCAAGTTTTCGTTGGTCTTCGCCAGTATTATACTTAAGACCTTGAGCTGGAGTTCAACATCAATAGACGGTTTTTGCACGTGTAAATGCTAGGATCTGGTGTGGCGAGTTCTTCTTTATTATAATTTAATTTGTTTTACTGTGAATCAAGTTGTAGCAAATTGAAATTGAAAAAAACAAACATGAACAATTAACTTCTTCATTTATTGTAAGTGAATAATTATAAATATAATATGTAAGAAATTGTTGTGGAAAATTTTCTACGTTTTACTATAAAGTTTAGGAATTAAGTTTTAGGTAAGAAGTTAAAATTTTGCAACAGATTAGAAACCTATCGTAACATAAGAGCTGTACTCCTAGGGGAAGGATCACCAAAGGATTAAGGCTAACTAAAAAATAATAAGAAATGAATACCTACTTTTGTTTTAGCACCACTGTTATAACACGCGTAGTTAAAACACAATATTTATTTACATTTATCTATTATTCTGCCGTTCTTAGGTAAAAGGCAATAAATTTCATTCATTGCCTTTTATTAATTTTGATATAATTAAGTTTTTTAGAGAAGCTTACCTATATTAATCATAAAATAAATCATTAAAAATGTTATTTCAATAAAATATTAATTTTCTGAGCATATATCAAATTAGTTACTCTTCGTGAATACGGAAAACAGTAAAATTATTTTTCAACATAAAGAAGCCCTAGTTCTTGAACTATTAATTCAAAATAAAAACACAAATATTATTTAATATACTAATTCAGTTTAAAATAGTCAATAACTTCAGGCTCAGTTTGCTTCGTTTTTGTTTGTTTTTACACCTGATTGTTCTTTACCTAAGCACGGCAATATTGATGAGAAATGACTACACATTTAAATGTATACATACCTATTACCTACATATCAAATCAGCTGAAGCAGTTTACGTTCCAGTTGATTCATTCAGTCTTCCGGATAGAAGGAACATAAATATTTTTTATAATATTTTTTGTCATTTTTAATGTCTACATCAAAATATTTTTTTTTTGATTAAAATTGGGATACTGCTGCCGGTGGATGGCGCGGTCAGCAGCACCCGGCGGCATCGCCATCGGAGGGCATGCGCCGCCATAAGCAGTAAAAATAAAAACGACAAATAAAGACAGGAACATATAAATGAATTAGACAACGGATAAACATACACATAATAAAATCCAACGATGAGCCCTGCCATCCCAGGGCTTAAAAAGAGTGGACAGTCCTTGGTGACGGTACGATAAGTACTAGACAGAGCGTCCGGTTACCAAGGCCTGAAGACCATCGCTGCGACTCCCCCCGAGGCGTAAAGGGCCTCGGGGTGGAGGAACCTGACCAGACAATACACAAATAAATATTACAGATCAGTATCACGGTAAGTATCACAGATAAAACTTATTACGTTATTGGGAGGCCGCAGGCCGACCAGTGACGCAATAAGGAGTTAAAACAATACCGCTGTAGAGCCATAACAACAGGCCTACAGCGGCATAACAAAATATCACAGAATAGAAAACAAATGATGTACCACCTCGGGTGTAAAGATCTCGGTGATACATCGTTAAAAAAACAATAACAAAACAAGACAACAAGTATAAATAACAACAGTACCACTAAGGGTGTAAAAGGCTCTTAGTGGCATAACGACAATACTAAAAGTACCCTGCCAGACCACCTGGAACAGGGTATGGGTAATAAATAAGATGCACACAAAGCATTTTTAACACAAAAATTAAAATAAAACAAAGATAAAAATAAAATTTAAAATGTCGGGGGAGACAAAAAGAGACGACTTGGATAAAATTAAGAGATGTAATGCCCCTAAAGCCTCTGAAGAAGATGCGAATTTCGGAGAAATGCAAGCATCTTTCTGTCAGAGGCAGCATCATAAGCAAGACCTTCGGCTACACTATCTGGGAGCTGCAGCCTTTGGCGCAATGGCTCAAGGGCTACACATTCCTCAATTATATGCCTCACGGTCAGCACCGTCCCGCAGACTGATCCTCACCGGCGAGAAGATGGCGATGTGTTAATGCCGTGTGACCCAAGCGTAAACGCGTCAGGGCCACACTCTCTCGCCGACTCAGATTTACAGGTGCCGGAGTTCTTCGGACCTCAGGTTTCACCTGTCTGAGCTTCGCCGTGAAGTTGTTCCACTTACGTTGCCATTTATGTTCGATCGCGGATCTAATGCACACTCTCAGATCCTCTGGGCGAATGGCAATATCCTGTGGCTCACCGACTTCGGCTGCATGACGTGCTGCCTGGTCGGTGAGTTCATTGCCAGGTATCCCCAGATGTCCGAGTATCCAGAAGAAAGTGATAGACTTCTGGCGGAGCATGTAGAGATACGTCAGGATGTTCTGCACAAGTGGATCGATGGTATGAGAGCGGCAGATCGCTTGCAACGCGCTCAGCGAGTCGGAACAAATGAGGGCTTGCAAAATCGCAAATAATTCCGTAGTATACACAGTGGCCTGGAGAGGAAGTGACCAGGCGTGAGGATTGTCACGAATGACGATGGCACTTCCCACACTCGTAGCTGTTTTGGAACCATCTATATATATGCGGAGAGAGTCAAGTTCGCTAATGATCTCATAAAAGCGGGATCGATATTCGAATGAACTGGTCTCCTCCTTGTTGAGGCCAGTCAGGTCGAAACGACACCTTACGTTAGGGATCAGCCAAGAGGGCACTTCCATAGAACGTTTAGGAAGTACCCTGGCGAACTGTAAGTTGAGACCCTCTAATAACTCCTACTTTCGAACGGCCACTGGTCGACTTACGGTGGGACGTCGATCATATAGCCCCTGTAAACGGTATCTGAATAGAGTCGGGTGATTTATATGTGAAGGTGTTGCATATACCCCCGCTGCATAATTGAGCAAGAGATGTTCACGTCTCAGTCGCAGCGGAGGAAGACCCGACTCTACGCAGAGGCTCATTGAAGGGCTCGTTCAAAATGCTCCTGTAGCCAGTCGTATGCCTGCATGATGAACAGGATCTAGGAGTAGAAGCGCAGACGCCCGGGTGGAGGAGTAAGCAATGCTGCCGTAATCAATCCTAGTCAGAACTAGCGATTGATACAGGCGAAGCAACGACTCCCGGCCCGCACCCCACGATGCACCAGCCAAGCACTTAAGCATGTTTATTGTCCTGCGACAACTCGCAGCTAAGGCTTGGAGGTGTGGACGCCACGTAAGTTGTTTATCGAAAATAAGTTCTAGAAACCTGACGCTATCGACGCACTGAAGGACGGATCCTTTTAGTGTGAGAACAGGATCCGGATATGCGCTGCGCTTTCTGCAGAAGTGAACCACCGATGTTTTTTGTGGTGAGAAACGAAAACCAAGAGCTTCTGCAGAAGTCACCACTTCGTTGATGCCTTGTTGCAGCCGTTGTTGGATATCCTCGATGGAATCGGCTGCATAAAAAATGGTGAGGTCATCAACGTACAAGCAACGACGAATTGGGGCTGAAGCTGCAATATGACTGACTGCGATGGAAAACAAGGTGACACTAATGGTGGAGCCTTGAGGAACACCATTCTCCTGGGAGTGGGCCTCAGACTCAGTGTCACCAACTCGGACACGAAAAAACGGTCAGTCAGAAAACTTTTCACGAACTGAGAGAGGTTACCTCTTAAACCCCAGTCGTGCAGCTTCTTGAGAATGCCTCCAGGTCATGTCATAAGCTTTCTCCAAATCGAAAAACACAGCCACGAGGTGTTTTCGTTGGAGAACGGCGTCTTGAATGGCATTGTCGAGGCGAACAAGATGGTCCGTAGTATGGTATCGGCGGAACCTACATTAGTGTTTAGGTATAAGGCTGTGGGATTCCAGCCACCAGACGAGACGGTTGTGCACCATTTTTTCCAGTACCTTGCTGAAACAGCAAGTCAAGGATATTGGACGGTAGCTAGTTAGTTGCGATGAATCTTTACCCTCTTTTAGCAGCGGGATGATGGTAGCTTCCCGCCACTGCGGAGGGTAAAGGCCTTGCCCAAAAATTTCGTTGTACAGATCCAGTAACCTACACTTACCAGGATAAGGCAGGTTTCGGATCATGGCGTAGGGGATCTCATCAGGTCCAGGGGATGTGTTCCCAGATCCCCGAAGCGCCTCCAGTAATTCTTGCATTGAAAAAGGTTGGTTATACTGGAGGGATTCATCTGAGAAAAAATCAAGATTGTTTTGTTCGTGTTCGTGAAGTCCGGGTCATAATTCTGGGAGCCACTGACGCGCTCAAAGTACTTAGCTAAACAATTAGCTATTTCCGCGCGGTCAGTGATGTTCCGACCGTCAACGACGAGAAGGGAGGGCATAGGTGAACGGGAATATTTCCCAGTAATTGCCCTCACTCTTCTCCATACCTCTGAGGTGGTCGTGGAGGTATTTATGGCCGAAACATATTGCTCTCATAATAGCCTCTTTTGTTCTTTAATTGTGCGTTTACAGCGTGCTTGAGCACGCTTGTAGGCTATCACATTTTCCTGCGTGGGGCGACGTCTGAGTTCGTTGTACGCCCGCTTTTTCTCTGCAACTGCTACACTTACAACTTCATTCCACCATGGTACTTGACGTTTGGGTGGAATGGTGGACGACTTCGGTATACTCTGATATGCTGCTTCAATGACACTGGAGGACATTTGCTCCACATCATCTTCTACGTCGCCAGTCAGCTCGGGTGTACGGAATGAATCGACGTACATGTCCCAGTCAGCTTGACGAAGACGTCATCTCGGCGAAGACGAATGTGGAGTCATCAAATTCAAAATAATCGGTATATGGTCACTACCGTATGAATCAGACGCCAGCGTCCACTCATAACGGTGCGCCATGACCGGTGAGCCGAGTGGTAAGTCGATAGCCGACAACTCAACGGTTCTTGCATTAATAAAAGTACCTTCACCGGTATTCAACAAGACCGCTTCAGACTCATCTAGAAAACGTTCGATGAGTCTTCCACGGGCGTCTCTTGTGCTACAGCTCCACATAGGGCTGTGAGCATTAAAATCTGCCAGTAACAAAAATGAACGTGGTAACTGTAATGTAAGCTCGGTCAAATCTTCGACGTTCCAGTCGAAGTCTGGTAGATAGACCGAGCATACTGTGAACTGGGGCGGTTTCATAAAACGAACTGCGATGGCTTGTAGGGGGGTGTTTAAAGGATGGTCCCTGAAAGGGACGCCATCTCTGATTATGATGGCAACACCCCTCCTCGCCCTGATGTCTGGCTGTACGTCGTGCCGGCGGATTTGATGGTATTTGATAGTAAATTGTTCCGCCGGTCGTAAATGTGTTTCTTGGAGGCACACGCACATAGGCGTGTGCTCAGCCAGAAGCATCTGCAATGCACAGTAATGGTGCTTAACACCATTACAGTTCCACTGTACGATAGCCATTTTTGTTACTACTAGGGTTGCTCCCTAGGAAGTGTGGCTACTTCCTAGGTTTCCCCTTAGGCCAGCCTTTTTTCCTTTTTGTAACGCGCGCCTCGGCGTCGGAGTTGTCCGACTCCGTGGCCGAGGTGTTGGTGTACGCGTCGGACGTCGGGCGTTTAATACCCGAAAGTGCCGACGCTAAGGCACTTTCCGAGTCGCTCATGGGTGTTATAATGGAGCGACTCGGGAGGGGGGCGACCGAGCGTGTTGGTGGGCCCGGTCGAGACGACTCCGTCGATGTTGGTTGCGGAGTCGCCATGGGTGTCGGAGACGGAAGAAATTCCGCCTCCGATTTGGAGGTGACAGGTCCCTTTTTGGGGCTCCTTGGTTTGGTCACCTCTTTTTCCCCCTCACTACTTCGTCTTCGCCCAGGCGTCGTCCTCTTTGGTGAAGACTTCTTCCTAGGGGAAGTTACCACATTCTTGACTACTGGTCCCTGAGGCGTTGGTGTTATAACCCTGTTCGTCTCAGGGACCTTGGCTGATGCGACAGCGGTTTTGTTTGGTGTAGAGCTAGCTACACCTAACGAGCGCAATAGGCTCTGCTGCATACCTTCCATAGTAGTTTGCATTCGTTTTATCCTTTCTTGAAGTTCACTCACTTCTTTATTTCTCTGAACCCCTGCAGGGGCGGGGGCTGCAACAGTGCGTGCGTAACCATCCAAGGCTGAACGACGGGGCATACTGCCCAGAAGTTTCCGGCGGCCCTCTGGATAAGATAACTTTTCCAGGGCTCTCAGCTCTTGGATGGCTGATTCTTGCTTGAAAATGGGGCAATTTCTAGATTTTGCAGAATGATTGCCATCACAGTTGATACATTTCATCGGCTCGCCGCATACGCATATCTGTTGCTCGACGTTACATTTCTGGGATATATGTCCGTACCTTTGACAGTTGTAGCACCTCATGCCGGGATGTACGGACGTACGTCGATTTTGTTGAAGAGACCCACGACCACCTCCTTTGGGAGGTGGTCTTATTAAATGTTAAAAGTATAAGGGGTGAATTTGGATATTTACCCTTACTATATCTGAGTCTCCTCGCCTCAATAACCCCCTGTGAAGACATCTCCGACACTATCTCATCAGGAGTGCAGTATGCCAATGATGGATGTATGATGATACCTCTGGAATAATTTAATACCCCGTGTGGTGCCACCTCTATAGCATACTGCCCTAAATTCTTCAATTGTTGGATCTTTTCTGATTGTGCCGGTGAGTATGCCTCCACGAGCAACCCTTTGCCCGATAGTTTGGCATCCTTTACCTGTCCAATATTTTCTCGTACCAACTTTGCTAACAAGAAGGGACTTATCTTGCTAAAGTCCGCTTCTGTAGGCTATAGAACTAAAGACTTCAAATAACTGATAACTTCCGATCTTGGGGTGTCTAAAGGAAATAGACGCCCACGATTTTTGCCTTTTGATTTTTTAGAAGGAGGACGGTTACCCCCTGTTGCGATAGCAGTAACGCCGCCGGCATGCGGTGGCGTGACTGAAGTCGATAGAGTAGCTGGGGTACTCTCATTGCTCGCACCAGTTGACGGCGGTGGAGCTTGGTTCGCGTCCGTGTTTAAGGGCCCGGACTCGCCCGTAGAGACATTATTTTGAACTTCCATAAAATGTAACACAAAAATACCCCCACCCCGCTCCCCACCCTCCACGGAGCCTCATAAGGGACGTGGGACTCCCACGCCAGGGATACGGGAATGAGGGGCCCTAGGGGTAAGCCCATTGCCCCAGTGTCACGCACGACCCCGGGGCGCTCGAATTTACTGCGGCCGGTGCATAACCGCAGCAACGGTCTATGCCTGAAGCCAGGGCCGAAGTGAAGTGTTGTTCCGCCGTACCCGCAGGTAACGGCTTTCCTCAGTCACCAGGATCTCCTTCTCCAGGCAACGCCGCTAAGCCACACACGAGCTAGTGTGGGTCCCGAAGATGACTTGAAGTTGGGACAACATTGAAAAAACGAAAACAAAACAAAACCAAAAACAAAAAAGATACAAAAGATAAAAGAAAACCTGAAACAAAAAGAAATAAAAATAACGAAAACAAGAAACAAGAAAAACGAAACGAAATAAAAAGATAGGTTGAAAAAATGAACTGTCAATCCGACACCTTTAGTGAAAACGGTGGTACCTCGAGAAGGAACAGTGCCGGTCTTGGGTAGTTAGAGGCTAATGGAATCCGAAGATTTCTATATTGCGCATAAACTACCCCTGGGACCCTTAGCCTCCTTGACACCAATGGGGGATAAATATCCCTCACGGGTGCCAAGGACAGCTGCTATAAGTGCCCTCACCACCCTCAAAATATTAATTTTAATATAATTATCTAAATTATGTAAACTAGTTATACAAAATACAAAATCGTAGTCATAACCACGAAATCCCTGTGGATTCATCATGTCTGTAAAATTGTGTACTATTTTTAAAATATGTAAAAAATGACGGACGGTAATTGGGAATCATGCTGTGAAACATGTTGCAAATTTTTTTGGGCGAAAATAAAGTGGCAGGTAATCTACAAAATAAGTTGTGTTGCAAAACCGAATACCATAAAGCAGTGCGTAAATCTACTACAGTGCGTTCAAATTTAAGAACGACCAACAAAAAACCATAAATCAAAATAAATTTGAAAAGTATTTTAGTTGGATAAAAAAAAGAGATTATGTTCAGTTAAAATGTAAAAATATACTTATATCCTTTAAAACATGGGATCGTTGCTTTGTCACTTTTCACAGCAAAATCATAGAAAAACACGAGTCGACTTTCGGCTTTTACACCATCCTCAGGTGAAAAACATAACTAAAAATTGTTCTTTTAGGCGAAAACTATTTATAATATAAATTGGAGTAAATAATGTATTGGTGGGGGATGTTAGAGATAGAGGCAGATATAATCACAGTAAACAAATGTACATCTACTTGAAACAGGTCATTCGGTAAAACCCGATCAACAACCCAAAATATTACATATTTGTAAAAAAGGCCGCAAACTCAACATTTTGGAAGCCCTGGAAATCAACAAATTGAACAAAGACCCAAACCACGTCATCTTAAATGACCATATTGATTTAAACAAATCGCCTTTATTAAATCTATAACACGGTGCATCTCACGTTTTGTTGTTTTCGAATAGTTTAGTTGATAGGTACCCATTTTAAAATTTATCCATTCCTGGTAATTAATATTTAAATGGTCTTTTTACAATATTTTTGATTTCACATCATTTAACAAACCTTTTAGTTTAACAAAAACAGCTACCTGCTGGGTGTAACCCTTCGTGCAAATCAATAAATATCTCTACCTTGACAAATTAACACAGCCAGATACCTGTATATTTTTTCTTTATTTCTGGTAATTATCATTCACCGCTGTTTCACGTGTCTGGTTTCCCCCAACGTACTCTAGTCATTTTTAATAATATTACACCTAACCGTTTTTAAAATAAATCTCGCTGTAAGTACCTTTGCAAATAATACAAAAAAATTTTAGTCTTATCAAAAAATTGGTCAATTTGGGTGTTCCCTTACATTTGTTTACTGTGATTATATCTGCCTCTATCTCTAACATCCCCCACCAATACATTATTTACTCCAATTTATATTATAAATAGTTTTCGCCTAAAAGAACAATTTTTAGTTATGTTTTTCACCTGAGGATGGTGTAAAAGCCGAAAGTCGACTCGTGTTTTTCTATGATTTTGCTGTGAAAAGTGACAAAGCAACGATCCCATGTTTTAATATGGATTTTCACAAAGTAAACCTGTCTAGTATTAATTATTATATCCTTTATTATGAATTAACAAATAACTTGTTTTGCTATATTTATTTCTAATAGCTACGTTCAATCGTTGACGATTCATATACTACACTATATAATTTTCTATATATACATTGAATATTATTAATATGAAAGACTTACCAACTGTATTTTCAGAAATAAGAAGTTATAATGCACTTTTCTATAAATATTTAAATATATAGTATCTGAAATTTTAACAAAACGTAACTTTTTTTTTAATATTAAACATTTGTCTAAACAAAATTCGTCACGTAATTACTTTTGTTCACTCAAATTTTTCGATACGTCATAAAACACACTTTTTAGTCTGATTCACTATTAAATGAAAATTCTGACGAATCGGAATCACTAGCATCGACATTTATCACAAACCTATTTTGCAGTTCATCAATTGTGTCATCTAAGGCCCACATTTTTTTTTCTTCTTCGATAACATGATTTACAGCTTTTGCCCAATTTTCACCTTTCACTAATTTTATACCTTCCTCCATTAAGGTTTTTATTTCGTTTAATTTAAATGTTTTATTATTAGCCGCTACATGATTTTTAATTTGCCCCCATATCAATTCAATCGCGTTTAGTTCACAATGATGTGGCGGTAATCTTAATACAATTTTATTGTCCTTTTCTGCTATTTCGTCGATTGCGTATTTTAAGTAATTGTTTCTTAGTGGTCTTATTAAGGCCAAAAGTTGAGCTTTTGTCATATCCAATGTATAAGGTATTTTTTTGTTATCTAGCCATATCTTCAGCTCTTCTTTTTTCCAGTTTGAGGTCGGTAACTTTTCCAAACGTCTTGAATGATAAGGGGCGTTATCTAATACGATGACGCATCCGGGATCTAGCCTTTTCAGTATTTCTTTGAACCAGGCTTCATACATATTGGCATCCATGTCTTGATGATAGTCTCCAGTTCTTTTTGATTCAAAAAATAGAAGTCCACTATCAACAAAACCACTACAAGTACCAATATGCGTTAGGATGATTCTTCGGCCTCTTCCTGACGGTGCTTTCAACCCTGTGCTTAAACTTTAAACACGAGCCTCACGAGCAGACATTATCGACTGATCTGTCCAAACTTTCATTTTCGATTGCCCTTCATTGATCCAGGTCTCATCTGTGTAGTATATAGTCCGACCTTGAGATCTATATTCTAATATTTTTTCTAAATAAGAACGACGCCAAATTACTATATCATCTCGGTCTTTAAGCAGGCTATTATGTGTTCTTTTGCCAAACTTAAAGTTTAACTGTTTCGTTAGAATAGTATAAAAAGTTGAACTTTTGAAATTGGGCAAAAGCGGATCGTCATTTACTAATTTTAAAACTTTGTCAATAGTCAGGATTTCATTTCTAAAAAAGAACTCATGAACTTTCCGCCTTATTTGAAATTTTTCGTAATCATCTAGTGATGAAGCAATCGTTTTCTTATTTTTGGACCTTTTCTTAGGAGACGAAACAGTTCGCGTTTCCTTTTGTTCTTTTATAATTTTAAAAACAGTTGAATGATGAATTCCAATAATTTTTGCCACATCATAAACTAATTCTTTCACGGTTAGTTTTTCATTTTTTTCCCTTAAATACGCGTAGGCATTAAGACACATTGTCTTTTCACGTGAAGTTAAGTGCCCTCTCTGACGTTTATTAATTTTAATTGTTGTATTTACATTTTTGGATGTACTAGGTACTAAAATTGCTGACATATTTATACTTAACGTTTTAACTTCGTTAAAATCACGTAATTTATTAATTAAAAACTATCTTAAATGTTATTAACTTAGACACTACACTAAAACTTATTGATCTTATAAATCTAATAACACTTCAATAGTTCAATATAAAACAAAATAAATGCAAGTTATTCACAATAAGCTGTTTACAAACATTAAAAATTATCGCATATTTCATATGTTCAACACTCTTTATCGAAAACTCACAATTTTACCTGATCAGCTAAAATGATTATAGGGAGTAATTAAAACCACTTGTAAATAAATATGCAAAAATTTTGGAAAAAAAATTTTTTTGACAATAGTGACCATGATATCACTGATATTGGTCATACAATATAAAGTAGAAATAAAAAAAATACCATTAAACCCCAATAAAATTTATTTACTTAAAGGTTCTTTTTAAACTAATATAACAAAGGCCGGTGATATCTTTTGAAGAATTATTTTTAAATACTTATTTAAGTAGTAATACTTTTGTACAGCATTTTCAAAAAACAGTAAATTGTTCGATATAGTAATGTTTTTAAATTCATATCCAAATATCTGTTTTTATTGTCAGAAATGAAAATAAGTTACAACTCAAATTTTTCAGCATAAATTTTATACTGACTTTTTTAATTTTTTTTCTTATTAGTAAAAAGAACAAAATATATAATTTGTCCTATTAGGTATTATAGGTATATCTTTATTTTCTGATATAATATGTATCTATAAATTTATGATTATAAAACAAAATGTAGAAGCACAATATTCCAACAATATTCGTCAATTTTTTACATCCAGTTAAATTAATTTTCTAATTTTCTATAACTGCAATGTATACTTTGTATTATGGGCGCAAGCTAAAAAGACCATTTTTATCTACGTCTGCATTTATCTTTGTCTATCATATTAATAAATAGAAGTTTACTCACTCATTCTTATAAAAACATAATTACTTGGTTTGGTTGGTAACTATGGAAATAATACAATTTGTGTTCCCCTCACCTCAGTTTCTGGAGGTCTTTTGAGCTTGCGACCATTGCACTCTCTCAGCATATTTTAGTAAACCTGGATATTTTTTATCGTTATACAAATTTATAGGTAAATTGAAAAAGATTGAACATAGCTTTAAGAAATAACAATGCAAAATAAGTTACTTTTGTAGTTACTAATAAAGGATGTAAGTATATTTTTACGTTTTACCTAAACAAAACCTCCTTTTTTATGCAACTAAAATACTTTTGTTTGTAATTTCTTTTGATTTATGGTTTTTTGTTGGTCGTTCTTATATTTGAACGGACTGTAGGTGAATATTCACTTTACTATTAGGGACTGCTATAGGATTTCACTGCGTTGTAGAAATGGAGCAAAATTAGCGATCACAATCGGAGCATTCTTTATAGTAATAATTTTTATGTAAGAAATTCAATTTTTTACGTAAAGTAAAACTATAATATCTAAATGGAAAACAGTTGTCTTTAAGTCTAACTATAATAATCTTTTATGCTATACAGGGTAGGAACAGAATTATGAGACATAGGGTAAATGCAATGGAAGTTTTTTCGTGACCTCTGATTTTTTCTGACCAACAATATTTCGTTTTTACATTGTCAGTTGAATTTTTAGTTGACCAGAAATTTATTTATTGCTACCAATTACTTCATGTGTGGTAATTTTAGATTTTATTTAACAAATATCAAAATATTTTGTATACACACATGGTAATAAGTTTTTAATAAAATGAAATATGATTAATTTGAAAATATTAGATTCAAATTTTTAAAACCAGTTCCCATTTTATTTGCTTTGTGTTTGATAAACAATTCACATTTGAATCGATTCGCTCACTCGGCGCCAATATTATTGAAATACTTGTTATATTATAAATTTTATAATCTTGAATATAGCTAAATCGTCAATATTTCTTGATTCCAGGAAACAATTCCACAGAATAAGTTCTAACCAAGGTTAGTGTAATTATTCTTAATTTTTAAGAGAAAATTTTCTTTCTTGAGCGATGCCAAAATCGATGAATTAACATTTATAGGTCCAGATATCAAAAAATTTATAAAGGACTTAGCTTTCATTTCAACCTTAAATGAAGTAGAAAAGGAAACCTGGCTGTTGTTTGCCGAAATCACGGAAAACTTTCTTGGAAATGGTAAGTTTCCTAAATACGTCGACATAATTGAGAAAATGTTACAATCTTATCATAAAGTGAAGTTGCAATATGTCCTTGAAAATATATTTTGTGCAGTCTCATTTAGATTTTTTCCTTAAAAAATTGGGGGGGGGGCGTCAATGATAAAGACGGAGAACGTTTCCATCAAGATATTGCTATTATGGAAAAGTTATCTAAGTAAATGAAATTCTACAATGCTGGTTTTAATTAAGAAAACTTCGACCTCAAACTACAAACGAAAAACAAAGAAAGATTAGGAAAAAAGTTTTTTAATTCCACATAATTTTTTTTCTTCAAAAATAACACTAAATATTGCGATTTTCTCACATAATAGTGACGTAGCTGAAATGTTTTATTTACATTTCTACAATATAGAAAGTATGAGGAATATGAATCACATAAATTCGTTCGCGAGGAAAAAAAGGTTTTTTTGTTGCCTAGTGTTATCTGACTTCAAAAGATTTTTGATTGTAACATTTTGAATATTACAACGAAAGAATTTTTAAAATCGGTGAAAGATTGACAGAGTTAAGCCCGAACAAAAAAGTGTGTTTTGAGTCGCTCCGTGCATGCTTCCGCTAGCTATGCCAACAAGTAAACGTCCATTATCCGTAGATCCAAATACAGACTGTTAAAAACATATATTTTCCTCTGCCTTGACTGCAGTCGGGTAAAAATAGTTACTGCTACTGAAATTTCAAAATGCTTGTCTATTATGTAAGATAGAAAATGTTTGGTACTGACGAGTCCTCTCTGAATATCGGCGTGATCCAATTTCTTCTCGACGTCGTAATACGCCATTTCTGCGAATTTAAAATCGGAACGGAGCTCGCTTAATACCGCCGTTCAGACAACGTTTAATTTTATCACTGAAAGAAGAGATATTGTGTCTATTATTTATGAAAAAGAAGTGGCAATATTAAGAGAGTCAAACCAAAGGGTATAGCAAGATAAGCATAGGGAAATGGCCCCCATAGCTGATATCTGTAATAATATATGTAGGAACATTGGTATAATAATAGTCAAAAGATTTTGAGGTAAGAGACCTATTTTCGTTTGCGCAGGTGGAGTGGGTAAAATATATCAACTCACTGCCCTATGGTTCATAAGATACATGTATTTGACAGATATCCACCTTACTTTCAAAATGACAGACTGATCCATTTTAAAATACGTTTCTGCGCATCTCTCAGTTCATTTTCTGCTGGGTCTACCCCAAGTGATTGCCAAATATAGGGTCATTGATTCTTAACCTTAATTTGTCCTTGAGATATTAACCAAAATATTTGTGAGTGCTGTAATTATTCAAACTCAATTTTCTCAAAAACTATAACACCTAGGAAAATAAATCCGACGCCAAAATTTAGGTAATACTTGGGACTATATTAAATACATTTTTTGACATTTTCCCCTAAATTTTCAAAGTTCAAAATAATTGCATAAAAAATATATTCTATTTTTTAGTATGGTTCTAGTATACTTACATCTTATCAAAAAATATAGAATATTGCTTACCTTATATACTTACAGCGCACCAAATTTTATCAAAATCGAAGAGGCGCTTTTTGAGTAATAAATAATTTATTGATTATATGGTATGTATTAACTGTAGAAAATAGTGCTTAAAAATAACTGTATAAAAAGTTTTTTAATTTTTTGGTAAATTTCTAGTATACTTACATCGATCAAAAAATGCAGTATATTGTTTAGCCTATCTACTTATGCTACACTAAAGCTCAGTTTTGTCATATTAAATCTAGGAGTAGTTAAATAGAGGGTAACTGTGTTGATATAATCGTATTGTTTGAATAGTTCAAGAACTTCCTTTTTTCGGTAAATAGTTTAAGATAGTTAGAATAACATAGAAATAATATTCTCCAATTTAGAATTCAGTTTGAGCAATATTGCAGGGATAAATCACCCCATTAATTTAAATATCAGTTTTCATTCGCCCATTCTTTGCTGTCCCCCTTCAATTTCTACGATATTAGTTAGTTAGTTTATTTATTATTTTGATTTAATCATACAATTTTATACAAATTGGTTGGTAGTGTAATGTGCTACGTAGTTACATCAATGGCGAAAGAATATAATATTATGTATTATAAAAGGACCTGTAACAATATTGTTTTATTGAAGCAAAAGTTATATAACTACTAGACAGTGGCGGCAACAAAATTAAATGTTATATATGTATGTATGTAGAAATTCATTATTTTTAAATAAGGTAACCACATTTACTAATGAGTTCACATAAGAAAAGTGGTCAATTTATTTAGTGGATTTTATCATTCTTTACCTCCTTTGCATACTTGGTACGTAATATTAAATTATTATTTAACATATAACGTATATACCTAAATGTTTATTCAAAGAGACGGCTAATATATGTCAAAAAAATTCGTCAAGTGCGTGTTTGACACGCACTAAGTAATATCGTCTCACATCAAAATCGGTTCAGTAGTTTCAGAGTTTATCCTAGCCAAACATTGTGACATGAGATTTTTATATTATATCTTATTAGTAATTAGCATAAATCTTAAGTTCATTGTGATGAAAACACAGGTTTAAATACGTTTATGTTGTGTGTCCAAAGCTTGGAGAGATTGAGACAGAAAACGAGCGATATGTATATATGTGTCCGCGCGATAACTCTCGAACGAAGTATCTAATATTTACGAAATTTGTTGAAAACATTGAAAGTCCCAAACCCTTGAATGAGTTCCTCAGCCAGACACGTCGGATGCCAGGAACATGGTTTTTGTTCTTGTAAAAAATTAGTTTTTTGCCAAAATTTCCACTTATTCAAAAATTTTTGCTAAATTTCTTTACACCATTTAAAAGAGGAGAAAAAATAACATAAAAAAGCTCTTTAAACTATTGTTCTATGTCAATTAGTTTCCGAGAAAAACGAATTTCTATAAACGGAAATTCGCTATGTTATGCAGAATGCTGCGACAGGGGTATTATATCATCTACTATTTGATTTTTCAAATTAATGTTTCCCAAGCCTAGCTTTTTAAATACAATAGTTTTCACCCATTAACGTTCGTTTTAAATGCAATAGTTTAAATACCAACATCTAAGGTCTATTGCAATTTAGTCATCTTTTATATATTGGGAGCAAGAAAAATCTTAATCATATCACAGCCGCATGTACCCTAACTCAAAAGAATAATTAACGATGTTTATTTGATTGTTCGGTTATTTTGTCGTACAGTTATTTTGTCGTTCGGTTATTTTGTCCACAGTTATTTTGTCTAAGTTTATCTTGTCATTCAGTTATTTTGTACACGGTTATTTGGTTGCGGTTATTTATCCACAGTTATTTAGTTGCGGTACCGTTATTACTTATTAGTTATTACAAATAAAAGATAGAATTACCGACTGAGTGTTATTTTGCTATTATATACTAGATGGCAGTACAATCTAAATTAGAGTAGAGTCCCTATAATAAATAGAGTCGTGACATGTGTGCTGAACGCTGATTGGTTCCGGCATTTTCTATCCAAAGTTTTCGTGAAATACATTGGAAATAAATTAAATGTTAACAAAAAACCATTTAGTTTGACTTAGAAAGAATAATTAAATTAAAAATTTTTAATTGTTCATTAATTCATAACTTATTGACAATAATTATGTACTCAAAAATATTTACTCAAACATGTGATAATTAATTTTGAAGCTTCCCGCTCTGTTTTGGATACAAAATGGATGACATGTCACGACTCTATTTTGTATCCAAAACAGAGCGGGAAGCTTCAAAATTAATTATCACATATTTGGGTGAATATTTTTGAGTATATAATTATTGATAATAAATTATGAATTAATGAACAATTCAAAATTTTTAATTTAATTATTCTTTCTACGTTAAAATAAATGGTTTTTGTTAACATTTAATTTATTTCCAATATATTTTACGAAAACTTTGGATACAAAATGCCGGAACCAATCAGCGTTCAGCAGACATGTCACGACTCTATTTATTATAGGGACTCTAAATTAGAGTAAAGTCCCTATAATAAATAGAGTCGTGACATGTCATCCATTTTGTATCCAAAACAGAGCGGGAAGCTTCAAAATTAATTATCACATATTTGGGTGAATATTTTTGAGTATATAATTATTGATAATAAATTATGAATTAACGAACAATTAAAAATTTTTAATTTAATTATTCTTTCTATGTTAAACTCAATGGTTTTTGTTAACATTTAATTTATTTCCAATATATTTTACGAAAACTTTGGATACAAAATGCCGAAACCAATCAGCGTTCAGCAGACATGTCACGACTCTATTTATTATAGGGACTCTAAATTAGAGTAGAGTCCCTATAATAAATAGAGTCGTGACATGTCGTCCATGTTCTATCCAAAACAGAGCGGGAAGCTTCAAAATTAATTATCACATGTTTGAGTGAATATTTTTGAGTACATAATTATTGTTATACCTCATTTCAAATACAACTGATCATGAGTTATCGTTAAAAAATTAAATAATTCTTATATTCAAAGCAAATTAATCTTCTATTCTTTTCTAAAAACAAACTGCAAATCTAAAATTTACGTAAATGCAATAATGAAAGAGATAAAGCCAAGAAAACGGAAATTATTTAAATTCAAGGTGATGAAACATGGTTAAATTTAAGCGAAATAAACCATAATAAGTTATGAATTAATGAACAATTAAAAATTTTTAATTTAATTATTCTTTCTAAATTAAACTAAATGGTTTTTGTTAACATTTAATTTATTTCCAATGTATTTTACGCAAACTTTGGATAGAATATGCCGGAATCAATCAGCGTTCAGCACACATGTCACCACTCTATTTATTATAGGCACTCTACATTAGAGCATTAGAGTCGTGACATGTGTGCGGAACGCTGATTGGTTCCGGTATTTTCTGTCCCAAGTTTGCGTAAAATAGATTGTAAATAAATTAAATATTGACAAAAATCATTTAGTTTAACCTAGAAAGAATAATTAAATCAAAATTTTTTAATTGTTCATAAATTCATAACTTATTAACAATAATTATGTATTCAAAAACATTTACTCAAATATGTGATAATTAATTTTGAAGCTTCCCGCTCTGTTTTGGATAGAAAATGGCTGACATGTCACGACTCTATTTTTATTATAGGGACTCTACATTTATATAGAATCCCTATAATAAATTTTATATCTCTTACTAATAAAAGATAAGGAAAAAGAATTTAAACAAAAATATTCTTAAATAATAACTATTATGTATTATATAACGGGGTATAGATATAAAATACCTGGGTATATAACCGGGTATAGTTACCTATATATTATTAAAATTAAAAGAATTTTACAGCAAACCTTTGAAATGGGCCATTTCGTATCGGCGTAAGCCAAAGTCGCTTACTTTTATTTTTAATGACATTACACTTGTTTTGAAGCGCACTTGGCTTGCTTTTGAGATATTTGTATATTCCTGTCTCACTTTCCATGTTTTAGAGAGAAGGGTCAAGTATTAACGTTCGGTATATATCGTATACAGTATACGATGTATACCGAACGTTAATACTTGAGGCTTCTCTCTAGAAAGTCTAGAACATGGAAAGTGAGATAGGAATATACAAATATCTCAAAACAAGCCAAGTGCGCTTCAAAACAAGTGTAATGTGATTAAAAATAAGAGCAAGGGACTTCGGCTTACGCCGATATGAATTGACCCTATGTATATATTCATGTATATGTAGTAATATGAAATTTGAAATTTCAAATATGTATGCAGTTTATTCTCTAGTTTATGTATATTTATTTTTTGAAAGAAAGAAAATGTGTTTTAACGTTTATTTTAGTAAACAATAAATTGCTTAAATATTATTTGAAAATTTTTTAAACCTAAATTCCCAAATAATTTATTACTAATTTATCCAAGGAGATGAAAGATTAGAAATAATACTCCGACTTTCTTCAGTAGAATAAATTGTTTCTTTATTTTGTTCCAAAAATTTTTCGGTATATTTTATACCTTCTTCAGTGGCTACAAATACAAATAATTATTTACAATGTAATACTTCTAAATAATTAATATTGTTTTAACAATAATATTGAATTTGATAACAAAATTTTTTTAAATTTTTTAGTTTTGGTTTTGTTGGAATGTATAATGAAAAATTTTTTTAAAAAACTAGTGAAATAACATTTTCGTTAAAAATATGTTGGAGCGAGTAAGAATGAAAAACTTATTTGAGACCTCGAGAAACCAAAAATGACGTTCATTAAAATTTGAATATATATGTCCGATTTTTGGAAGCCAAAATTTTGGCCATTTTCGCCATTTTTAATGCTTTTTTGCAAAAATTGGCCAAATTTCAAAAATTTTTCAATTTTTTTTTACACTATCGAAAAGAAATTTTAATGAAGGTCATTTTTGGTTTCTCGAAGTCTCAAAACAAATTTCTGTCATAATCTTAGGTTCAGATTTTTCATGACACCAGCTGTAATAGCTGAATTTCCATTCTGGAGAAAAATAAGTAAAATAAATTTTGAGGGTCTGTAACTTTGTAACTATTTGTAATACGAAAAATTTGTAAGGAACTTTTTTGTAAAGCGTCAGTTGGACTACAAAACTGTCATTTAACTTTTTGTCCTATCTTTAATAGTTTAGCTTAAAAATGTAAAAAAAGTAAAATTTCAAGAAATTTAAATTTTAAGGCTCTGTAGAAAGTGAAATATTGGTGATAGAAATTTGACTCAATGAAATTTTTTGTCCAAAATTTAATGCTTAATAAGATGCTTTGAATCATTTTATGGAAAAATAATTTCTTCATAGTTTGCAGGAGTAAATAATATAAAAAATCGTTTTTCCTGTGTTACTTAAATGGGAAAACTTTAGGTTCGATGATGCACCTCTAAAAATTGGAATTTTGAGCTGCCCTTTGGTGAGGATGTTTGTTTAGACATATCCTACGATATTTTGAGCGGAGAGCGAGAGAAAATTTTTTTGGCACACCCTAATATAATATGCTCCGGGAATACAGTATGATTCGCTGGTGGTGCATTAATAGCGACGTGTGTACCATCAATTACAGCAATTACCCTGGGAAATCCGTATTTTTCATAAAATCTACAAAAATACAAATATTTATCAATTCAAACAAATCAAAAACCTTATAACCGAGTGGTAAATTCTTTAAATTATACATACCTTGCCCTAGCATTTGCAATTTCCCTTGGCGCTAAAGAAAAGTGAATTTTCCGCGGACATATTACATCATTGATTGCCCTCGTAACTCTGTCTATACTTCGGCTTACCGACATCTGCGACATGGGGATGGAAATGTCTTGCACAACAGCTAACTGGTAGCTCCCTTGGGCGTAAAAGCGGGGCCAATAAATATCGTCTGTAAGCGTATGCACTATTTCCTAACAGATATTTATTATTAAATTCATTATTTTCGAACTGGGCTTTAATTACGATGCATCAAAAATGTGGCTGTCGTGAGTGGAACCTGACCAGCGTGCAACCACGTTCATAATTTTTAATTGTGTACCGCACACAACCTAAACATTTATTGAAAAATAACATTTTGTATTTCTAAATGTTTCTGCATTTTAGTCACCTGATAACTGAATTTTTGTGAAGCGAACAGCTTTTGTCAAACGAAAACGCATTTTAAATTCAACTTCGTCGAATACATTTATTGGATTTTCAGTTCGCCTAAAAATTCTTTGTGCCCGAGGAATGCAAATGTTTTTTACCTCGTCTTCTGATGTTGACCAATCAGATGAAATAGATTCTGCTCACAGAATTAACCCGGAGATATAGATGACATTTTTATTTCTAAAGTTATACCTAGTACAAAATAAATGAAAAAATAATAATATGTGTAAAATATATCATTTTACTTACCACGTTTTTATAGTCAGTAATTAAAAAACAATTTCAAGCCTGTGATAAATTTTTTTAAAACAAACTGTTTACAAAAGTAGAATTCGAATATGTATATTTAAATCATACGTGGTTTTTTAACCAAAACTTGTAAAATAAAAATAAAATAGAGAAAATATGAACAAATTAAATCTCTATGATACAGATCTGTCAGTTTAATATCCGAATAAAATTATTTTTATTCTTAATTTATTTCTCTTTTCTCTAAACTTAATTTGTTTCTCTTTTATAATACATTCTGACATATATATGAATAGTCAATTTACCCGTAATTAACTGTAAAATATAAATTTATTTGAAAAAATACAAAAAATTATGTTAATCTTTTGAAATGGCCTGTATTATAGTTTATAAATTCGAACAGAGATGACACTAGCTATTCTGAAAACAAAATATGTATAGTTGAGTTTACATGTGTAAACTTGACACCACTTAATAGTCAATTACAACTTACTAAGTTATAAATTCCAATAAATTAGCTTTTGAACATGCAAAATGAATAAAAAAATATATTTAATTTGCTATTAAATGTCCTCAAAGCTATTATAGGAAAATAATATTGTTCAGTATCAAATTTAAAGATATCTTCTAATTATGAGACAGTAAGAAAAAATTATTGTATCGTGTAAACTACGCTTTCAACATCAGTATAATACATATATTTGTACACAGGGACGTGGGAAATTTTTTAATGTTATTTGTGTGTTTTCTTGCCTCTGGTTGTTAAGTTAGCCTTAAATTTAATAATAGTACGACTATTTGAATGTCAAACTATCTGTTTTGGTTAAAAAATTTCATTAATAGTTTTTTTTTCTGTTTTAAAAATAGCCCCAGCAAAGTGAGAATAAATTTTCATAGAAACGTAAATGAAGTTATCGACACATTAATAATAATAATGTTAATAATCATTTGGTCACACAACGAAATTATTATATCGTCGAAGAAAGCCGAGGTTCGACGATATAAAAAACTTGTCGATGAAATGTTATTCCTTGTGCTTTTTTTCTAATAGGGTTTTTAGTCGAATTTTCTCCGAAAAATTAGACTTATACAGTCTATACGATAAGAGCTGCGAGAGGCGAGACCAGGGGCGCTATCCGTTTTCGGACCCGTAGAACACGATTATGTAAAAAAAAAAGATGTCTGATATATATATATATATATATATATATTTTCCCGCAACCTTTTAATATGTGTAGGGCCCCCCTATGGAAGTTAAGAGATGAAATTTGGTAAGTGGGGCTTATTCCGATGCACAACAATACTATCAAAGTGGGGTCAAATTTTGAGCAAATTTTTTTTCGGACCCGACCTTTAAGGGGGTGGTGGGGGGCGGAAAAGCAATAAAACTTTTCCAAACCAGTTTTAAATAATGTTTCGGTCAATTATCTACAACATATCCAAAATTCAGCTTCCTAGGATGATATGGTGGGAGTAGAGGGGGGAAAAACGATTTTCGCTGGATCTAACAGGCCCCCAGCCCCCCAGAATTAACGTAGAGGGTTGAAATTTGGTGTGTTGATAAAGTTCGTACCTAGGTTGTGCTTTTTGGAGGTTTTAATATTTTACCCCCACCCCCCTCATTTTTAAGCTACAATTTCATGCATTTTCGACGTTTTCGAAGTTTGTACCACTCGCACAGGTCACCCGAATAAACCTAGAGGGCTGAAATTTTGTATTCGGATTGAGTTAGTATCAAGGGGGTGCCTTTTGGGGGTCTCGACTTTTAACCCCTACCCCCACCATTTTTATACCCAAAAGAACATGATTTTTCTTGTTTTTTAACAGTTTCGTTCGGGTCAAAATCTCCCCAAATAAACCTAGAGGGCTGAAATTTGGTGTACAGGTTAAGCTAATAGCCAGACACTGTTTTTTGGAGGTTTCAACTTTTAACCCTTACCCCCACGATTTTGACGCCAATATTTCCTTAATTTTTTTGCTTGTTTTCTAACACGTCTAGAGACTCCATAAGGAAACCTAGAGGGCTGAAATTTTGTACGTGTATTCAGTTAGTATCCAGCTAGTACCTTGTAGGGAGTCCGCATCACTTTTCCCCCCACTTCTCCCATTTTTACATCGGAATTGAATTCTATTGTTAAATGTGTTTTAAAAGCATTATGTTTATTCTAAATACAAGTAGGCGAATAGTAATTTTAAAAAATTTAAAAAAAAGTGAATACAATTTTTTAACAAATGAAATACATATATATTAAGTAATTTGAAAATGTTATTAAAGTCACTGTTTATTTATTTATTTAATTATTATTTAGGAATTTTGGATTTTTATTATTTATAAAATAGAAATTTTGGATTTTTTTGGAAAGAAAAAATATCTTCATAAAAGCCTTCCAGTTTACTATTTAAGTTCCTTTTTTAATATTTAAAAATAAAACACAAAGGCAATTGGCGGATAAGCATGGATAGAAATGCCCTCGTACGAATTGTGTTGGCTTTTTCCCTGTTAACTTCTATCGGCACAAAATTGAAATTTACTGAGATTCAGCCCTTAAAAACTTAAAATCTTTTTTTAAAGCCCCGATCAACCGGACACTCATTATCAGTTTTGAAACCGACAAAATTACAAATCGCTTGTGGATTTTCAATTATATTTCGCTTGTAGACACTCAATACCGAAGAAATAATTTTTTATTTTTTATTTTTTTTTCGAAAGAAAAAATATCTTTAAAAAGGCCTTCCAGTTTACTATTTAAGGTTCTTTTTTAATATTTAAAACTAAAACATAAAGGCAATTAGCGGATAAACATGGGCAGGAATGCCCTCGTACGAATTGTGTTGGTTTTTTTTCTGCTACCTGTTTTCGGCACAAAATTGAAATTTACTGAGATACAGCCCTTAAATACTTAAAACCTTTTTTTAAAGCCTCGATCAGCCGAACACTCATCACCAGTTTTGAAACCAACAAAATGACAATTCGGTTGTAGACTTTCAATCACATTTCGCTTGTAGACATTCAATACCGAAGATGAAGGGGAAAATTCGACTACCGTGATGGGGCCCCGCTGCTCACGGCGTTTTTTACATTTATACTAGAACTAGTTGCCATAATATTTTCTTTAAAAAAATATAATGAAAAACGCAATTTAAAAAGTGAAAATAGTGAAAATTTTTACATAATTTTTTCAAATTTGCAATACAAGACATGGCTGACTATGCTTCAATTTTAATTTTAATTGCGGGCCACTTTGGAAGCGCATCATAAAATAAATTTATTTTGTATAAGTGTGATGAATCTCGCAGGCCAAAAAAAGTTCTAGGCGGGCCACATGCGGCCCGCGGGCCGCGGGTTGGCCACGCCTGGTCTAGGGTATCTTAGAAAGATAAATATATATTAGCAATTTACATGCTATTTATAATATTTGTCTCTTTTTAATGTGTACGTAATATCTTTCGTACGGATATACATTACTGGTCCTTTCATTTCTAATGTCTATGAGTTATATACAGGGCCGTAGCTAGAGCTGAATTTAAGGTAGGGCAGCTGTTGTTATATGTAGGGCAGAAGTAAAAATTTTATTTGATTTGATCTAGTGAATCGATTTTTCTCGTACTTTTGCGTATGTGTAAGTGAGATAGTACTTAACTGTCAAGAGGGGGTGACAGATAGATAAGAGCAAAGCAGTTATTTATTCAAATTTATATATAATTTCTTCAAACATATTGTATTCAGTTCGATAATAATTAGTCCTTCCTTAAAACAGCTGAATTTTTCGATTCGCCATATTATTAAAAATGCGAAGAACTTCATCCAGATCAATTAACTTCGTTCTTTTCTTTTCAAAGGCCAAAAATACCATGCCTGCCATTCTTTCGTGACCCATTGACAGTCGCTGAGGCCTATTGATTGCAATCAAAGTTGAAAACGTAGATTCGCACACGGCAGTGCTACATCCTATGGTCGCCACAGATGCAAAAACTTCATATGTATCTTTGAACGCCTCTCGCTGCCTGTACAGAACTTGTATTGTGTTTTCCATTGTATTCTCGCTACGACTCAAATAAGCTTTGACTACAGTAGCCTCTTCTCTTGATGGAACCGTTAGACCTAAAAAATCAGTGGAAATTGTGAACTTATGTCCATAAATAAATAATACTAGTATTTTACAAGCAGAGATATAGTTTTGTTTAATTTTCTTACTTACCTAAATTTTTCAACGGCATCATTTTGTCTACATCCAACTCGTCGCGACTTGCGATCGAATTTAACAGATCGTCGTTGTCCGAAAATCTTCTTTGCAATTCAGCAATTAGTATATCTAGCGTTTCGAAATACTCAGACTTAAATGGCAGAGCATCTAGGCCTTCTAGGTTTTGTCTGGCAGAGGAAGAGGAAGGGCCATATAACAAGTAATCATCCATCTGATTTGATTTTTTGACTTGTCTTTGCTGGGTCTGGGTCCTATTTTCCAAATCGCCGCTTATTATAGACTTAGCTTCTTCTAAAATTTGATGATACATTTCATCTGATCTCAGTTTCGCCATTTCAATTTGGACGCACTTTATGATCGTTATCGCGTCTTTTAATCCTGTGCTTCGGGCTTGTAAAGCTGCGTCTGCAGGGTGAAGCATTGATAAAATTTTTTTGGCGACAATCATGGCCATTCGGAATTCCAAACTGAGCATGACTTTTTTAATGCCGACACTCTTGGCGACGTCATCACCGTTAAATCTATCATTTTTGATTTCATCTAAAGTTACCAAAATCGATGAATAATTATCATATATAACTTTTGTAACCGCCAGATGACCTGACCAACGCTGTTGGAGGAGCCGGCCAATCCTTTTTCCACCATACAAGGCAGCTATTTTGCCATGATGAAAGAATTCATGTAGCATGATGCATTGATCAAAAAATAAACGAATAAAAGTGATTTCCGAAATAGTTCTGATGACTATCAAATGCAAACGATGGTTATAGCAGTGAACGTAGGGAATTTTTCGGCCTAATTTATTTTCTATTCTGGTCGCAACTCCAGAAACTTTCCCACTCATTACACTTGCGCCGTCATAGCACTGGCTTAGCATATGAGAGAGGTTAATGTTATTTTCCGTAAGGGTATTTAACGTCAATTCCGTAAAAGTGACTGCATCAAGGTTTTCGGTAGTTATAACTGTTAGCAAAGACTCATTGACAATTCCATCCTTAATATACCGTATTGCTATTGCAATATTTTCGCGATTATTTTTATCTCTCGTCCCATCTTCCATTAGAGTAAACCAGTTCACGTCAGATTCCTTAATATCTTTAACAATGGAACTGCGTACTGCTTGAACCATTGCTTGAATTATTTTATTTTGAATTGCAGGTGAACGATATGTTGCATTTTGTGGTATATAACTGAGAGCCTCCTTTAAACTAGGGTCTTTCATGCACGTGTATTCAAACAAATTTTAAAATAAACTTTGTTCTTTTTCTTCTTCTAAAATATAATTTCCACGCAAAGCTAATTCGTTTACAACTAGAAATTGTATTACTTCAATAATAGACTTCACGTAATACCTGTTTTTTTCTAATATTGTTTGATGTATTAACGTTTCAACACTACTAGTTGTAGATATTCTATGTAATTTTTCCTGCCACATAGCCATGGCTTATGTATGAGAAATGGATTTTTCGTGTTTTGGAAACCCAGTTTTCGAATCAGTGGCATTTTTCCAGTTTCTGAATCCTGTAGAAGTGTACGAAGTCTGTTTGCTTCCATGAGGTAAAAATTGCTGACAAGGATAGCAAAAAGCAGCATCCTTTTCGACAGAATATTGTAACCATTTAAATCTTTTGAACCAGTCCGCTACAAAGGCCCTATTATTTTGTTTTGGATATGTGTCTAAAATAACTTGCTTTATCGGTTCTCCGATTTGTGCAATGTCAGAAGGAATACCATGGCTAACAATACCAATGTGTTTCATTGAATTTGTTTTCATAGGGCTAGGTGTAGCAATTGTATCTTGTACTTCCATCTGTTTTGAGGAATGAGGCTCTTCGTGATCAATTTTTCCTTCAATTCTTCGTTTTTTGCCAAATAAAGCCCGTATATCCATCGCAAGATCAATTAATTTTCAGTTAACACTAATAAACAAACAACTGTGTCGATAACTAACTGCCACGCTGTGCTGTACACTACACTACTTATAAATTATAATTTATTAAACATGGGATCGTTGCTTTGTCACTTTTCACAGGAAAATTGTAGAAAAACACAAGGCGATTTGTTTAGATCAATTTGGTCATTTAAGATGACAAATTGCTGACAAAATATTACACATTTGTAAAAAAGGCCGCAAACTCAACATTTTGGAAGCCCTGGAAATCAACAAATTGAACAAAGACCCAAACCACGTCATCTTAGATGACCAAATTGATCTAAACAAATCGCCTTTGTTAAATTTATAACACGATGCATCTCACGTTTTTCGAATAGTTTTAGCTGACAGGTACCCATTTTTAAAAATTTTATTGATTCCTGGTAATTAATATTTCAAAATAGTTTTTATGCAATATTTCTGATTTTACAATCCTTTCAGTCTAACAAAAGCAACTACCTGGGGGTGTAACTTTTCTTGTAAATCAACACATTTCTCTATTTTGACAAATTAACACAGATAGATACCTGTATATTTTATTCTCTTTTTTCTTGCAATTAATGTTCACCACTATTTCATGTTTCTGGTTTTCCCCAACATACTCTAGCCATTTTAATTATATTACACTTAACTGGTTTTAAAATAAAATTCGCTGCGGGAGCCTTTGCAAATAATACATTTTTAGTTTTATCAAAATTGTTCAACTTGGGAATTACATTACATTTGGTTTGATTATATCTGCCTCTAACATCCCCCACCAATACATTATTTACTTCAGTTTGTATTATAAATACTTTTCGCCTAAAAGAATAATTTTTAGTTATGTTTTTCACCTGACGATGGTGTAAAGGCCGAAAGTCGACTCGTGTTTTTCTACAATTTTCCTGTGAAAAGTGATAAAGCAACGATCCTATGTTTAATATGGATTTTCACAAAGTAAACCTTTCTAATATTAATTATTTATAATTTATTATTTTATTATTATATGAAAATATAATAAATAAACACATACATATACTTTAAATAAATAAGCTTTACTGTTTTCGTAAAATGCTGACTTATTTAATTCTTACATTAACATTTGATCAATGATCAGAAAGTTGAGTCACTGTATTTAACTGTTAGTAGCAAGATACATTTCGGTTTTATTTGCTAATTTGAAAATGATTGTTAGCTTTTGCCGTTGTCTTAAAATACGGTATTGTACATTTAAATTTTATTGGTTGATTTGAAACTGATTGTTATGTTTAATTATTACTAATATGGACAACAAATTTATTTAAATTTAATTAAGGAAAACCTCCAAATTCCCTCTAGTGTTACTACGCTAGTGTAATAAATTATTTTTTTCCCATCATCTCATACTATAAACAAATAATTTTCTTAGCATATTATCGTACTTTTTAAGGTAGGGCATTGATATTTTAAGGTAGGGCATTGCCCCATGATGCCCCCCCCCTAGCTACGGCCCTGGTTATATACAATAACATTTCTCTATAGATTATTAGTTGTGGTTAATGTAAAAGCTATAAACCCATCAAATAATTATATCACAGAGTACAGAGGCGACATTGCTATCTCTATACTACTGAAATCAGTGTAACCAATAAAAGGGTAGAAAATATGTTATATATGTGCACTGGGTTTACTTTGTATTTGTGGGATCTGTCTTGTGTGTGTGAGTGATCGGAGGTATGTTGCGTGGTGTCGCATACGTATATATAATACTACATACGTATGTACTACTTGTCTATGAGACGACGATCTCTAATAGCAGGACGAAGGGAAGAGGAGAATTGACACGAACTGTTATGCTAAAAAGAGACAGACGGAATACATATTATGCTAAAAAGAGACAGATCACAATGATGGCAACGACGGCGTCAGAGATCATCGTCTCATAGACAAGTTGTATGTGGCTTTGTGTGGCCGTTCTAACAATGCCCATAACAATCAAAACGTGATCAAAACAATTGACCTACACTCATCCACTGCCACCGACCGAGTGACTACTAAGTAGCCTAACTTGCTCAGAACGCACACTGCAGGTTACACGATAGAGAGTAAGTATAAATTACCATATATTATATCATATACATACATAAAATTTATATTATATAATTATATTACATACCTATATAAACGTTTTATAATAATAAGGGTTATAATGCATACTTTTTGATTACAATTTCTACGATATTAAAATATTCTATGTTCTTCGTTGAAATTTAAGAGACACATACATGTATTCTTTGAATGAAAAAGAATACATGTATTCTTTTTCATCTGCGGAGGAACATTTCTAGGTGGTGAAACCACTACTCAAACTTTAGGCTCTGAAGGGGTGCTTTTTAAGTTTCACATAATTGCAGTTTCAATAATTGAATGAGGCCAACGGGATTATTTTCGGAACGAAAAATCGTGAAAGGTGTCATTAGTTTTATAGTAAAATAATAAATAGACAAAGAATTATAAGGATTGAAATTTACAAAAGGATTGTAAAAAAAATTATTTTTTACGTATTAAAATTAAACAACCAGACGTCATGTAAGTTCAAAATCGAAAGTATCTTTACGACTACATGACCCAATTTACATTCAGTTCACACCATCGAAGTTTGCGAAGAAATAAAGTAGTATTTGAAGTGTTAGCACAAGTAATACATACAAGCAGAACTTTAAAGTTTTACATTTAACCGTAAAACAAATTCATTAATAAAACCTTTCAAAGATATCATGGTTGGAGACATCAATGCAAAAATAGATTAAAAGCACACATTAGTTACTGTTAAAGAAATCATTAAATGATAAAAATCATCAAATGAAATAACCAACAAACTTGTAGACATGTTTGTTATTTATGTCACAAATCTATGATGTGTTTAAATAAAGGAAAAAAATTAGTATACATAATTTGAGATCCTTAACAAAATAAATGATCTGTTATGATTGTATAATTTGCTATTACACCATATAAAGTATGGTAAGTATACGATAGGTAAATAAAAATTAATATACAAATTTTGAACACATTTTTAATAAATAATTATAATAATACAGTATTAGATGTAATACGACATTAATAATAATTGAAAAAACATCTGTCCACGTAATACAGTGCGTGTGTTTTTAAATATGCCTACGTAAGTAAATCTTTTTATCAACAAATAAATGTCCGTTTGAAATGCCACTTATCCTGCAGGACTCTACACTAATTGACTGAATTACTAAAAAAGTAGTTCACTTTTATTGTGGTACATACGTTGGTCGTGAATATTTAATAAAATTAAATTTTTTACATATGGCCATCAAAAACAATTAAAAGATTAGAGTAATCCTAAAAATTAAGAATGAAAAACAGTGTTTTTTTCCAGCTAATTTTCCAAGTTAACTATTTTTGAGAAATATAATACGAACTATACGCAACAGGGAAAAATCAAAAGGATCAAAATTTTCCAGTAAAAATTATCGTACCATTAAAATTTGCCCAATAAAATGTGAAACATTAATCTCTTCTCTGAAAAAGTTAACTCTAGAGTTGTTCCGCTGTCAAACTAACCAACAATGAATATATCATTGTACCTATGAAAATACACGTATTGTAAGACAATGGTGTGTAGTATAGGCTGTTTATGATTTCGTCTAACGTGCTGTCATACTATAAGACAAGTCAGTGGCGGCTCGTGTATTATAACCAAGGGTATGCACCTTCAGAAACGTCAAACTGGCTTTCTTAATTTTGTCGTTATTTATATATTAAGTCTATACGCCTGGATTTTTGGGTAAAGGTTTCAATAATATTAGTATAGAAATTAGGTTGTGATTGTAACTTTTTAAGCAGAGTTTGTTCAATTGAAATTAAAGCTAGATTACTCAGTCTCTCATCTTTCATAGTATTTCTTGAATACGTTTTTATACGTTTTAATGCCGAAAAAGAACGTTCAACAGAAGCAGTAGTAGAAGGAAACGTACAAACTAACTGACACAATTTTAAAACCTCAGGAAACACGTTTGAAAAATTATTTTTATACAAAAGGTTTAAAAGACTATTTACATTTTTATCTTGAAATACTTCGTTTTTATATACAACAGTCAATTCATTTGTTAATCTAATTTCGTTGAAATATTTTCCATAATTATTCATTAAATTAGTTAAAGGAATTTTAGGGAAGTTATCAGCATATGCAGGAAATAGTTTAGAATTAAGAAGCTCAAGGAATTTTAATTTATTTAAACTTTCAAACCGAGACTGTAGTTGCACAATAACTGTATCAATTATTTCGAAGTATAGAGACCGTAAATAGCTTTTTATATCTGTAAATCCTGAAGTACTTAATGACTTTCTAAAAGATTTTTCATCAGGTTTACAAGAATTAGATTCCACTTCAGAGTAAATTTTTTCAAAATCCTCTCGTTGTTTTAATAAAATATGTTTTAAATTTTCTATATGTTTGATACAAAATGAAATATCATATTCTTTACTTTGTAAAATACTAAATAAAATGTCTGTCTGAGTAAATATTGCAGCAAAAGTCCTAAGGAGAAAACAGTTTTTGAAATTTTTGAAAAAATTATTAAAGCCAGTTGCTAACATTACAGTTTCGTTATCCCATTCTAAAGGTTCATCAACAATCGATTCAAAATAAGTTTCTAAATCAGCTTCATAAGTTAAAATCATATTTATTAAACGTGAGTTATAATGCCAGCGAGTTGGTGCGGCCTGTGGAAATTTTTTTTTAATTAATTCATTAAGAAAATGTGTACGCTTAGTGGAATGAGAAAAAAAGGATGCCAAACCATTTACTGTTGAGAAAAATACTTTACATTCTTTTATATGCTGAACAGATTGGGATAATACTAAATTCAAAATATGTGCGCAACAATGAATGAATAAAGCCTGGGGAAACACCTCTTTTACTTTTGCTTGGGTGCCATTTAATTCACCAGATATTACCGCCGCACCATCATATCCTTGAGCTACTAATTTATCACCACAATTTAAATCTCTTACAATATCAATAACATGTTTCGAAATGACATTAGCCGTTCTATTGGCACTGACATTAACAAACCCCAAAAATCGCTCAACAGTAGTTCCATCAGGCAAAACATATCGGACACAAGTTGAAAGTTGTGATTTTGTACTAATGTCTGTGGTTTCATCGACAAGAATTGAAACAAAATTTGTTTCCTGAATTTCATCTTTTATTTGTTGTAATATTATTTTGTTTATGCATTCAATCAAGTCATTCTGTATGCTTTTAGACGTTCCTGAAAACACATGTGAGTTTTCTAAGTGGTTGCTCAGTTTTTCGTCATAACGAGACAGTAAATTTAGAAGTGCTAAATAATTTCCTGGATTGGAAGAATCTGAACTTTCGTCATGTCCACGAAACGCAAGACCTTGCATAGCCAAAAAACAAACAGAATCAATTAATCGTTTCATAACTTCCCTATTATTAGTAACTTTTTTATTGTGTTCTGAAATAGAAATTTTTTTCTGTTCATCAAGTAACAAATCAACCCGGGTATGACCAAAAGTATTTAAACAAATAAACGCTTGCATGTGAGCTTGACTGCATTCGTGTTTCTTAGCTGCATTAGAGAGATTACTCAAGTTTTCGTAACCAGTAGTTGACCAAACAGTTTTATCAGTGGAAAATAATAAGCAAGGAAAGCAATAAAGTTTTTTTAAAGCCATACAACCACTTAGCCAGGAATATTTGTCATATGATGATTTCTGAAAATGCCGAACAAATGCTTTTTTGGAGTTATCAACTCTCATAACAATAGGCAAATCAGGGGTGGGTCTACCAGCCGAGATAATTTCTTTTTTTTCATCAACATTTCTTGCCCGAAAAGATTTTTTTAATAATTGCTGAATAACGCAACCATCATTTTTTAAACAATCAGCCATTTTAAATAATTGTTTGAAAAACGACAACAATGAAAACAGCAAAAAATAAGAAAGAGTACAGAAATAAAAAAAGACTAAAAAACCAAAAAACTAAAAGGAAGAAAACAAACTATAAAATAATAAAAATTAAAACAGTAAATAATGAAAGAAGAATTAAAAAATTTGGAAATAACTAAAAGTTTAATACTTTATAATTCAGTTTTAACACTTTAACAGCAATAAAGAAATAGCATTTACGATTATACCATATACACTACACGAAAGGCACTGTACGAGTGATAGTAGATCGTCGTACGTATCAGCTTGTAAGCTTGGTTATACGATCAAAATACGAAAATACACGATTTGTTACGAGTAGTTTCGTAGGCGGGTTTTAGAGCGCATACCTAGGCTGCTAACATCATGTATTGTAATGATTGTAATATAGGTAAAAGAGTACGTATATAGGTACGATTTCACACACACATCCATGTCAAAATCTTACACTGATATGCGATAGAATTAGTGCCTACTGGCCCGACCGCACTGCCCAGCTGCAAACATCATATTGTAATATAAATATAGGTAAAAGAGTAGGTATGTAGGTACATATTTCACACACACATCCACGTCAAAATCTTACACTGGTAGGCAACAGAACTTAGAGCATATCGCCCGTACTGAATACATATTATAATGTATACACATAAAATACAGAAATACAATTTGATAAAATATGAATTTGAGTAGACATAAACATGTATACACAATAATTACAATATATATGTATATATATAAAATGTGTAGCATGTTTTGTATCCTAATATTAAATAAAATTAGAACATTGTTTTAATATTTTTTATTTTTATCGTATTCAAAAGAGCTTGGGTATGCGGCGCCTACCCCGCATACCTAGAATAACCGCCACTGAGACAAGTGTTTTAACAAACACAGTTAATCAAAATTTATTAGTGTTCAACATAAATGGGTTGAATTTAAGATACTTTTCACTGGCGTACTATTGAACCTTTAAAATATTTAACAAAATAAATAGTTTGGACTTTTTTTTTATACATCGTAAGTTGTGGTAACTTTATGCCACTAAGTAAATTATGTGCAGCAATCCCCCAAAGAACACGATTAATTGGTTCCCTGTTCTTTGAAACCGTGTTGCTTGAGTCTACAAAAGACAGACATTCCAGTTCAAATGTAAATTAAAAAAAAAATCAAATATTCCATTTAATTTGCAAGTTGTGTTGTATTCCAAACATATTGCGACTGTTAAAACCTACTTTGCGTTATCGAAAATTATCGACATCGAACTACCCATAATAAATCCATTTAATTGCTTAATTTAAGCTCTGTTAATCCCTCTGATTTGGTCAACAATAGGATATTTAAAAAAAGACATTTTGTTACTTTTCGTAATCGCAAACTTTTGATCGTAAATCTCTCGTAAACGGTGCGTCGTAGCGAAAACAACGAAATTTTTGAAGGCTTAAGTGAAGCAAGTCGTAAGTATTTTATACATATTGGGACTGTTGAAACCTTACTTTTCGTTATCGAAAATTGTTGATGTCGAAAATAACGACATTTTTAACATTTAAATATGTAAATTTCTACATATTTGTTATCATTTATATTATAAAATCGTCTAAGATTTTTAGTAGTTTTTATTTCTAGTATTTTTTTTATAATGACAGATTCAATTTACACGATTTTTATTCGTATAAATCAAATCCACATGGAACGGATACATTCGCGTACACTGAAGACCGGTGTAACTTTATATCAAATATAAAATAACTATATTATATGTATTTTATTCCTTTTCATAATAATTACTTAAAAATCGTATTCTTTGAAACCGTGTAATTTGGGAAAAGGTACCCGTGTTCTTCGAGACCCGTGTTCCTCGAGTACCGTGTTCGTCGGGGGTTACCTGTATGTGACTCTCAGTCTTAATATTATTGATGATATAATTTTACCGGTTTGTGTCTCTCGTGTGGCTTCACATTTTAAAGGTGTAATAAAAAAAAAATTGACCTTTTCCGAGACCGAGTAAAAGTATTTTATCCTTTTAAATTTTTCAGTATTTTTAAATTGTGTTAAAAAAAAAGTTTAAGTTCTATATGGGTTTATATGTAACTTAACTAAAAATTAATATCTTAATAATATTATAAATGTGAAAGTTTGGATGTTTAGATGTTTGGATGTTTGTTCTCAATCACACAGGAACGGTTGGACCGATTTTGAAAAAATTTTATATGCGCACTCCTTATACTCTAAATTAACACATTTTATCCCGGTTGCAAGTTCTTGAGGGATACAAAAACAATTATTCAAACACACCCCAAAAAACAAAACTCAATTCGATGAAATTTGGTACACTGGCATTATTTATCCTGAGTTAACAAATAGGATAATCTTATTCCGGCTAAAGGTTCCTGTGGGATGACTGAACCGAATTCGATTAAATATAATATAGAGACACTATTTACTATGAGCACATGTAGGTAGAATTTTAATAACACGTATAATAGTTTTATCCCGATTGAATGTTCCCAGGAGATGCAAAAGAAATTCCAAAATCATGTCCAAATAATTAAACCGAATTTGATAAAATTTGGTACACAGACATGATTAACCCTGAGTTAACGCATAGGCTAATCTTATTCTGATTAAAAGTTCCTGTAGGATGACTGAATCGAATTTGATAAAATTTAATATACAAACGTTATTTACTATGAACACATATAGTAATAATTTTGAAATAGTTTTAGTCGGGATAGTTTAATCCCGATTGAAGGTTTCCGGGGGAAGAAGGGCAGACACAAAAGGGGAAGTTTTAATTCAATGCGGGTGAAGACTTAGTTATATTATAAAAATGTGTTGAAATGGTTATGGAAATTCATAGTGAATGCAATAGCAATAATAATACATATGATAGTTTTATCCCGATTGAAGGTTCCCGGTGGAAACAAAATCAACTGTTAAATCACATCCAACTAACTAAATCGAAGTCGATGAAATTTAGTACACACAGAGGCACTATTTACCCTGGTCTAACACATGGTGTAATCTTATCCCGATTAAATGTTCCTGTGGGATTCCATATTATTTAATTATAATAACAGCAAAAAATCACAGATTCTTGAACTGTTTACTAAATTGCTTACTTTGACTACTAGAACTTGTTGAAAATTTCAAAATGCAAACTAGATTATGAGCTTTTAAAAGTGTAGTTGGTTACAAATGCATACATGCATACAACTTATTAATTATTTTATATACCTAAAATAATTTTCAAAAATAATTTTTGAAAATTTGAAAAACTTGTAGTGCGATTTTAAACCATTTTTGAACAATTTACATAGCCATATTTTCAAAACGGGGGTGGGGCAGAATTTAATTAATAATATTTGATATTTTCCTAATTATATAGTCAATTTAATTCCCAAAGAATGAATGTAGTAATTATTTACTGTCCTATAACTGGATTAAAATTGGATTTTTCCGCTATATTCAAATTCTCAGAAAAATATTACCTGAAACTATACATATATACTTAGTTTTTAGGGATTTGCAATTGGCTGTAATAATTACCTACAGTGTGGATTTGAAAATTTGGGAAGTAAAAAAAACATATGAATTGCATCCCATGGTCACAGGGTGCATTTGTCCTCACTGAAGGTCCCTAGTTTGCATTTTGAAATGCCCAACTTTAATGCAAGCAATATCAAGGATCTATGATTTTTTGCTTCGTTACGTATAAATCCATATAGAACTTAAACTTTTTTTGACACAATTTAAAAATACTGAAAAATTTAAAAGGATAAAATATTTTTACTAAAATAAGTCATCAAATTTATTACGGTCTCGAAAAAGGTCAATTTTTTTTTTATTACACTTTTAAAATGTGAAGCCACACGAGAGACACAAGCCATTTTACCCCTAAAAACACTAGCTGGATTAGATGTCGACTTAGATATTTTAATTATAAAATAAAGTAATTTTGAAAACTCGACTTTAAGACTTGAAACAAGTAACATCGTGCTATTGTTGTTATTAAATAATTTATTTAAATTTAAACTCCACAATCTTAAAAGTGTTTATTTGTGTAAACTAAACAATAATCTTAAGTGAGTGCTAAACAGTGATGAACACAGTGTTTTACTCACCACTGGTGAGTAAAAAATAATCCAAATTATTAACTTTCTTATAAAATACCTGATCTAAATATAAAATTAACAAAATGTCGAACATACAAAATGACATACACAATAATACAAACTACACTACTCAACAAAAATTAAACACCATCATTACCAACAATCCCACACCAATCCCAACAAATAATAGCTCCATGACTTTCGCTCAAACTCTACGTAAAACTGTCACTCCCACATATCCAAAAGACAATCAAGCAATTATACTAAATCCCGTCTACGGCATCAACTTCAAAGATTATATTACCTCACTAGCAAACTATATTGAACCCAGTAAAATCCTCTTTGGTTCTCGCATATCAAATAACAGAATATGTATCTACTTAAAAACAAAAGAGGACGTAAATGCTCTTCTATCAGCCCAAAAAACAATAAAAGTCAATGGCATAGACATACCTATAAGAAGTTTCATCACTCCATCACACAAACTGATGATCTGGGCATTCCCAACATTGCCCAACGACATAATTATTCAACAACTGAAACAATACGGTGTCACACCTCTATCAGAATTGCACTTTCAATCAGCAGGATTCTCAGAAAAAAGTTTTGCTCACATCCAAACCTTTCGACGCTACATATACATACACGAAAATCATTGCACAATCCCTGAAGCTTTAGATATTCCATTCGAAAACAAAAACTAAAAAATATATGTCACAATCAATGAAACTAGATGCCTAATCTGTAAAAAATTTGGGCATAATGAAAATATTTGCAAAAAAAATGAAAACCTAGACAGAACCACTAATACAAAGCCTAACCTACAACCTCACCTACAAACAGCTAATCTATCAACAACTTTTCAAAACCAAAATCAGCCTCAGTCCAACCTCCCGTCAACAGACACAGTAACCATGCAACAAAATACACAAGCCGAAGCTACATCCCTTCAAGAACTCAGTCCTCCTGATCCGAAGAGCACTACAGATGAAGATTCTACAAACAAAAATAACGAAACTATAAATCAACCCTCCAAAAAGAGAGTTCTCTCACACAGCACCCAAAACGACTCTAACTCAGACAACTTAGAAACAATAAACATACAAGCCGTTGATCTGCCAGATCTGTCCTCTCAACCGCATATTGTCATTGAAAAAGTACCACAATCTAAAAAAGACAAAACCAAAAAGCAAAAAACTGAAAGAACAATAAACATCAAAGGCTCTCTAAAACTACTAAAACCTCACTTTGAACAAAATTCAACAAAATATGTCATCAACTTTGAGCAACTTCAATATCTCATTTCCATAGCAGACACCAAAACTAATCTAAAAGAAATACTGGCTAAAGAACACATAAACCCAGAACATCTCACTGAAAATCTAAACTCATTATATCATATTGCAGAAGGATCATGTATAAAAAGAAAATTTACTTCACTAAGACGGAAAATAGAAGACGCAAACTTTAAGGACTCTACAGATCAAAATGAAACAACGTCCGAAACTGATGAAGACGGATCGGAAAATTAATTAATGTTAGCCATCCAGTGGAACGTTAGGGGTTATTATTCAAGACTTTCAGAAATACAATTATTAATAAGCAAATTTCAACCCATCATCTTCTGCATGCAAGAAACGCACTTAAAACCAAGCCAACGAGCACTATTAAAAAATTATTGTCAATTCAGATCTGACTATACTGATGGAGAAATAGCCTCAGGGGGCGTTGCAACTTATATACATAGAAATTACCACTCTACAGGCATTACCATCAATACACCATTCCAGCTCGTCACTTGTCAAATCCATATCAAATCTTCTCTAACCATCACTGTTGCTAATATTTATTTACCACCAAACATACACTACACTAGCGATGACCTACAAGCATTAATAAACCAACTGCCTAAGCCCTATATTCTACTTGGTGACTTTAATGCACATAGTGTCTTATACGGAAATACCTATACCGACCCAAAAGGAAAAGTCATCGAAGAACTTCTCATAAACAATACTGACCTGAATATATTAAACGACGGCAAGCCTACTCACCTATCAACAAGAGGCACCTTTACGACAATCGACCTAACACTTACCTCAGATGCTCTAACTACTAAATTAACTTGTGAAACATACGACGATTTAGCTTCCAGTGACCACTTTCCAATACTAATTGATGTACCATCCAACAAAAACAGTAAAACAATAGAAAAATATATACTGGAGTCAGCGGATTGGACAAAATATACCACAATAACGGAAGTAAATCCAGACAAAAACTTAGATATAAAAGGAAAAATAAACTTACTCTACCAGACAATACATACAGGTATCAACAAAACAGTCCCAAAAACATCCACAACAAAACAGGAAAAACAAGCACCATGGTGGACGAAAAAAATAAGCAACCTAATCAAACAAAGAAGGAAAAAACTAAGAATATATCAAAAAACAAATAACATACGAGACTTCATTGAATACAAGAAAGCAAGATCGAAGGCAAGAAGAGAAATACAGACTGAAAAACAAAACTCTTGGAACAACTTTTTGAAAACAATAAACTCCTCCACACCTGATACCATAATATGGAGAAACATTAGGCGCATCTCAGCATCAATCAACCCAAGTGAAACAATCAACGCTCTGGAATTTAATAATCAACTGACCACAAACCAAAATGAAATTGCTGAACACTTCGCAAAATATTACCAAAACACATTCTCTGACTCTCAGTACTCAAATGAATTTAATAAATACAAAGAAGAATCAGAAAAGAACATACCAAACTTCAATACGGAAACAGTTTACCTGTATAACAGCCCACTTAGCGAAACCGAACTTAATAAAACCATTAACGAAATAAGAGACAGTGCCCTCGGTCCAGATGGCATACACATCAAAATGCTTCAAAATCTACATCCGACAGCACTCAAATTATTGTTAAGCATATTCAATGATATCTGGAATACACATACTATTCCCGACGAATGGAAACTAGCAACAATAATTCCTATTCACAAACCAACCAAAGATAAACTCACCGCAAGCAGCTATCGGCCAATATCCATACTAAACCACATCACAAAAATCATAGAAAAAATTATTTACAAACGCCTGCAATGGATAATCGAATCCAAAAATTTACTAAGTCCAAACCAATACGGGTTTCGCAAAAACTGCTCGACAATAGATTGTTTAACGATCCTTGCCACAGATATTACCCATTCCTTCTATCTAAAACAAAACACGATTGCAATAGCATTTGATATTACCAAAGCATTCGATACAACATGGAGGCACAAAATAATTCAAACTTTACACAATTGGGGGTTGAGAGGACATCTGCCAAAATATATACAAAACTTTCTAACCAATCGTACCTTCCAGGTAAGAATTGGTAATGAAACATCATTAATTCATAAGCAAAAGAATGGCATACCTCAAGGTTCCATCCTCTCAGCTCTCCTTTTCAATATTGCAATAAATGACCTAACAGACGCAATTCCCTACCCAGTTTCGAGTTTACAATACGCAGATGACTTAATAATTTACATATCGGCAAAACAAAACCAGTATGCTCAAAAATATCTTCAAAAAGCCATTGACCAAATAAATAACTGGTCAAAAATTAATGGACTACGTCTCTCCACTACAAAAACTAAATATATAACTTTCTACAAAAATCAGAAGTTTAACATAAACTTATACCTAAACAACACTGAAATACAAACCAGCGATACCCTCAAAATTCTAGGACTAACTTTTGATGAGAAACTAACCTGGAAACCTCACATCGCTTCTTTAAAAGCGACATGCCTACAAAAGCTAAACATTCTAAAAATCCTAGCGAACAAAAATACAGGAGCAGACAGAAGTACATTGACAAAGATATACCAAAGCTTAATCAGAAGTAAAATTGACTATGGATCTACCATATATACAGGGTGTAAAGTAAATAAGTTTCATCCTTTTGAGAGATGGTTTATCTCGGTGTAAAATTGCCGAAGACATAAAAATTTTTTCGGAATTCGCTATCTGAGAAAATCGCATCCCAGCCAGCTCATCGTTTAATATGAATTTCTCTGAATACGCCTCTGACCAAACTAAAATTATTCGCACCCTGTATAATAAAAATTTTTTAAAAATAAAAATAATTTTTTTTTTTTATTTTACGACAATATGTAAACATCTGCCGACTTTTGAATTGATAGGTACTGTATAGTAAAAAGAAAACCGAACACTGTTTTTCATAAATTTTGGTTAAAATATGTTTGAAATATTTTTGTATGTTTTTATTTCACAGGACGTTATGAATATTGCAAGAACCGTAACTCTGGTATTGTTGCATTTCTTTAATTACAAATATTTAGTTGCATTACTTTAATTACAAGTATTAATTTAATTAAAAATTACATTAAAAATTACACTTGAATTTTTAAACAAACCAAAATAAAAACTTTCCTTTAACTGTCATAAAACATTGTTGTTAATATTGTTGGTACACAACACAGATTAAAAAGTGAATTTTTATTCATAAGTGAGTAACTTTAGCGGAAAACTGTAACAGAGAATTCCAAACTTCGGCATTAATTATCATTATTGTAAAATTATTTTACCAAATTTGTTCTATTATACCAACAAGCTGATACAAAACACATTTAAAAATTTATGTACTATAAACATACATAGTAGTCCGTCTATTGTGTAAGCAAATATACAGTAAGGTAAATGTCCCAAATTCCGACACTTTAAGGAAGAACCAAACATATTTTCCTAAAATAATTTAAAATTCGTTGGGAAGGCTGAAAGTCTTTTGTCAACAACCAGACCAAAATTTTTGCTTTAGATAAATTATCACTTAAGAAAAATAGAAAGATAAAATACAAAAAATAAGAATTTTTGTACTACTGCAATGGCACATAATTTCGACATCTACCATAAGAACTTAGCTCTAAATTCAATATCTTTGTGAACTTATTTTCGTGTTTTTAAATTCAACAGTGTCCATAATTTTGACTATAAACGCTTTAGCTCAAATAAAAAAGAAAAAAAAAATGATAAAGATGCATTTAAGTATAATTTATTGAAAAATTGCTTTATTTATTACACGTACATATTAGTTAATAATGTACTTTTCCAATTTCTGCTAATATGAAAATTAATACTGTTTTGTTGTATATTTCGCAAAATAACTAATTGATCATTAATTTTAGTACAATATTTGTTAAAATAATATAAACGTTTGATTTTAAGACACTGTCTGATTTTGGGTCATTTACCTTATCTATTGATTCATTCAAATTGATAAATATTCCTTTTCATTTCCCAGTGTGTCAAAATCGTCAAAACATTTTTTTTAAATAAACAATTACAGACATACATATGTACTTGGGGATTCACAGACAATCATGATTTCATGATGATATCATCACATCAACCATAGATAATCAAGGAGTTGGCCAAGTGCGTATTTAACACACATTAAGCCGAGTTCCTGAGTTATTTGCGTTTTTGTATTTTTGGAGATAAAATACATCGCATAGCATATTTTTTTACGGTTTACTGTGAAAATAAATAAATATATTTGTACTTGTGTTACTTAAGGGTCAATTAAGTGGTAATTGGATTCCTTACAAACCACATGGACTTCGACATACAATATTTCTGAAACAAGGTGTAAAGATTAGAAGTTGTTAAAAGAACCTTAACTTGATTTTAAAAGATTTTTTTAATGATATGCTGCAAACAATTATTTTTGAAGGAACTTACGAAAAAAAATTTTCGTAAGTTCTCTTCTCTTCTAAATTTCTCTTAATAATTTTAATTTGAATTTTTGGAAATGTTACCTAATATCAGAATATACTTTGACGTAAAATTTCACTTACTGAGTGTACTAAAAGTGTTTATGCCCAGCTTTAAATACGGAAGATGGGTACCATAAGAAATTAAGAAAGAAATTGTTTTACTGACGGTTAATTGAGATATCTATCTGTAGCATGTATTGTATTTGCAAAATTTCGTTTTCATACATAAAAGGCGTGGAAATTCTGAAAATGTTACAATCAAAAAATTATAAGAACTTCCAGAGTTCTTCGGAACCCTAATTTTTGAAAATTATTTTTTAAAGACATACATAAACATAATATTTTATTACCTGTCAAACTGAATATATTTATGTGTTTTGGAAACACCAGTAACCTATTTATTTTATAAGTATGTATATGCATTTGTAGTTGAATGTGTATGTGTGATTATGTGAATATGTGATCCAGAATAAAGATGGAACAATGTGATTGTTGCATGAATTAACTGTGTGAAAATAAATTAGCGATTTATAATTTTTTTAAATCAAAGTATTAAAATTAAAAGTATGTGTATGTGCGTGAATAATAAACCAATTGTATATTTTAGAAATGTTTTAAAATCTAATTGTTGTGTCATAAAAATACTTCAACTTAACGTACTTGCTCTGAGATAGACAGGTACAAAAGTTTATCTCAGCAAAAAAACTTTATTTTATCAAAAATTAAATAATGTATTGATATTCTTCAGTTATTATATTTGTATACCACTTGTTTTTTTGTATTTCCGCGCATTTATGTTGTAGCAATTTAAAAGAATTGTTGAAAAAATGTTGTAAAAACGTAGTAAAATGATGTTTTTAAATTATATTTCAAAATCGGCGTGGTCAATAATTTTTATTTCTTATTAAATATGGTTTGTAACTTTGTATTAAATAACATTCAATTTTTATCAAATTCCTTTGACACGTTTTCATTTTATTCTAAAAAAATAGAATTTTCCCATAAGAACCCGTGTTAAAATTACAACACTTTGAAATCGTTTTTCTCAAAATTGGGGTGGTCAATTTTTTTTTCGGTAAGGGCTCGTATTATTGGTATTGGAGAAAATAAATATCTAGTGAACTTTGTTAAATTTCCAAATAATTTAATGAGATTTGACGAAATCGATCTATTTGATATGTGACGTAAATTGTCTCATTAAAAATTATGTTTAAATTTTTATGGACACTACTGTATAACTATTTTCAAAAGATTCCGTAAACAAGCAGGTAAAAATATTTTGTTGACAAAAAAATTTATATTCAAAAAAGCAAAGGAAAAAAATGATAAGTAATCAGAGCCTGATTAAGTTTTTTTTTTCTAGGGGCCATTTTTTAACACGTTTTTGACAACCGAAAATTTCTGAAATGAAACTTGATCGGTAAAATTTAACTAGCAATACTTAATTAGTAGACTGAGACCTTTCTCTCCTGCAAATTATGAAACTTATTTACTTTACACCCTGTATATCTGCACGACCAACAACTCTAAAAACTCTTGATATCATACAAAATGCAGCTATGCGAATCATTACCGGAGCATACAGAACAACTCCAATTCCAAATCTAATCTGTGAAAGTGGAGAAAGAAAACTAAGCTACCGTAGACAACAACTACTATTAAAATATTGAAACAAAACAAATGAAAAGCTAAATCCTATCCTCAGCAACAAGTTAAACTTTTCATCCTCTTATGAAAAGATATCAATTAAAAAACCCTCTCTACCAAAATCCATAGCCATTATATTAAAAGATATTTTAACCGAACTAAACCTCAACCCAACAATAAGCACTAACTTAATAAAGAAACAACTCATAAATCCCAACCCCCCATGGTCACACTCACAAACACAAATAGACCTTACGATATCCCTAGAACTCAGTCCAGAAAGTAGCCTGCAATAATTAAAACAACTGTTCCACGAAACCTTAAACAAATATCCCAACCACACCAAAATATACACAGACGGATCAAAATACGAAAACTCTAGTGCCTGTGCGTTTGTAATAGACAACACCAGCTGCAAATTCAAACTGAACAAAATATGTAGCAACTACACTGCGGAAGGCTTAGCCATATTACTTGCTATGAACCACATAAAAGCTCAAGCAGCACATAAAAAATATCTTATCTTATCTGACTCCCTAAGCACAATCAAAGCAATAAAAAACACAAACACTGATGATCCTCTTATTCAATTAATACAAAACAAGTTTCAAGAAGCTTTAAACCAAAAAATTCAGATAACATTAATATGGATTCCTGGCCATAAAGAACTTCAGGGAAATGAGTTGGCAGATGCAGCAGCTAAACAAGCACACATTGATGGGGACAGAAACGAATTAATTACATCAAGAGATTTACTGGATCATATAAATCAGCAAATAAACGAACACCTTCAAAATGAATGGAACAACTCACCGCCAGCTATACTAAAAACTATAAAAACCACCATTCAAAAATGGAAAACATCACAGCAAACTAACAGGAAACATGAAGTGATACTCACCAGACTAAGGACTGGACACACAGCCTTAACACACTCATTTCTTCTAAGACAACTTCATCCGCCAACATGTGAAAAATGCAATATAAGACTCGATGTTAAACATATTTTACTACAATGTCCCAAATATGAACAGTCTAGAGCCTAAACTGGACTACCCAACCATATAAAAGAAATATTGGGAGATAACCAGGAAAATATAACTAAACTGATGAAATTCCTAAAATCAACAAAATTAATTTCACAGATATAGAGACCCTAAGTTTTAATATGTAGTGTATTCTTATATTTACATATTTCTGTACATAGACAGTAATGATCATTGATCAATCATCACTTATATAACTTTTAATAACACATTTATAAACACTGTAGATACATACCCATTAACTATATATATTTTTTTTCTACTAATTAATTAATTACACAATAATACATACATACAACATACCAGTAAATCTGTACCTAAACAATTATATATTACAATTTTATTATTATTTTTATTATCGGTAATATCATAATGTATCTGTATATCTAAATATTATACTGCGAATGACTTTAATTGTTAACGCAGTTAAATTAAATAAAAAAAAAAAAGTAATTTTGGTCGATCAGAAAATAAAACAAGTTTAGTATTACTTATATACGTTTTATTTTATTACAGCTTTTAAAATTCTATCTCAGACACAATATGATGATTATAGACCCTTTTTGAAACCTAAATTTAAAAATTAAGAAATGAATTAAGGACTACTTTGTGTCACATAGAGTTTACACTAAAACGAAAACAAGTTTTTATTGGTTTAAAATACAAACATTATATATAAAAATTTGTTGTTATTTTATACATTCAATATTCATTTATATTTGGGGTACTTTGTACCAAAAATTATAAAATTAAAACTGAAGCAAAGTTATCACCTCATGTCAGGAACTTCTTAACAAACGATTATGAAATACCGACCGTTAGAATTTTTTAACGTAATTTTTAATATACCTAAGAAATCCAAATTGATTGATAAACGATAGTAGCTTACGTACCTACCTTGAATCTAATGTTAATAATTTTTCGTTTGCGGATGAAATTTTGCAGATTAACACATTTATTTGGAAAACTTTTTCTTAACTTGAATAAGTAAATTTAGTTACAAAAATCTCGCAAAATTACTAAGAATATAAAATATGAAAGTTACGTACGCCACTGATACAAGGAAAGTCTTTTTTATCATTGGATATTTAATACTTAATATAATATATGATAAGTATATGGTTAAGTGTAATTTTTGTATCATAATTAGTTATCGATCATTTTAGTTGTTAATTTATAATATCTTGAGATTTAATCAATAAAATCAATATGGCGTATGTATCAGGCTCATAAAAAATAAATTTACGTGATGTCAACATTAAAATTACAAAGCGTACAATCAGCGTGCATACCTAATCATATGTAACCATTTAAATAGGTTGCATCAAGAAAAATCGGATTTTCTGATTTTGGGATTACTATTCATTTTCCCAAACTAATAAATTGTTATAAAAAATTATGAGTAGGATAATATTGAGATAATTTAAATACTCGTAAATATGAGTTTTTTTTTAAACGATTCCAACCTGCTAAAAAACAGTAAGTATGTATTTAAAATTAATTTTTAATTTCTTGCATTAAATTTTGTAATTTATTGAGTCGTCCGGAAAAATCGTGCCGTTTTTGGTGTAAATGACTATCCCGATTTTCTTCAAATGGCTGAAAACTATGGATTTTGAATGCTCAAAAGTTGCCGCTAATTCTTGACAGTTTGCCTCGGGTTTCGCTTTATTTCCTGACACTTTGTTTTATCGCCAATACACACAGGTCGACCGGAGGGAGCTTCATCTTTCAAAGAAAAATTACACTTTTGGAATCTAGCAAACCACTTTCTACAAGTTCTGTCGAAAGTACATCGTCACCATAAACACTACAAATATTTCTCGTTGCGTCAGCTGCATTAGTACCTTTTTAAACTCGTATAACATGACATGATGTTCCTTGATGTCTAAGATTGCTCATTACTACTGACAAAAAAAGATATTTAAACACTGTTTAAGGATTTATGATACATATTACAAGCAACACTATCGGCCTAACACTAACATGTTGTTGCATGTTTTGTTTGCGGTTGCTATTTCAAGAAATATGAATTTATTCGAGCGGCTCCGAAAAGGGCATGAACTTTCCGAGTGACCTAATATTTTCGGATATTGCTAAAAATGTTCCGACATACTGGTGGATGTGAAACACGTACAATAAAAATACTTTTTTTTAGCATTAAACATCATTTTTTCAATGGAAGATTAATTTTAGAAAAACTTTGTATTAATGCTAGCAATTAAGACCTTACTTAAGTCCTCAAAATTACTTGAATATTGGTTTATTCTAGCTATACATATTTTTCATATCTTGAGAATTCTGTTTATTTAAATAAAATAAATATCTACCTACACAATTCTTATCTCAAAATGGATCATTATTTATTTATAAATGGTAAACTTTCAACCAGAGTGTAGCTGTTATTGCCACAACTATAGGAAAATATCCGTTGTGTTGGAGAAGTGTAAAATTCTTTTTGTGCACTACTCCAAGATCTGTAAATTTTCAGTCTGGATATTAAAGAGGCCAAAGTTAAAGTGTTTATGAATAAAGCGTTACTTCTTTACTTATTCGATTTCTAAATTTTTTACATTCTGATATTTTTTCAGATTTTTTACGTATCGCACCGAAGTACTTTTTATTATTTAAATACATTTTTATACTAATATCCCATCCGTTTTTCTCCGGTGCGCAGATATATCCAACTTACAAACATTATCTCATCAAACTACAGACTTTTCGGATCGACATTGCCTGAATTAATTCATATGTGTCATCTGTCACATTATTTCGTTTCCGGGCATGGGACACTAGCGCACAATGGTTAGTCCTATCAGCAGGTGATCTGAAAAGATATAGGACAAATGCGCACAACAATTATTTTTATGATGGGACAAAAGCGCACAATGGTTACAGTAAGGATGTAATAATTTTATTTTATTAAATGACAACATTCTTGATATAAAATCTATTACCTGGTACATGTGTTATCTAATGTGATGGAAGTCAATTCATCCTATTCAGAAAATTTATAAAATCTTTAATATTTTGATAAAGGTATAATCCTACAACTCTAAGAAAAAAGTAAACGTAATAAAATTTTACAAGTTGGATTTACACTATAGCAAAAAATGAAATAAATTATTTTCAGTACGAAACTGCCCTCTTGCAGCAACATTCATAAAAATATTACTTTCCAATTCAAAATAGAATATGGCAATACAAAATACGATTTAGAAATGTCAAATTATAATCTATATCAATAGTTTTAAAAATTATATACATTCATTTAAATTTTTGAATTATGAAATTTTTTTTAGCTATGTAAATCCGACTTAGTTTGTCACATTTTTGTGTGAGAGAGATAACTAAATTAAACTGTCACTGTACAAGCTGCTTTTTTATCCTTGTCATCTTTTTAACCAATCATATGTTTTTCAAAATTTTATTACCTTTACTTTTTTCTTAGAGTTGTAATACAATAAAGTATTTGTTATTTATTTGTATATTATTGATGATTTGTAACAAAGTTAAATTGTAAGTAATAACAAAATATGTACATTTATTTACACAATTTATATGTTACCTGTGTATAAACCAAACGTAAAAATTATACAAAACTGCCTAATTTTAAAAAATCTTAGTTTGGATACGTAAAATTGTTATGGTGTAATAACCTATGAACATGTGATTTCGTATATAATATGCTACAAGGGTAGATTTCAATTAAGGTAAATCGATCACTTGAAATTTTCCAAGTTTAGAATTTGAAATTTTAGTATATTGTAGAGAAAGATATGATGACTATTTTGAATAATTTCTGACGTGTAATTTAGAAGAAATAAATTTTCAAAGTTAGAATTTTTAACGTACTAGTAAATGCCAAAGAATGATTAGAGATGAATCAGTGGTATGTATTTAAGTAAGTTGTGTCATTAAAAACCAACTTTAAGATTTAAAAAAACTGAAAATTATTTGCTTGTATGTTTTTGAATCATTAAAAAACTATTTTTTTAATATTGGACGTTTAGTTATTGTAATAAATAGAAAAAAAAACTATAAAAATGTGATTTTATACTAATACACCCATAATATATTTGTGTACGTGTTAGTTATTATGTATGCAGACACGTTACTACCAGAATTAAATTCATTAATTTAAAATTATTAAAATTAGAAGATTGAACAATAATCAAATATTAATACTGTTACATATAAGTATTATAAAATTTAACTTATTTTTCTACACATACTAAATTATATTTATTTATAGAGAAAAAAATAGTAATTCATTTGTCACAAATTTGTCAGTACTGATCGATTCACCTTAATATGTAATAAAGAAAATTTTTTGAAATAAAGTGCTTCCCCGTATTAGAAAGTGGTGATGTAATTTCTTTCAGGTATCATATCTTGTAGAATATCATTAGAGAAAGCTTGAAAAATAAAGTTGAGGTTTTTTTTTACCATTTTCAACTCTTAAGCTTGGCCTATAAAAAATACTGAGTTTCAAACTGAGATTATTTTTACCCCCCCTTCTTCCCCGAAATTTTTCAACAGTGCATTCAAGAAATTTGAAAAAATACAGATAAGAGCGTTTGATGAAAAGACCCAATTAAAATTATTCCGGCCAAATTGAGTCAGTAACTTTTAAAGACAGGCAGTCAAATTTCCAAAGATTCAGCAAAAAATTTAAGTTAATTTAAGTTAGATGAAACGATCGCCAGTAAATGAATTTTTGTATCAGGGGTATGTTTCGACAATAGAAAACATCCTTAAAAAATTAAAGTCGAAATCATTAAATGGAATACTAGAAAATGATTGAACTCCAGCAATAATTCCATCTACTTCAATAAAGATATCGTTAGAAAGAACTTTTAAAATGAAGCTGAGGTTCCTTTAACCGATTTTAATTTTCAAGTCTCATTTGTGTGTTTCTTCAAAAGATATAGGAAACGAAATTCTCACGTAACTGACTCTCCTCAAATAACACATGTCAAGTAACCATCTAAGTAACCCGTTTCAAACACACACTTGGTGAATTTTAATATAATTATTTAATTACGTTTTAGTTACCTAGTTACCTAATATCAAAGATCAAAAATTATAAAACATAAAAATAATGAAAATAAATTTATTTTGTAAGTACCTATTTTTATAAATATGCGCTTTTATCCTATCATAAAACTACTTATTTAGGGATCCCAGTAGAGGTTAATTTGACCGTGGGCGCTTTTGTCCACGGCCCTCGTTTCCGACTACGCTTTTGTTTATTTCACACCTCATAGTGCTCAATAAAGTTCACTTTATGTACTTTCAGTGTAAAAAGTATACTTTATATTCTTTCAATGAATATTAGAATTGTGTATCATTGGTGGCATAACAAATTCATTTTCGAGTTCTGGAATGAATTCTCAAAACTTGTATTTATTGAAGTTATTCTACAAGGACAACTCACAAGTTTTATTAAGCCCTTTAGGACTAATGACGAGCTCAGCTTTTTTTAGAAAAAATTCAACTGAAGAGTGTGCATTGTCTTATATAGGTAACTGGAGGCTGTATAGTAAAGAGCGGTCATATTGTAAATAAATTAAGCAAAACGTACCAAACTTACAATTATACTTATAGAGATATTAAATTTTTTATCTAAAATATTGGAATATACGGCGGTACTAAAAGAAAGAGTTAAAAATGTGTATCATTTCGTGAATTTGTTTATATAATGTATTTTTTTAAAATTATTTAAAAATATTTCCAGCCATTGGGGTAGTTTTTTGTGCAAATGTGAGGACTGTATATATAGTGTTAATAATAAAACGGGAGTCGAACTTGTAATTAAAGCATTTTCGTCGAACTACACTTACTAGGGAAAATAAACAACTGATACGTTCCTCTGCCGTGGTAATGTGGGTATCCCATCTTACCTTAATTTGCTCAATATTTTAATCGTATAAATGTCTTAAGAATTCAACCAGAACGTATCTGCAAAAAGATCCTTTTGCAAATTGACATACAGATAATATAAATACAGATATAAAATATATAAATTTGTTTGAGCTCAGGGTTTGTTTTGGTATAAGGCTCAGCTAAATTTTCACCGTAACTTATATTAGCTTATTCGGTTAGTCAATTGGTATCACATTTAAGTTTATTTTCGGAAATAAATTATTTCAAAAAACCTCTGTGCAAAAACAAATCATTCAAAAAGTATAATTAAAGTATAGCTACGTAAAATACTACAATCTGCTCTTTGTATTTTATTTTAACATTAATTAATTTATTATGGAAAGTGACAGTTTATTTTTTACAATATTTTAATGCTAATATGCCGGCGCGACCGCGGCATACCCGCACAGCTTAAATACCCGAAAAAAATGATACAATAAATTAAATACACATTAAACTGATGTTCTTTGTAATTACATATTATTTTTTATAAGTACCTGTGTAATTAGAGTTTTTTTCGTTTCAATGCATTAAGTATTTAAAATATTGTTACAAATTTAAACAGTCATTAAAGTACATATTTATATATAAAATTTGCATATCATTTATTAACACTCCGTACGAAGTAATCATGGTTTTAAAGACCCATCTGGCTTTCTTCACCCCATATATATGCTTTTATATCTTTTAATATCTTTATAGATGTTTTATAATAAAATAATTTTATTTACAGTTTTATCTGATCAATGTAAATATGATGATTGTTAGTTGTTACTTTTTGTAAAACTGGAATGAAATTTTATATGGCGTAGTTTAAGAGATTAATTTTTTCTTTGCCTTTTTACTACAGGAGTTTTAGTATATTATTTTATGATTCACACTTTAAAAAAAAGCAAATTAATAATGTAGATCCTAAGTAGAAATAAATAGTTGTAAAAATTTAAAAAATAAACTTTTGGATCTTTTTTAATCTTAAATACCATATCTTAAGAATAGTCGCTCAAATTTTTAGAATACAGTATTTAAGTCAAATTTTCGACTTTGTAATCCCCCCGAGGTAAATTAATAACATAGTTTACTATAAAAATTTGTGTTGATTTTACCAATATTTTTGTTTGTCACATTTATAACAAACAGTGAGAACTCAAATTTCCGCAAAAAGAGGCTTGGAGTCTAACATTTCAAAGTCAATGTCACTGAAATTGACGAGCTTGTACAAACTTTAAACTAACTGTTGCTTTATGCTCCATCAGCTGGTAGCTATTTTTCTATATTCTAAATTTCAAAAAATATTATCTCGAAATCAAAAATTTTATAGTTAGTTGAAAAGAATCCACCATCAGAGGTCTTACGTCATAAAAAGCAAGAAGATTTCGATTCCTGAAGAATTTGCTAGGAATTACGCAAGATGTTGCAACAAGGATATTTTTAATTTCATGATTGTTGAGCAAGATGTCTTAGAAGATCGAATTTTTTACTGGTAATCTAGCTACTGGCTGTCTCAACAATGTACTCGTACTTCTAAAATATTTTACTAATTCCAATATAATTAATAACGAAGTATGTACTTATCTACTATTATTAATTTTCTAATAAAATATAATTTTCATAAAATTAACACATAAATATTTTGTCGATTAAGTGTGACTATACAAGATGAATTATGCCTAATATATTAATTTTTCTATTCCGAATATTGAAATAATTAAGGTTCGTCTTTTAAAATTACTTTACACCTATTTCATCAGCTTAATTTCATTGTAATTGTTTGTGACTAATTGATATAAAAAATAACAAAGAAATGTAATTTGTAACAAAAAATTTGCCATATCATCGTAATAAGTTTTGACTAGTCATTTTTTCAGAGGATATGCTTTTTAACACAAAATTTTTAAAGGCGTGTATGATATATTTCACAGCTGCTTAATGATTATCCAAAAATTAAAACAAGAATTGTTTAATGCTTCAGAAATTTGTTTTAAAATTAGAACAAAAGCGAAAACAAGTGTCAATATCTCTAACCACTGTTCGTTTGTGATCAATTACCTACTCTAAAAAAGGTTTAAAAATTTTGTTTTTACTATTAAAAAAAATTTACAATTTATTGTCTTGTTGCAAATAGGGATTGTAAATTTACCGACTTTTTCATTTACCGACAATTCGGTAAATATTTTTTAGCAAAACCGGTTTACCAGTAATTTATCGGTATTTTTTAAAGCACGGAAAGTATAAGAATAAGTATTAAAAAAAATAAATAAATAAATAAAACGGTAAAATTATTTTATTAAGGTCACTATATACAGTATATAAAATAAGATAAAAATTATGTAAAAAAAATTGTATCTGTTTGATTTTACGACTTTGTAGATATCTACAGCTTCCTTCACAGAAATATACCGTCCATTTTTATTGTTTATTGAAAAAATAATTTTGACTTTTTTTAAATAATCATAAAATATGAATCAATTATATATACCTACCTGTAAAAAAAAATTTACTTACCGCTTCTTACAATGTAATCATTTAACGTAATGTTTAATTATTTTGGAAAAAGTAAAGCTGTTTTAAATAATATGTAAATAAATTTTAAAACTGACCATTTCATTGTGCGATTTTATTGTATCAGAGAATAGTTTATTATGGACACACAGTAAGGGGTAATTTGATTGTGTACATTTAAGTTCAATAAACTTGGTCATTCTTCCATGAAATAGAATGAACTTATAAAAATTTTCAATTATTTTTAATTTATCGAATTACCGGTAAAAAATCAGCGATTTACAGGTAAAAATTTTAAGACATTTTTAGTAATTTGCCGGTAAACCGGTGAACCGGTTTACCGGTATTACAATCCCTAGTTGCAAAGCCATTAAAATTTTCTGAAAATAAATGGGATTAGTATTTGACTAAGGTAAAGCGAGTTACTATTCGATTAACAATATCATTATTAAGTTTTCGATGGAGATCCAACATTTATAATGCTAAAATTACTTTTGTAAGGATTAAAATGAATTATTCATTAAGATTGTAATAATTTATTTATTTTAAAATTTCAAAACAATTTTGGACATAATGTTGATGTCTTCTTCAGTTTTAAAATTTTAAAAAATTTCTCGGCATAATGTTGATGTTTTCTTCAGTATATATGCTTCAAGTAATTAATTATATACGTTTTAAGTTTATATAAATGTTTCTTCGAGAATTTTATGAAGCAGAATATACTAGGATTCATTAATTGAAGGAAAAGTAAATTGAATAAATCTTTAAACCGGTCATCTACTTGTACAGAAAGGTTGTCCAAGCATAGGGGAAATTTTTCTGTAGTTGCTCTTTGGGTCTTTTGCATTTTTAAATCAATATTTAGGTAATTTTATTACTCTTATTCTGTGAAATGCTGTGCAACACATCAGACCACAACTCCGTAACCCACTTTTCAGAATTTTCCAAAATAGATTCAAATATACTGATTAAATCCACTCGGCATTCAAAAAATGTTTCAATAATTTTTTTCTACCCATTATAAGACCATCCTGCGCTAACAGAAATAAATATTCTTTCAACTGCCGTATCTAATTGATGTGTCAAGTTATCGAAAAACGATATTAAGCTGCCAATTGTTTTGAAAAATATCCTACACTCTTTAATTTCTGATTTTTCAAAAGCATGGGATAGTACGAGATTAAATCGACGAGCACAACAATGAACAAAAAGGGTTTCTGGAATGAAGCCCTTTTTACTTAACTATTAAATCATTTTGAATTCGATTTAAAAGTCCTGAAAATACGTGTGTTGAATTTAGATGACAGGATAATAAATCATCATAATTAAAAGACAATATCAACGTAGTTCCCTCTATTGCAAGAATAGTCATTTTCATCATGACAACGAAATGCTAATTCGTGTATTCCTAGGTGAAAAACTACCATAAATAAACGTTTCAATATTTTTTGATTAGTTTTTAACTATTTCGTTATCTAAAGCTGTTTGCGAATGTATAGCATAATTGGTACACACCATTCCAAAAGTTTTAAAAGAAATCATAGCTTTAAGATGGTTTAGTGATGTTTCATACCCATTTGAGCTTTAAATAAATTATTTAAATCATTACATCCGGCTGAATTCCACCCAATTTTTTTCCTTAGATAAGCCAAGGCATTGTTCACAAAATAATTTATTTATATATTTACATCCTGTTAGCTAAGTTATTGTGTTGTAATTTAGTTAACATGAAACGCCGAATACAAATTTTTATTTTTGTACCTATATGAATTTGACATTTCTGATTTTGGTTTTCCTGTCTTTCTACTGCTTCTTTATCAGCAAAACTCAAAGTTCCAAATGATCTTGTCAGCAAAATGTAATTGATGCAATAATTGATAGATTAATTCATTATAAATGCTGTAAAATTATTAAGCAGTCTTTTTACAAGTGATGTACTATAAAAGAAACCACTTTTTTGGAGAAACTATTTATTGTATTGAAAAATACCACTGTCGTAGCATCTTGAATAACCTAGCGAATTTCCGTTTACAAAAGTTAGTTTCTCTCAGAAACTAGTTGACATAGAATAATAGTTTAACGACCTTTTTTATGTAATTTTTTCCCCTCTTTTAAATGGTGTAAAAATGTTTCGCAAAAATTTTTGAATAAGTGGAAATTTTGGCAAAAAACTAATTTTATTCAAGAACAAAAACCATGTTCCGGCATCGGACGTGTCTGGCTAACAAACTTGTCTAACGGTTTGGGACTTCCAACATTTTCACCAAATTTTGTAAAAGTAGTAAACTTTGTTCGCAAGTTATCGTGCGATCACATACTATATATATATATATATATATATATATATATATATATATATATATATATATATATATATATATATATATATATATATATATAGTCACTCCCAAAATTATTTGGACAACATAAAAATAAAGAAAAAATTATTTAAAAGCAAATGAGGAATTATTACATTGGAGGGGGTTCTTTTCTCCGATTAAACTAAATTTGAAATGTTCAACACAAGAAAACAAAACCCCAGTATGTGTGAAGAAAACGAAAAGATGCGCTGAATCCAAAAAATGTGGTTTCAACTGTTAAGTACAGAGGTGGCTCCGTAATGATTTGAGGATGTATGGCGGCAAATTGGGTAGGGAACATGCACGTTTTAGATCGTATGATGGATAAGTTTGTGTATTTAAGCATTCTGAAACAACATTTACATGCTAGTGTACAAAAAGTAGGAATGCAGAATAATTACATGTTCCAAAATGTCAATGATCCAAAACATACCTCCTAGGTGGTAAGACAGTGGACAGCATATAATGTACCCCATTTGCTTCAGACACCTCCACAGTCTCCTGACTTAAATCCTATAGGGCATAGAGCATCTATGATATTATTTAAAGATTAAAGTCTGGAGAAATTTTATTTCGAATATGAACCAATTAATTACTTATGTAAGGTCAGAATGGGAGAAGATAAGTCCGGTTGTAACCGAAAATTTAATTAAATTAATGCCAAGACGTTTGGAAGCCGTAATTAAGTCTAAAGGACGTGTCACAAAATACTAAAACTATTAATTTTACTTGAATGAGCTGTTTTTTTTATATAGTTAATTAGTGTCCAAATAATTTTGTGACCTGATAATTATCACATGTATTTAATTCTTTTAAATATTTAAAATTTTCTTGTTGACAGTGAAAGTAATAAATATATATTTATAGTGTAGAGACTTCATACATTTTATGAATGTATCTATGAAATCGATTTGTTGTTTTATAATCAAAAAAATTCATCAAAAATGATTAATAAAATGTTATCCAAATAATTTTGGGAGTGACTATATATATATATATATATATATATATATATATATATATATATATATATATATATATATATATATATATATATATATATATATATAGTTTTAGTGAATATTATTTTCGGTTTCTAGGTTCTAGGGACCTCAAAACAAATTTCTGGCATAGTCCCGGGCTAAAGTTGCGTGATGGCAGTGGGCGTAATAGCGAGTTTCCATTCTGGAAATTCGCTAAAACCTTTTGTACATTCGAGTACATACAAATATGTGTATCTTGAATATTTTTTATTTTTTAGTCAGCCATCTGCCCTTGTGAGTCCGTTGAAGGTCACAGGCCCAAAAAAATAGTGCCAATTAATGATGTTTTTTGTAAGACTATCTAGAATCAGCCTATAAAAAAAAAAGATTCGATTTTTCAGAATGCCTGAAAAGTTAAAAACAGGGGAATAACGCTATAACCGTTGAAAGTAGGGATTTTTAAAAAGTTCGAGCTATCCTCTTTAAGCTAAAAAAACTCTTTATCAATCGACAAAAAAGACTCTTTATTTATTATAAAATATATTTTAAACTGTTTGTAAAAATTGTTTGTTTTTAATTTTATTTAAAAAAAAAAAAAAAAAAAGAAAATACATTCAGTCTTTAGGAGTAATGGGATTTTTTAGTTTATCACGCTTCGTTTAAATTCAAATTATTTCAAAATATCCTATAAACAAGTCTGATCTACCAAATTACTTAGACTTATTTTCCAAGAGTCGTTATCAAGAAAAATAGTCTCAAAATATTAAAAAGTTTTGAAAAATGGATTTCTTTTGAAGTCAGAAAAATTAGTCGAGTTATATCCCATGAAATAATGTTTTGATAAATAATATGGATTTCTTTGAAAATAATTGTAAAATGGACTTGTAAAATTTTTCAAAATTATTTTGCTAAGTTGAAAAAGAAATCAATAATAAGCAGTGTTCCGACGGTTGATCTACATATATACAGGGACATGTTTCTTCATTTCAAAAATTGTTAATAATTGTAAATAGATTAAGTATATTAAGAAGAAAAAGGTTCTTACGACAGTGGATGTAATAATGATAAAATCAGAAAATGTCCTTTGACAGTTATTAATTAATAGCAGATATAATTTTTTTTTGTACTTACATAACTTTTTTTTTTATATCGAACAAAAAATAACGTATACATTGTAATCAAATATTATTATGAACGTTTGTGGAGTAATAAGGTAATATCAATTACATTTGGTTTCTCTTTTTATCTTTTTTTTTTTATTAATAAGAAAACAATTAGTTTAAATAAATTTATGCATGTAATTAGTGATCATTTTTATGATATTTGTTTATAGTAACATGTTGAACTACATAGTAGACCCAGTCAGATATTACCTACTATATTAGTGTATAGCTGATTTAAGACATATAGGGGAGAATACGATTCTGACTATCATCTAATTACGTTATTTTAGGTTGTCAATTTGTAAGTGCCTAACGAAGGAATTACAAAGAACTTATAGAAGAAATTAACAGAAATGTTAAAAATGGGTTACTCTATAGTCTTTAACTCTAAAACTCTGTTATAAATTAGAAATTTATATTAGGCAGGCTAGTATTTAAGAGGCTTATGTTTATGCCCGGTGGTACATTATCAGTAATATTAGGTATAGATCAGTGTTTTCAAACCTTTTCTAGTCAATGCGCGGTAAAATATCGGATAATTTTGTACGAGCCGGTCACATATAGGATTACATAATACAACAATTGTCAGTTTCCTACATTACACTTATATTTAATTTAATTATTGTTGTTCATTGTTAATAATTACATAAATATTTGGATTTAAATTTGTAAATTTCTAAAGTACTATTAAATTTATGGATTCGAATTTTTTAATTTGGACAAATTTTATAGTTAGCTAAATTAAATTCAATTAAGTCAAAGCAAATCGAATATTAGCAATTCAGTAGATCTTTTATGCAGAATTAGATAATCGCTTTCCACAGAAAAGTACAAAGACCATAATATAAATATATTTCATTTGAATATTTCAAACATTGTTTACTTAAGTTTTTATTCAGCAAGTTATTAAATACCTAAAAATAATTAGCACTAAATTTCCCGCTAGGACATACCTCAATTGTTAGGCTCAAGGAAATTAGCAAGGGAATAATTGAGAATTTAGAGCATTTTTACAAAAAAGACGCTTTTTAGTAAAAATAGTATACCTACATTTTTTTTTATTAACGTAATAATACAGAGGTCAAATGTAGTAGGTAATTTACGAATACACCGTAAGACGGAATGATTATATTAATGAGAAGCAAAATATCCCAATAAACTTAACAGTTTGGTGTAAACAGATGCACTTAGGTGTAGACAGAATCCCAAAAATCTTAAATCCTACACAGAGTAATTGTTAAATATGAAGCGATACGGTTCTTTAAAATTTTAAAAATGACGATGTAATAACATTTATATAGGTATTGTAGAAGTAGATAACACAAAATATATATTTTTTATTGGTTGATTTAAAATAAAATTTTTAATGAAAAATCTAACATCTTTTTCTGCGAACCAGTAAAATAGCTTGATGAACGGCGGTTGAGAAACTGTGTTATAGAAACCTACATAAATATTACTGTCAACGATAATAAAAAATCATTGTATAAAAATTTTTGCATAGTAGGAAAGTTTTGTAATTTTTACATATTCATTCGAAAATTATTGGAAATTTTTCTGTTTTACTTGTATAAATTTAACCTTACGTTTTATAAGTGTTGCGCAAGGACTTAGAGGGTGTGTATATCCAACTGTCTCCTTTAAGGAGCTATTCTCATTATACATTGACAGAATTGTGAAAGAAAATTGAATAAAAACATCCACGAGTATAATCAACCGTGATATTCGAACTCGCATCCTACCAGTCTAAATTCCAGTGCCGATATAAAAATGCCCAACCACTTGGCTGCTTTAACTATTAAAATTTGCAGTTTATAATTTGCTTCGCATGCTAACAGTATAAAGTATAAAAATATGTCTTTTAGAAAAAAAATTTTTAATTGTACTAAAATTATAATATTAATAAATCGTAATTCGAATCAGATCTCTGTATTAATGAGCTTACCCTGTTATAGCTGAAATAGTCAGCTTTCCCCTACACTGTCTGTGTACCGGGTGGCGTTTAAGTTTGACGGAACGTGTCCACACGGTTGCGCCACACTCGCACATTACATACAAACGCAGGTGTATGTTTGATAATAACACATGTGCGATGTAGAACAATACGAACACAGTGAGTGTATGTTGTCATGTGATGGTTAATAAATGTACATATTCACGTTAAATTGACATTTGATTGATAAATATTGGTCTGATGTTGGTCTTGGACTTAGTTACAATTTTTTTTTTTAATTTTTTTTTCTCTATATTATTTGTAAGTACGACTATAACAGATCGAATCAAAATTTGTAGTACGTACATAGTACCTGAAAAGAGTTGCTTTTTTGGTTCCCAAGAAGCATCTCGGAAACTCGATAATTTTATTTCGTCCCTAATTTCGTCGATCATAATCCCTCCGCCATAACTCCTACATCTTTAAGTCTACAAACATGAAATTTTACATGCATATACTGTAGATTAGGGATGTTATGGATATGAAATTTCGGATACAGATACGGATACGAATTTTGAAAACATTTTTTTCGGTTTCGGTTTAGGTTTCGGTTTCGGATATGTAATAATATCGGATAATGTTTCGGATATGGTTTCGGTTACAGATAATTGCTTTTAGTGAACATTTTTTTAGAAGAAAGGGGAAAAGTGTACCAAAAAGAAAATGAATTCTTCCATTTAAACTCAGTTTTCCAACAGCAATAGTCTGTTATTATCCGAAATAAATACGAAACTTTTATTTCCGGATACGGTTTCGGTTACAGATAATTAATTATTTCGGATATCCGGTAGTTTCGGTTATGGTTACGGATATCCATAACATCTCTACTGTAGATATAGATTTTTAATTAGTATATATTGGAAATATTACTGTCGGCTACTGGTGCGCATGAAGCAGCTAGCCTAATTGGATCATTTGCGATCGTTATTATTGGGGTAGATTTTTGAATAAAACTAAACAAAATACTAGTGTACTATAGAAAATAGTTCCATTTAGACTAATTTTGTTTCTTCATATTGTATTTGTATTGAAGAAATACTAACAACAAAAAATATTTTTTACTTTCTTGAGGTACTTTTCCGTACCTAGAAACGTGGAGAAGAAATCGTACGACATCGTGTAGGATATTGCCAAAAAGGACTCATAAAATGAAACCGAAGTTCATTCTGTCATTTTTCACATTAAGTTCCGCTTGCGAAATATTGAGCTTTAAAGTGATGTTTTATTTATATCCCCACCCATAATTTTTAAAGGGATGATTCCAAAAATTTGAAAAACTTACTGACACTAACACTTAAAATTATTTCAGTTAAGTTATGTCGGTAACATTCGGAAATACAGGCAACCAAATTTTCGAAAATTTTGAAAGTGAAAATGGTCCCAGCAAAAGAAATTTTACATTGAGATATGTTTCGGTATTAGAAAAAAGTACTGCAGTTTTAAATCATTAAAGGAAATGCTGAAAATAAATAAAATTTTAGTTTTTTGTAAGTATAATTCCATAATTAATTACACGTACCTACCATATTGTGTTGGTATCGCCAAAAGGGTTTTTTTTTGAATAAAGTTAAGGTTTTTCAAAACCCTTACAATACTGCAGTTCTTACAAGGCTTCTAAAATTCAAGTAAATGGAAAAAGTATGGAAATAGTAGTATACCTAAATTGGTTAATGTCCATACGTCCAAAAAGCACATTTTTTTTAAATGTTATTTATTTATTAGGACAGATGTGAAACAAAATATCAGTACCATTTTTGTTTAATAAAGTAAATCTTTTAAAATATATTACATATTATTAGGAATTTATATATCATACAAAAATATTCCAATCGTCGGTAAATAATTGCATTGAATCTAAGACTACATTTAATAATATCCCTCTTTCATCTACTTAAAATCGAAATGCGAAATTATACTTTCTAATAACATTTTTTATAACTATTACTTTTGTGCATTCAAAATTTGAACTTCATACTAAACAGAAAACTAAAATTGCCTATTTTCAACATATTTTTCGTAAGTAATGTATACACTTAAATGTCCGGTATTTTATCCCAAGAGACGTGCAAAAATCTTGATACTAAGGAACCCTGATTTATGCATGTTCAACACATACTTGGCGAACTTTTTTTGTTTACATTTTTCATCCATATGTTTGAAATCATTTTTTATCTAGAGAAAAATTTTCGATACAACGGTTTTGTGTAGAATTTCATTTCGCTGTATCTTAGCCACTAAGCTATCGATAGAACCGAATCAGGAAAATCTGGATAGCTTACACATATAGGTATGTAAAATTTCAGATAATAAAGTTAGAGGAACCTATGACGTAATCTCTGAGAATGGGACGCATGAGCGCTAGTAATTATTATTTTGAAATTAACCGTACTTTAGAATCCCCGTGTAGGCGAGATCCTTGTACCGCAGGACACCTTGTACCTCGGGACAAGCCCATAATTTGAGAACCAATGTATTGTAAAATGATTAGTACTGACATTTAATAAAACAAACACTCAAAACACACGCAGTGAAGTCGGCCATTTTGACTTGTTTCTTCTATGTGCAAGGTTTTGAGATTTTTGCCGTTTTTTTTTTTTTTTTTTTTTTTGTAATCCATATAAATCATCATTTTACTCGAAGTATTTTGAGGTGAGTAAATGACTAAAGATACAAATAGTTATTATACACATTCGTAACTATTTATTTTGACGTATATCACTGGATTTCCCTAATTAAAAAATATAACCACACTTTATTGTATGCACTTGAAATTTGTACCTTGGGAGAGCAAATTTTTTGTACCTTGGGACGGTCCTAAGGTACAAGGTATTCCTTTTTTTACAGAGGTTTATAGGTAAGTTCGTTTTCAATATTTGTCTTTATCTATCCAGAAGCAGCGGAGTAAGAACAAAGTCACTCGGCCAAAGCCTAATGAAGAAAACCTCAAAAATGACATTAAAATGGTCATTTATTCTATAATAAAAATGATTGCAAGTAAAATCAAATAATTTTTATTGTTGTTTAAAAAAATGGTATATATATTTTACTTTCAGGGCTTAAAATGTCTTGGATAGCTTGCTCCAAGGTACAATCATTGTTGTCCCAAGGTACAAGCTGTGATTGTACCTTGGGACAAATATCCTCGATTTTTCAATTCAAGTTTTCGCAAAAATGAAACACAATATCGTAATATATTGTATCATAATATTAAGATGTTATTGTGTGCTTAGATAATTTTCAATATTCGAAGTCATACATTAATTTTTACTCAAGTTATGAAGTTTTAAACGAAAGTGTCCCCAGGTACAAGGATCTCCCCTATACCTTATGAACCCATAGAAATGAAGCGTTAATTAAATCATCTTAAGAAAGCGTTTACGAGATTTTATTTAGACATTACGCAAGCGGTAATAGTCTCAACAATAATTACCAACATATTGTTAATTTTTAGAGTTGAAAAACTAGGATTTTACAGGAATCTTGACACATTTTAAGTGGAAATATTGAACCGACACATATCTTAAGTGAAGATATACTTCAGGAAATGACTACCAGAACAAGCGAAAAGATCAAAATGAATCCAAAAAATGTCCAAAGTAGCACCAAGCGATACCGCTTTCATCATATATGAGCATCTGGCATGAACTTTTGTAGTTTCCCAATATTTACGTTATCCAGTTGTAAGTTTAATTAATTTTTCATGGTTGAAATTAGTGTTACGTATTATATAAGACTAGAAATCTGCTGAAAAGCAGAACAAAATCCAATAGTAAAAGATTCAGTTTTGACCAAGAAATGTATATGTTGAAATAAACGCTGCATATGTAATTTTTCAAAGAATGTTGAGTCAGATCACTTTAATATAATTATATTGATTGTTGTCAAGACATATACGATTAAATATTCACCTGGCAGCTCCATTTATTGCATATTTTTAGGTCTAAAATTAGATTCCCAAAGCAAATTATGTTTAACTGATTTTCCAGTTAATTAAGAAATATACTTAAACAGATATAGTATAGATATCGGTTATATCAGTTACATGCATAAAAGCTTGTAAAAAATCTTTTATAAAATTTTAAATAAAAATTTAAAATTAATTTTCTTGTAATTATTTTAAAAGGTAGTTACTCTAATAATAATTATTTTTACATTAAAAAATTATTTGGAAACATTTTATAGGACGTTTTTTAACTTCTGGTAAATTTTTAACGCATGTAATGTTATCAGTGTATTAAAATCTTGATGAATTTTTCTATTAGAACACCTATTATTTTTTAAATAAAATTATTTACTTTATCTGTTTAATTAAATGTATATTACAGTTGCAGGTAAAATTGATGTATACTCTCTTAAAAATCGAATTATGTCGAAACAAGAATTTCCAAAACCATTTTAAAAATTGTAAACGAGACAAAAAAAGTAGAATAAGAGATATCGGAAAAAAAAAACCATTTTCTGGTTATTAGCTCGCCATGTACCTATACTTATAACTCCATATTCAATTATTAATTTTTCAATTTATTCTGTTCTCACTAAAAGTATAAATATGGAAAATTATGTCAGAATACTGTGAAATTTTTTTTTATTTTTCACGCAGTTTTAAGTATCAAGTAGTAAAGTATAAAACTGGTTTCAAAATCTCTTTGCTACTGTTTTAAAGGGCATAGCCGGGTAAGATAGGGAAAACGGTCCTTGACGCAAAATTGATTGTTTTTATAGGAAATAATACTTCTTAGCCCCAGATATATTCCTGCCAAATTTCAACCCTCCGAGGCTAATAGTTTATGAATACACAAATAGCCAAAAATTTTCAAAAAAAAATTTTTTTGACGAAATTACTGAGCCGATTTATTTGAGTTGAATATATATTGTGTACCCACCTTAGACGAAGTAATAAAAAAAAATTAACGTTATATCCCTTTATTATACTAATTTTTTTAAATTTTTAAATTTAAGAAAATTTTTTTTTGGCACTTACGCGTTAGCGACACGTACCATTTTTTGTTCAACAATTTGTCTCTTAGTACTCTATAACATATATTTTTATGGAAAAATTTAAGTTGGTAGAACGTAGTAATATTTCAATACAAATGCATGCCATGTTAGGTACTACATATATTACTTATGTATAAAAAGGACCATAAAGTAAAGCATCTGCCTTATTTCTAAAACACAGTAGAACTCTAAGCAGTGCAATAAAATGTTCTCTTCCCCCCTGAGTTGCAGTTCTTGGAGTTCCTGTGACGGTCTAAAAAAATATATATTTTGAGCTGTTATAAAAAATATGTTTTAACTTGCTAGAAAATAATTTTCAAGGTTAATTTTACCATGAATCTGAATATTTTAATGAAATCAATAAAATTATCTCAGCATACTTACTAATTAAAATTATATCTAACTCAACAAAAATTATAAGTTTTAGAAACTTTATTTAAATAAAGATACTAATAATAACAATAATACGTCTTAAATGTTATATTGCTTTAATAATAATAAACATTAACTTAATAAAATCGAACAAAAAACTTCAACAGTGTATAGTAATAACAACAATCCGGGTAAAACCTGTCGTAGTTATTACATGTACATATAACTAACTTGAAGAAAGTAGTGTATAATTGTACGCAATATGTTGCCCTCTCACTTGACGCTTTTGTTGCACTTCTTAAGGAGGTACAGAAAGTGGATTTTTTCTGTAATAAAATTACATACGTTCATGACTACGACAAACAAGCTTAGACAAACGTCTAGCTTTATCTACCGTCTGTCTGATTTTGTTAACACAATGACGGGTCATGGGGAATTATAACGAAATAACCAACTGGTATACTATTTTGACAGCTAATCAACTTTGTATGAAATTGTTGGCATCGTAAAACGTGGTGTATGAGCTAACAAAGTTTCACTTAACGTCTTACAAAGGAAAAAACTCTAACAAAAGAGAAATTAATGTCTGTTTTGTTTTATTGATAAAAAAAGACAAACGGCAGATAGTGTTGGACTTTTGTAAATTTAAACTAGTTTATCGTAGTTACGAACGTATGTAATTATATTATTTTAGAAATAGAGTAGATATTTTACTTTATAGTCCTTTTTATACATAAGTAATATATGTAGTACCGAACATGGCATGCATTTGTATTGAAATATTACTATGTTCTACCAACTAAAATTTTTCCATAAAAATATATGTTATAGAGTACTAAGAGACAAATTATTGAACAAAAAATGGTGGGTATCACTAACGCGCAAGTGCCAAAAAAAAATTTTCTTAAAATTAAAAATTTACAAAAATTAGTATAATAAAGGGATATAACGTTAATTTTTTTTTATTACTTCGTCTAAGGTGGGGCTAAGAAGTATTATTTCCTATGAAAACAATCAATTTTGCGTCAAGGGCCGTTTTCCCTATCTTACCCGGCTATGCCCTTTCATCTTATATGTGTATGTACTTATTTAAAATACTATCTACATTAATAATTTTATTCCGTATTTTAAAGTAGAATCCACTGGAAGCAGAGGTTTGGGTAATGTGTCAGTGACTTAGTGCCAAAATTAACGATGTTTATGAGCGTGTGTTTCAAAAACAACTTAAATTTATTAATTTTGAAGTCTGGTGCGATTTTAAGCGTCTAAACCCCTCTGTAAAATTTTAATCGAATCTTGGAGTTTTAAGCGTGATTGAACGTGCTGTCAGATGCTTCGTGTAAATATTGTTGAAGCACGTATGACTCTAATGAAAACTTGTCTACCCGCTGCCGCGCTTATTTATATTTTAACTACCGCAGTACCAGTTTACAAAACAAACAGATGTGTTGGTTGTACATTTAAAGGATTGATTTCATTTTAATTTCTTATTGCCCTAATAAAGGATTAATTAAAATTAATTAAATAGTTTAGAAAATATTGTTACTAAAAAAATTTAATTATACACGGCTAGAGGGAAAAAAATTGTCTGTTTTTTTAGGCGACGTAATGGCTTAAGATTTAATTGATTTAAAATGTTTTTTAAATTTTAATAAAAATTAAAGTGTAGTAATTGTTATAGGTATAAAAAGTAGACCATAAGTACGTACACATTTTGTCGCGTGGAATTACAACGGACGATATTTTATAGTTGTAGGCAGACCTCGGTAATAGAAATTTTAATTTTTCAGCTGCTCTTTATGTAAATATAAAATCTAATTTTTTTTCCAGTTATTACATTCGTTCCAAAAAGCAAAAGAACCATTTACCTATATATTAAATCACGCGAGACACCAAGTAAGCAATCATAAAAAAAACAGCTCAAATATAAAAAATTAAAATTTTATGACGATTGATTATTTATTTTTGTATTCTGAAAACTCGTGCTTTGACTTTTTTGAAAATTTGAAATGTACAAATTCACTATTCTTAAAATAGAGATATACCTATATGAAAAAGAATATGTTTTTAAAAGAAAAGACAGTTTTGGAAGCAATAACGTTCCATAGCCACCAACTGATTTATTGCTAAGCTCATGATTGACACTATTTGTACATTAGTTACTATAAAATTAATAATAAAAAATATATTTTGTCTTTAATTGATTGAATGTATAAAAAAAGAAAAAAGTTTGCTTTCCTTTGTATCTGCATATTACGAGGCTTATTCTATCATATTCTCTAGCCCATTTAACTGCAGACTATATAGACGAATTGATTCAATCGCTAGATTTTTTGATAAGATGTTCAAATCAAAAGCATTTTACCACTCTATAGAATTTGATCTACTATATTATATTCTTAGAAATTTGTTTAAATAACTAATTTTACCATCTTCTTGCTGCACACATTCATAAGTGCATAAATCTGTACGAACGCAGGCAACAACTATGTACGTTTTTTTTATATTCGCTACCTTGATGACATAAATTTACTGAATATAATCGTTGATAGTTGATTATCCGCTGATTTACGATGTATCTTGTTAACTTAATATTTAAACTAATGCCTCAGTAGTAATATACGTTTGCTTTTATACTGTTGCTCGAATAAAATAAGTCATTTAAAATAAATTTATATCAAGCGGTTAATTTTTGTTTGCAGAGAAATATGTATGTAGATCCTCGATGAAGACGAATAAATAATAGAATAAAAATTGTGTATCGTAAGACGGAGTGAATAGGCACATTTTTGACATTTAAATTTGATTTTTATACAATTTCTTAAATACTAGATGATATAAAAGTGACTACTTTTGGTTCTGGTACCTTGTTTTTATTTCCATAACATGTTGAAAATGTATCTGCTTTTTCAGTTTAGCCGGAAAATCCTAAAATATAAAGAATTTCTTTTCGCGCCAAGCGTACTTACTGGTTCCAACGCTATTGGAGACAGTAAGTACAAATGGTGACTTAATGATTAAACAGCTGAACCTTTTTTTATGCGGTCCTTTTTTGTGCTATGTTTTTTAAAAAATGGCCATTAAAGTGCATAATATAAATCAAAATCAAGAGACAGTAAGATACTTAAACATTTACTATAATAACTTTTTTTGATAAAAATTCTTTTTAACGGCTTTTAAGCATTTAATCATTAAATTGCATAAGAACATAAGTTATTGCATCATTTAATTTTTATACGGATATATTTTTCAAAATTTTCATAATATTATAAAATTGAAATTAGATGTTTCTACGTGTAAATTAATGCTTTATCTTGTTTATAGGAGCTATGTTTTCTCATGAAAATTTTTTTTACCCGGTCCCGATTCACCGCATAGAAACAGTTTTTTTTTTTTTTTTTACAATCTGGATCGAACTATACTTTTTATATATGATATATTTTATTTATGATATTTTTAAACATTTTTTTTTGTGCGATGCGGTCCCTATCCACCGTACAAAAAAAAGATCAACTGTAATATGGTAATAAAAAATAGTTTTAACTGATAAATTTAATGTTTTCTTTTCGGGAATATATATTTGTCAAGATAAGCAAAATGATATATTGTGCAATAGGGGCGGGAAATTGTCTATTGCCCACGAGAGCGAAGTTGATCGCACGATCGTAGTAAGTGCGCTCATTCGCTCGAGTGGGCAATCGACAATCCCGCACGAGTTGCACATACTATTTTTTATTACAAATTTCACATACTTTTTTTTATTATTATTACTATTTTTCATAACTTTTTAAAATAATACTTTTGAGTGTTTGTCTTTTTTTCTGAATTAAATATTGTTTACATTACTTTGTTAGTGGTTTCTATAGAAATCATTTTTATGGAATATTTATTAAATGAAAAATCAAGAGCCGAGTTTGCGTGTTTTGATTAAATTTTGCGTGTTTTATTGTCAATTTGCGTGCAAGTAAAGTATAATTTCCGCACGCAAAAAACAGGGGGGAATAGTAGAGTTGTCAAACAGCTATTTTGCCTACAAAAATGTGTGGGCCAAGTTAGTACTTTTCTCGCATCAGTAATAAAAAAATAATTTTGTTTTAAAACACAAAATTTAATACTTTTTTTTAGAAAGGAAACAACACCCAAACAAAATGTAAAAGTGTCATAAACTCGAAAGAGAACCTATTCATAAAGTAAGTAAATTCAGAAAATATGTCTGCAGGTTTTTTGAATTATAATGATTTACTCTGAAGACTTTCGCCAGCCTTGGTACATTAAATTCGATTCACGGCTAATTCGTGACTAGCTACCCCGTTTGGATTCCTATTTACCACAATGGCGTCCCTATCTACCTATCTACCCATTATGTTATTCATATTCCCAGAGCCATGGAAAAAATTTCAAGCCTGAAGGGAAAGCCTAACAAACGAAACAAATTTTCTCTTACAATACAATTGACATAAAAAAAGACTGAAACATCTGCCTTCAGAACTTTTAACATATTACTCACTCCGGGCCTCCTCTTCGAACCCGGGCCCTGGGACTGCAGCCCTGACTACCTCGCCCTCTCGTCGGGTCTGCATACTCCCCTTTACTCCCGCACTTATGGGTCAATTTAACATTTAATTTAGATAAATATATCTAATACTGGTGATAAATTAACATAATTTTAAAAAAACTAATCAAGACACTACTCCCCTATTGAATCTAAACACAATTTAACTAAATTCCGAAATAACTAATAATTGTTAAAACCTGTTATCATACAGTCTGACAGTCTGTAACTGTTACAATTACTATCAGTTAAAATTGCAAATTGATTTGTAAATTCCGAAAGTAATTATTCCACCGGTAATTTTTTCACTTTTTGTATCAATAGTTTAAAAATTACAGTACTGAGTGAGCAAACGGAGCTCACAAATGAAAAATGGTAGAGAAAATTCTAATTGTTTTTTAGAAAACCTTTATAAATTGAATGATATTTCACACGATATGGTACGCGAAAAAGGAATTTTCATCTACATTCTCTAATTTGGAAAAGTTCCGTAAGAAGTTACGAAAAAATTGTATTACCAAATTCAAAAATGTTTAAATTATGAATGTGTAATGAACAGACAGGTGAATTTGATGAAACTGCAAGGGTATTGAAATTTTTCTCCTGAACCCTAAAGATAGAAATATACAATATATTATGTGAATATAAAAGAGAGAATCACACTTAAATTTATTCCAACTGTTCAGCTACTTCATAGTGATCAAGTATAGTTTTAAGTATTTTTTATTTTATAGGGTTGACCGGAGTAATTGTGAATTGGGGTAATTTTGAACGGAGCCTATAATTTCTAAAATAACATTAATATTGTTAAAAATCAACTCTTAGAATGTTTTTCTGCCCTTTCTTAATATGCTATTAAAATTTGATAACAATTCTCCAAGTATTAGTATCTTTTTTTTTATTTTGAAAAGACCCTTGCAAAATTTTATGTAGCTTACTTCGACCAACCCTCAAAAAAAATTTTTTTAAATACATTTTCTTTTTAAAAGGTAAGAAATGTTTAAAAGTACTTCTGAAGAAGTGGTCTAAGCCCTGAGAGGGTTTCTTATTAAGTGCTGAAGAAATTGGACAATTTATTACCAATTAACAATTACCCCATGATTTTAAAATTGTGGGGTAATTGTGAACGTCATTCACAAATGCCCCCATTCGGTCAAAAATTTCAGTAGGTAGTGTTCTTTTCAGAGTTGAAAATGTTAGTAAAGATGGTGGTGACATTACTGTACAAGTTCCCGTTGTACAAACAATACAAAAAAAAATTTGTGTAAAGAGCGATATGTTTTGTGTATCAATCTACGAAATTATTGCTGTGCTCCCTTACCCAATAATAACTTACAAAAACAGAAAAATTACTTGTTTTCAATGTCTGTGTGAGTATTCAAGGGCAGTAGGATTAACACAAAACCATTTTACCAAATAGATTGTTGTTTTTTATTCATGTAAACTAAATGTATTTCCTTGAAAATACATTTAGTCTACATGAATACATTTAGTCTCATTTTCTTTGTTTTTGTGTGAAAATCATATAATCTTTTGTTTTTTTTAGATGATAAAATGACAAAATATCAACAAAATCTCATAAATTTGTTCGTATAATTTTTGTTATTTTTATTTAACCTTGATTGTTTGTACAAATTTGAGGTATGGGCAACTTGCATTAAACAAAGAAAAATTGTGACCGCTAAAGTATGATGAAAAATTTGAAAGTGGGGTAAATGTGAAGAATTTGAGTTGGGCTTTACTCTGATATACCTCACTTCTCTTGTAATCCATTGTAAATAATTTTTCTAATGGCATTCACTTTTACCTCAAAATTCATAAGATTTGCAAAACCGTACCGGAGAAACGTGAATGGCTTATAAAATTTTTGTTTTTCATACAAATTTACTCTAAATTGGTGTGGTGCATCCTGAATAATGTAGAATTAAAAATAAATCAACCATAATGTGATATATAATAAAATAAAAAATACTTAAAAAACAACGCTCTTATCTCAATTCATGAAAATCCATTCACAATTAGCCCGGTCAACCCTATATCACATTATGGTTGTTTTATTTTTAATTCTATATTATTCAGGATGCACCACACAAATTTTTAGCAAATTCGTATGAAAAACAAAAAATTTATAAGCTATCACATTTCTCCGGCACGGTTTTGCAAATCTTATGAATTTTGGGGTAAAAGTGAATGCCATCAGAAAAATTATTTAGAATGCATTACAAGGGAAATGAGGTACAAAAGAATAAAGCCCAACTCAAATTCTTCACATTTACCGTACTTTGAAAATTTTGCATCACACTTTAGCGTTCACAATTGCTCTTTATTTAATGTAAGTTACCCATACCTCAAATTTGTACAAAAAATCAAGGTTAAATAAAAATAATCAAAATTGTAGGAACAAATTTATTGCAAGCTAAAAATGAAAAATGATATTTGATGATATTTTGTCATTTTATCGTATAAAAAATAAAAAAATTACATGCTTTTCACACAAAAACAAGGAAAATGAGACTTTTTCAAGGAAATACATTTAGCTTACGTGAATAAAAAACAACAATCTATTTGGTCTAATACTTTAAATAAAAAAACAATGGTTTTGTGTTAATCCTACTGTCCTTGAACACCCATAGAGCCATCGAAAACAAGTAATTTTTCTGTTATTGTAAGTTGTTATTGGGTAAGGGAGCACATCAATGATTTCGTAGACTGATACAAAAAACATATCGCTCTTTACACACAAAAAATTTTTTGGATTGTTTGTACGACGGAAACTTGTACAATAAGGTACACTACTGAAGAACACTACTGAAATTTTTGACCGAATGGGGGTATTTGTGAATGACGTTCACAATTACCCCACAATTTTAAAATCATGCGGTAATCGTGAATTGGTAATAAATTGTCCAATTTCTTTAGCAATTAACAAGGAACTCTCTCAGGTATTAGACCACTTCATTAGAAGTACTTTTAACCATTTCTTACCTCTTGAAAAAAAAAACGGTATTTAAGAAAAATCTTTTTTCGAGGATTGGTCGATGTAAAGGTACATAAAATTTTGCAAGGATTTTCTCAAAATAAAAATAAAAGTACTACTGCTTGGAGAATTGTTATCAAATTCTAATAGCATATTAAGAAAGGGTACAAAAACATACCAGAGTTGATTTTTAACAATATTAATATTATTTTAGGAATTGAAAGCGATGTTCACAATTACCCCAATTCACAATTACCCCAATTACCCCAATTCACAATCAACCCTAAATAAATAAATAAATAAATTTTATGCATGTGGGTTAAGAAGGGATATGGTAAATAACTAAAACTCTTATCACATAAGTTTAGAACAAATAAAATAATTTTATAGATATTTTATCAAAATATATTTATGATATAAGTAGTTATAGGCATTAAAAAGCAAAATCTAACCTAGCAATCAATGATCTAGCAATAATGACATTAGAATTTTATTCGATTGTGAAAATCTTGTTATATATTATAACATTGTTACTGTTAAATACATATAGGTACATTAATTTTATATCATATCACATCAATAAAAAATTTATACACACTTTAAAAGTTTGTGTGACAATTTAAAAATTGAATTTCATAGTGTATAGGAATTATTTCTTATGTTTTATTTGGTCCATAACTCACAAGGAAAGGGCAAAAAGTCGAAATTTCAAAAAAGTTTGAAATTTTGTCAGTATGTAGAGGGTGACTACCTAATGACATAAAATATATCAGTTGCTGTTAAAAGACGCTAAAATGTTACCCTTAGGCTTAATATTAGGAAATTAAGCAAAAAGAGATCAATTAGATTTTTTTACATAGATTTGAAATCCACAACCAAAATTTGAATACATTTTACTTTTTACCATCTTTTCACATAATCAACTACCAAATTTTAACCTCCAACCACCCCTGTTGATATAATTTGAACAAATTGCAGATTAACTTCGGAATAATTTAAAAAGCAGTTATAATATTCAGCGCGAAAATAGCGCGAAATTCCTAAATAAGTTTCTTTTTATTATCGCCACGTCGCGTCGTTGGTTTAGATTCTGTCGTGCTCACTTTTGCCCTGTAAGCTAGTCAAACACTTTTTTTATTTTCTGCTTTTCTATTTAATTTTGGGACAGTGCGAAATTACTGTACGACAGCGCAAAATAAGCGCGAAAATATAGTATAGGTCATTTTCCCCATGTCCGGAAATGACTAGCTCACTTTCCTGACCTTATAAAATTAAATCTCAATCACATACAATACATACATATATACAAAAATTGGAGGTTTGGCATCATTCAGAGATAAATCCTAATTACGCCTATGACAAAAACACTAGAAAAATTCGGACTTGTGTATTTTTCATTTAGTTGTGTAAAATTACATTTTTATTAGAATAAAAAAAGATTAAACGTAATTAAAAATAATTTAAGGCATTTATTTTAACTAAATTTTATAGTAAATATATTTTACTTCTTTAGTGGACAAATCGTAAGCTAAATAAAAATACTTCTTTCATTAAAATTTTCCTTCTGTAATAATTATATTTTCATATAATTATACGAAATTTAATATAAAAATTTAATATATTTTATTCTACCTTCAACTTACCTTTAAAATTTATTTATTACAGATATCCACCAATTACTGTTTAGTGGACAAAATAGTAAACTGTATGTAAACAGTTTTCAACGTGTCTCATGCCAACATTCTACTGAATACCGCAAAAAGTGTCACTATGTTTTCTTATAAATAGCTAATTTTTTTCAAATGATTAAAGATACAATTTTATATTGATCTGGTCTTACTTTAAAAACAAATTTTTAAGTACGTATCAAATTTTATATTGTATATGTTACACTCAAAGATCGAAATCGCCCATTGAGCGAAAAAATCGACCACAACGCGTTGTGGTTATTTAAAATCAGCCACAACGCGAAATTCGTGTTGTGGCACTTATAAAAACAGCCACAACGCGTTATGGCTAACTCAAAAAGACCACAACGCGAAATTCGCGTAGTGGCTTTTATAAGATTTGACCACAACGCGACGTGGTCATTTAAAAAAGCCACAACGCGTTCTAGATCGTTAGCTGATGCAATTGTGACACAACGGGCAGGTTGTTATTTGTCAATTGGCGCATTGAAATCAAATACCGTTGAATTTGTATTCATTGTTGATTGTTATTTCCAAATGTAAACATCAGTACTCTAATCATGGCTAATATAAAGGATGTATTTTATGATGAATTGGATGAGTTTATAAAAAAGATAAATACCGATCGCAGTTTTTTCATTAGTAACGAACGGTACCAAACGTTACTTCAAGACACAAAGGAGGCTCAGCTTCTCAAAGAAAGTAATCAACCCCTATCGTCAAAACATTATCGTCGTCTTAAACGATATGATGTTTTAAAAATAAGTGACACAGAAATTGATTATATGGATCTAATAGTATTTGTGCTTCAAAAATTCGTTATTTTTGTAAGGCTGATGAACTGTTTGACATTTTGTCTGTTTAAATTTCTTAAAATAATTATTGACACTGCCCAGTGGCTCTAAATTGCAAATTTTAAAAACAGAACTTTGTATTTACATTTTCTTTGAAGACTACTATGCTGAAATTCATAAAATTAAATAATGGATCGCCCATTGTTTGATTTTAAAAATTTAAATTATAACGCGACTGTTTGTTAATCTGATGAAGTTCATAAAATAGGGTATTTGATTGAAATTGAAAAAAAAAACTATCCTAAAAGCTTTGTTTTTGTGTATAAACTAAGTGACCTTTTTATTTTGAATAAATTCTGTAAAAAAAGATCAAATACGTAACTACAATTTTAAAATGAAAATTTGGCGCGAAAACCAACTCATTGTAATAACATCAAGATGTTATCAAGATGGTGTCAAGTGAAGTTGCTTGTAGTTGTTTGTTGGTCTGTTAGAGCTTAAAGGGGTATTGTAGTCTAGACTAAAAGCTCGATTTTGAGATGATTTTATGGGCGTAATAAAAAAAAGGGGAGATCCTGGGTTCGATTCCCGGCCGATCCGGATAATTTTTTCAATCACTTTGTGATTTTTAACTTACATGTGGTTTTTAGTCATACTAACCAAGGAAATCGAGTGCTTAAAGTTTCAGTTTAGCTGAACGATAGGTGAACATATGAATACTGCGTGTATTTAAATGCAAACAAAAGTTTGTCATATGTAGTAATGTTTCACAAGCACTCGATAATATTTGAAATTGAAAAATTGTAACTGTTTCTCGCATTAGAGAGGGTACCAATACACATAGCTGATTGAATGATTGTCTGTATCGGGCGGCTGTCGAGCACAGGATCGTTTGTGTAATGGCGAACATACCTGGCTAGTTACCGGGAGATCCTGGGTTCGATTCCCGGCCGATCCGGATAATTTTTTCAATCACTTTGTGATTTTTAATTTAAAAAAAAAAGAATAAACATTTTTAGTATCCATTTTTTTAACAGTTTTTTATTGATATTTAAAAAGTATAAAAAAAAATAAAAATTTAAAAAAAAAATTCAAAACTGAAATCGGTACAGGCCGGCAAAGTGGGGACTCAAAAAAAAGGTGTCTCCTAATTGATGTGATGTAGCCGATTTGAAAAAATAAATTTTTTCGCAAAATGGCGGCCTTTTAAAAAAAATCATTTTTTCGCCTCCTTTTTCCAACTACGAAAATTTTTTAAAAATAGTATATAAAGAAATTCTAAAAACCCCTACGTCGGACCAATTTTGATAGTATTAAGAAGGTCTGTACCAAATTTCAAGTAAATCGATGCATTAAAACTTGAAATATCATGTCAACCGTATCGAAAAAAGCAGTTTCGAGTAATTTATATTAAAAATTTGAATTTAACATTGAAAGGATACACAGTACACAAGAAAAAATAACCATAACTCCGAAAATAATTCGAATTTCCGTAAATCCTTTTAGAGGCTTATTCTTAAAGGTCTAAACTTTGAAAATGTGCAAAAAAGAAAAATCGATTTTTTCGAATTTCTAGACTAGAATACCCCCTTAAACAGATTTTAATGCATGACTATGTATTGCTTAAAAATAACTAATTTGCAATTTAGTACCTATATGAGAAATAATTTTGTTATATTTACTAATAAAAGATCACGAATTCAAAATGAATCAAAATTTAATGAAAGGCTTTTATTATTTAACATCCTGAATCCTATACGTTAGTTGACAAATAACAATCTGTCCGTCGTGTCACAATTGCATCAGCTAACTGTCTAAAACGCGTTGTGGCTTTTTTAAATGACCACGTCGCGTTGTGGTCAAATCTTATGAAAGTTACGACACGAATTTCGCGTTGTGGTCTTTTTGAGTTAACCACAACGCGTTGTGGCTGTTTTTATAAGTCCCACAACACGAATTTCGCGTTGTGGCTGATTTCAAATAACCACAACGCGTTGTGATCGATTTTTTCGCTCAATGAGCGATTTCGATCTTTGAGCGTAACATATATAATATACATAAGTATATTTCAATACATAGGTGTCTATTATGAATGTAATAAAGTTATAAAATATGTATGAAACAAGCGTATTCCTTTTTATGGAGTAAATTTTACGATCGGATTATATCAACTTATACACGTAAGTTTAATCGATAAACATAACGAGTTACTCTAATAAAAAAAATTTGTAATCCGTGAATAAATATTAAACACAAAATGAAAGAATTTTATTAAACATTCAAGTTTTGTAATAAGCAAATATGTCTGTATGTATTATAAATTTTATAGTAGAAGACTTGTCTACTATAATATATTTGATATTTTTTTAGTAATAAAACAAGAAAAAATACTTTTCGAATGAGAAAACGTACTCAAAATAAGAGTTCATAAAATCTTAATATTTACCTTAGTTTGTTTTGTAAATTTTTGTCTAGCAATCAATATGCAGATACATCTCATCTGTCATAACATCAAATTTAAAACAATTTGACTTTTTAAGGTACACATATTTCCGGAATTTTAATATAATTTGGAATACATAATTTTTCCGTTTTAGCACTTAATTTAGGGCCCAGAAAAAAATCTTAATCATTGATAGAGAAAAGTAAAATTTCAATGAGAAAATTTTTCAATTAACTGGAAACCTTTCAAATTGTAACATTCAAACAGAATAAACAGGACCGGCAAAAGGTTATTTGGCACCATAGGCGAAATATCTTTTGGCTCTCCCCCCCCCCCCCCCCCAATTTAGTATACATTTATTTAGACATAATAACAGTTATTAGTCATACATTGAATCTTCAACTTTTGACGTGCAAAGGTTTTTCACAAAATATATTAACACAAATAAGTACTTAATGCTCATTTATTTACAATAAATTATTTATTAATAAATAAATCAATAAAAATAAAAATAATCGAACACAAATCCAACCCCACGTCCGGTCTTAGACCACGTGTTCGGTAATTACTGCTAGTTGATTAGCAGGCTAACGACGGCTCTGGTATGGTGCTAGTTAATAAATAGGACAAATACAAAATAAATGACAACACAGAGATTAAAAATGATGATTTGTTGTTTTTGTTATTGTTTTCCGTCAATTATTTGTGTTTTTCGGCCGCTGGGGGGCCTCGGGTTCTCAAAGATGTTGCTGGTACCTCCGCTGCATCCCTGGGTGGTTCCAGGTCGCTGTCGTGCAACAGGTTGACTGTGATATTCAATCTGTGATATTCTTTGTTGTTATTTTCTATTGTTATTATTTTCTTTTCTTGTTGGTTTTTTTCTATTGGAGGCTTTTGAAGCCTTCAGTAGTGTTGTTGTTGTTAGCCCCATTGTACAACTGACAGTTTCTAGCCCTTCAGAGGTGCAATGGGTTTTCTGTGATAGGACCTAATATCTAATTTATATTTTGGCTGTGCTGTTTTTCTTACCATCGAAGGCTCTTTACACCGGAGGTGGTAATACTTCTTTAATGATTTACTGTATTCCTCGAATGGGGTACCATTGGCCCCATGGTGATGAAATTCATTCCAAGTTTTTCAAATCACATGGTACCTATATACTAGGGATGGCGGTTTTTCAAAAATAACCGGTTTTCGGTTATTTCGGTTTTTTTATGCTCGGTTTAACCTGAAGGTTTAAAACCGCTTAAAATAACCGGTTCACAGAAACAAAAAATTAAGTAATTTAACGAGAAAAATAACTACCAACTAACAAAAATGCGAAAGGCAACAAAGAGCTGTAGGAAACACAAATTTATTCAAAAAAAAAAAAAAATATATATAAAACTCATTTTCAATGTAATACGGTAAGAAAATTAACAGATAAATTCATATATTATTATATGTAATTACTAAATATTCGATACTGATAAACGAAAATTTTATTCATTTTCCTAAATTTCTAATAATCTAGAAGTTTTTAAAAATTCTAGTAATTTACTAATTAATAAGCCATTTTGAAAGTTGAGTGAAATTTTGATAACAATATCTGATAAACTTGCTTGTTGCTTCCTCTTTGTTTTATTATATCACCGAAGGATGACATATTAATCTCGTTGTGTGATAATAGTGGGGGAAAAATTAATAATAATAATAATAATAATAATAATAATAATAATAATAATAATAATAATAATAATAATAATAATAATAATAATATACGCCCTGTGGGTGGGGGCTTCACTTTGCAGAATTTGCCCACAGTAAGTCCTGCTTGTCGTAAAAGGCGACTAAAAGGACAACCCATTAGGATGGTGAAAACAAAAAAAAGGCCTCGGAAAACTGCCGCTGCCGGTGGAGCGACCGGGCGCATCAGGGTCACCACTGAATGTGACAGCTCAGATCACGGTGACGACAGGTTGGGTTCTAGGCAGCCACCTGTCAGCTGTAACAACACCTTCAGCCAAAATGCTACTGCCCTACTTACGGAGCCCCCAACACCTTTGGCTCAGCCGACTTTAAGTGTTTCCTCGGAGCATCCTTTGGGGACCACTAAAGCTGGTAAGAAGCGTGTGCGTATGCAATGGACAGATGAACTGAATGAATTCATCGTACGCACATACTTCCAAGTTACTAGACTTGAAACGGACAAAACTGGTTACCGTACGAAATTACATCAAGAGTTCGCGCGCACCTACCCTCACCTTAGTCGCGTCACTGAACAGAGACTGGCAGACCAAAAACGTGTCATTTTTACCAATAACCTTATCCCTTCCTCCCTCATAAACACGATTAAAACACAAGTCGCACATCAATTTGCTCAAAATGAAGAAAGTCAGGACGACGGCCCACCAGAAATGGAGAGCCCCACACAAAACGACACTCAACAACTTGTCGAGAATGAGCCTGACCACCATGAGACAGCAGTAAATGACACCCTACTGCAAAAGATCGAACTGGAATTTAACACAGCGCTTACTGAATTTGAAGGGACGGACCCCACACATAGGTACTTGTTGCCTAAACAACACACCTCACGTAGATTGGCTGAGATCGTTGAGATATTGAACAATACAATACTGCCTAAACACTTAGAAACATGTGACAATTTTATCGAGTTACACACAGCTATCTATTGTGGAGCCGTTGCAGCTATACGTTGTAACGGGTCCGATGTAACACCACCTGTAGCGCACAACTCGAAGGAACACAAAACTCCTGCCTGGGAAACACGATTGAATAAACGCATCAGCAACATCCGATGCAACCTCGGCAGGATCACCCAATACCAACAGGGTACGAGGTCCAAACGGCTCAACAAATACATACACGACATATTACACAAACACACAGTACACACACAATATGAGGAACCCAATAAAACACTCACAGAGATCAGAGATACGCTTCACCAAAAATTAACAGCACTAGCGAAGCGCTTACGAAGATATAAGACCAGTACTGAACGCAGACGACAAAACCAAGCGTTCAGCAGAAACGAGAGACGGTTTTATCAGTCTCTAACGAACACGGTAACTGACAGTAATGGTCTACCGGAGAAGAACGCACTCCATAGTTTCTGGGCGAATATATGGTCCAACACCATTGACCATAATGACAAAGCCAGCTGGATCGATACAGAGTACAGGAATAACGAACATCTTCCGGAGATGCCCTATACGGACATTACTACAGAGGACGTCTCCAGAGCTTTACAGAGATCGCATAACTGGAAGGCACCTGGCATCGACAACATACAAAACTACTGGCTCAAACACTTTACATCAACACACAAGTATCTCGCTGAACACTTTACACTATTTATAAAAACACCAAACCTGACACCGAAGTTCCTAACGCAGGGTATCACATACATGAAATCTAAAAACAGTGATACAAAAAATCCTGCGAATTATAGGCCTATCACCTGCTTGCCTACAGTGTATAAGATTTTGACGTCCTGTCTGGCAGAAAAGATCAATGAGCATTGTCAGATTAACACCATACTGACAGAAGAACAAAAGGGATGTCGAAAGAGGTCACAAGGCTGCAAAGAGCAGCTTCTGATTGACTCCGTAGTACTGGAACAAGCGAAAGGGAGAAAACGTAACCTGTACACAGCGTTTATTGATTATAAAAAGGCATTTGATTCGGTCCCGCACTCCTGGTTGCGGAGAGTATTGGAGCTGTACAAAATACACCCAAGTATCGTGAACTTCCTTGGAACGATCATGTCCGACTGGCGAACGACCTTACATTTGAGTATTGGTAATGAAAAAACAACAAGCGACCTTATTCAAGTAAGACGCGGCATATTCCAAGGCGACTCATTGAGTCCATTATGGTTTTGTCTCGCAATGAATCCACTTTCTCGCCTGTTAAATGAAACCAAATACGGTTACAATGTAGGTACGCAAACGAATTCGCGCCATACCATTTCACATCTAATGTACATGGATGATATTAAGATCTATGCAGCTACTAAACATCAATTACAGCAGCTGCTGGGACTTTCCAACGAGGTTTCGCGAGACCTCTGTATGGAGTTCGGAATCGATAAATGTCGAACACAATGTCGTTCTGGAGGAAAACGAGATGCGGTCGCATTCGAACTCGAACCAGAGTCTGTTATGCAGCCCATGGACGAGGGAGAGTCGTATCGGTATCTCGGATTCAATCAGGACGAACGTATAGATCACAGCGCTGTAAAACAACACCTGATGCAGCAATACCTAACGCGTGTACGGAGATTACTGAGCACCCACCTTGATGGAAAAAAAACCATCAAAGCAATTAACACCTACGCAGTTCCGGTGCTAACATACTCATTTGGGGTAATCAAATGGACGCCTACGGACTTGACAAACATCGAGATCAAGACCCGCGTCCTTATGACCAAATACAGAATTCATCATCCCAAAGCAGCGATAGAACGATTGATGCTGCCAAGAGCCGAAGGGGGTCGAGGTCTTATAGACATAAGGAACACGCATAATAAACAGGTTCATAACTTGCGAGAATACTTTTACACCAAAACACACACATCACACTTACACAATGTAATAATCCAAGCCGACAAGGCATACACACCATTAAACCTCTCACACACAGAAATGCCAGATAGTTTTTGCCGTTTGGTCACGAAGGAGGACAAAATTCAGCAATGGATTCGGAAGCCTTTACATGGGAGACATCCACATGATCTTAATCAGAGTAACGTCGACAAAGCAGCGTCGCACGCCTGGTTGAGTCAAGGAAGTCTTTTCCCGGAGACTGAAGGATTCATGCTAGCTATACAAGATCAAGTAATTCATACAAAGAATTACTCAAAATACATACTTCGTGACTCGTCAATAACATCTGACTCATGCCGGAGATGCCATTCCAAACCTGAAACGATCCAACACATCACAGCTGCCTGTACTCAGCTCGCTCAATCCGAATACAAACACCGTCACGACCAGGTTGCCAAAATCATATACCAGAAACTAGCGGTCAAGCACCACCTTATAACCGATAAAACACCTTACTACAAGCTCACACCAAAAGTAGTAGCGGAGAATGACTCCTGTAGACTTTACTGGGATCGGTCGATTATTACAGATAAGACCATAAATCATAATCGACCAGATATCACCTTCGTAATGAAAAACACTAAGACAACCTATCTGATCGATATTGCGGTTCCAAATACACACAACTTACAAAAAACACACGCAGTTAAATTGGATAAATACACTGACCTCGCAGCCGAAATAAAACAACAATGGCGAATGGAACATGTCCACATCGTTCCAATAGTGCTCAGTGCCACCGGGGTCATTCCACACACACTACATAATAGTTTGAGCCTCTTGGGTCTCCCAAAATACACATATGTCACTATGCAAAAGGCAGTGATCATAAACACGTGTCGTATAGTACGGAAGTTCCTCAGTAATACGAATCCGACTGCGATATGTGAAAGCACAAGACCTGCTTCTACTCCATCTGAGCCATCTACAGTGAGCGAACAATACACTGACACTCATCCTACTGACACACAACACACATACATAAACACACAATACACTAACACTGAAAGACAAATACTTAACACACATACAGATCCAGATTCGTCTGATGGAGAGGGGGGATCGAACAACTGCCGCACTATCACTGTTACTGCTCTGGTGCACAATCCTCCTCAATTCAATAACACACAAGGTCCGTCAACCTCTGTACCATCTAAACGCGCAGTTCCAGGAACACCCGATCTTAATGAGCAATTTGATGAACCAGAAAACATCTACACCAAGAAACGTAAAATAGAAAGACACATCCACACACATACACAAACACACACACAAACACAAACAGTCCTTTCCCTTCCCTCTGTCCCTACTCCTACCTACCATCTGAGGACACGAAAACGAACTAGGCTTTCACAGCCCTCTGTCATTGAGCCAACATCTACGCTCCCACAAAAGTCTCGTCGTACGAACCAGTATACACCAAAATAGACGCATAACACCTCGTTTCAAGCAACAACAACAACAACAATATAAGGAGTGATGTGACAAACCCGTCCGTGAATGTACTACGGTACTTTTACGGATTGGTTTGGCACATTACCCTTCCACAGAGCCTAATACCTTGCATAATGCCGGTATAGGTGAATGTTACCCAGTACTGTCCTACTGAGTAGTGAGCGCCAGGTTGGCGTAAAAGTCATAATAATATATAATATAATAATCATAGAGTTGTACATGCATATATTGAATAAACGCAAGAGGGCTGTATTCTCACTGTATTATAGAGTTGTACATGCATATATTGAATAAACGCAAGAGGACTGTATTCTCACTGTACTTAAAAAACGAGCCAAAAAATCATAAATTAACACTTTCACTGAGGCGACGTTACTTAGTGCGTGTCAAAAACACGCACTTGACGAATTTTTTATTTAAATCTTGGTATTGGTCGGTCAGGTTAGACGGAGACAATCAATTTTATTATTGGGTATTGAAGCAAATAAAAATAAATATTGAAAATAAAACAGATTTCATTATTTTCCATACCATAATAACCATAATTAACTTAATGTATTAGAATTTTAAAGAAATTAATTAATTTTTTTTTGATAAAAACAAATCACCGGCCACTGAATAATGACTTAAATGTTTAAATTTTTAAAAATAATTTGCCCGGTTTTTTTCTCCGGTTATTGATTAAAAAAAAAACACCGGTAATAACCGGGTCAAAAAAATAACCAAAATAAACCGGTTAATCGAAACAGAAAAACCGGTTTTCGGTTAAAACCGGTCGGTTTTTCCCATCCCTACTATATATCCCGCCCAGTTATGTATATACCGACAGGTTATTAACTCGACTGGGTGTTTTGAGTCTGTGCTACTGAAGTCCTTTGTGCCGGTAGCACTGTGACTGTTTTACTTATCCGAGCGTGAGTCGCTCTAGCTGACCAGCACCGACTCTATTCTATGGACTCTACTCTATGAATGGTCATTTTAATATTCTTCGTTTGTCTTTTGTCTATTGCAATTATGTGTCCCTGTCTGTATATGTGTGTTTTATATTTTGATGTGTTTTGTCGGCGCCTGTCCATAGATGGCAATTTAAAGGAAATGAAAATAAACTTAGAAAATATTAGAACTAGTGCATTGAATTCGATGGTTTCAATTACAATTCTTGTTTGAAGCGTACCAGTCTGTCCTGCGTCGTGGACGACCAAAGTTAGGTCTTAATTAACTTTAATTTAAAGAAATCGTCTCGCCAATTTTTTATGCCATTTGTTATCGGCTGATTAATTTTACCCAAAAAAGAGTTTCAGGTAAAAGTGGTAGATGTTCATTTTATCTTCAAAAACATTCTACAAAATTTTTGTCAGACTTACTATTACGAACATCATCGAATAATTGTTTTCGACGTTCAGTTCACAATGCCGAGCGATCTACAGCATACTCAATTAAACAGTATACGCAAAAACACAGTTTTAGACTCACGGTAGGGTTCTAAACGGTAGGCTACAAGTTACAAATATAGAATACAAAACAACAAAACTATTCTGATCAAATTTTTTTTAATATTTTCTACTGTACTTATTTATTTTTATTATTAGGTAATTTGGTAAGAGTCCGAACAAATTTTTGTACTTTATTTTAAGACAATAAGCTATTATAAATGTATGTCCTAAAAACGTAACTAATTAATTTTTTATGAGCATATTAAGAACCTATGTTTTTTAAACATTATTTTTAAAAAATATGCTGTAAAAATATGTTTAGTTAGTTGATAATAAAAAAAAAATAACTTGCGTATTTATAGTGACAGACGAAGGAGTTTTTTTGGTTATAATTTATTGCAATAGATGTGATTCATTTTTCGGCAATATATGTATAATGAAAATGGCACTTTCTTTTATTTCAAAAATATTTCTTATTGACCCAAAATATTTTGAAAAGAATACTTATCTCAACAAAAAATCGTAAGAAGAGATATTTTGAAAAAGGCTAACTGACGCCTTTCTTAATACACTTTTCTAAAGAAAGACCTTACAATTTGTATATGATCATAAGACCTAGTAAATAAAAAACTCGAAATTTAATATCATATCAATACGGACATTGACAATTTTAAATACAGAAACATTGATTGTAACAAATGGATATTTTTATGGCAAACACATGTTTTTGAAATATCAATGTACCGGATCAGCCAAAAATATATAAATATATTAAAATCGTTTGAATATTAAATACGTACCTACTAATTTCAAATATACGTACAGACTAGAAAAATTTATATGTTGGCGCCCCTCGATCCAATAAAACTTTTCCAAACCGGTTGGAAATAATGTTTCGGTCAATTATCTACAACATATCCAGAATTCAGCTTCCTAGGATGATTTGGTGGGAGTAGAGGGGGAAAAAACGATTTTCGCTGGATATAACACGCCCCCAGCCCCCAGAATTAACGTAGCGGGTTGAAATTTGGTGTGTTGATAAAGTTCGTACCTGGGTTGTGCTTTTTGGAGGTTTTAATATTTTACCCCCACCCCCCTCATTTTTAAGCTACAATTTCATGCATTTTCGACGTTTTCGAAGTTTGTACCACTCGCGCAGGTCACCCAAATAAACCTAGAGGGCTGAAATTTTGTATTCGGATTGAGTTAGTATCAAGGGGATGCCTTTTGGGGAGTCTCGACTTTGAACTCCTACCCTCACCATTTTTATACCTAAAAGAACATGATTTTTCTTGTTTTTTAACAGCTTCGTTCGGGTCAAAATCTCCCCAAATAAACCTAGAGGGCTGAAATTTTGTGTACGGATTAAGCTAATAGCCAGACACTGTTTTTTGGAGGTTTCAACTTTTAACCCTTACCCCCACGATTTTTACGCCAATATTTCCTTAATTTTTTTGCTTGTTTTCTAACACGTCTAGAGACTCTCTAAGGAAACCTAGAGGGCTGAAATTTTGTACGTGGATTCAGTTAGTATCCAGCTAGTACCTTTTAGGGAGTCCACATTACTTTTCCCGCCACTTCTCCCATTTTTACATCGGAATTGAATGCTATTGTTAAATGTGTTTTAAATGCATTATTTTTATTCTAAATACAAGTAGGTGAATAGTAATTTTAAAAAATTTAGAAAAAAAAGTGAATATAATTTTTTAACAAATGAAATACATACTTATTAAGTAATTTAAAAATGTTATTTAGTACGGGAGGTACTGGCGCATGAGTACCGAAAACTATTCCACCTCAATTTTTTTATGCGATCCTGTTGACATTGCCCTACTGATGATATAAATGCATGTTGCCAGGGGGCAACCCGGGGCCATATTGCTTAAACCGGTAGTTGTTTAAACAATTGCAAAGAATTGTCATTTTTCAACCGGACAAATTTTTTTTATATTCTATATTGAAATACAAATAAAAAAGGTCCTATGACTTTTTACGGTAAAGTTAATAGTTTTCGAGATATGAATTTTTAAAAGTTCGAAAAATCTCAAATTTGGGTACTTTTGACCCATGAAAAATATATTAAAAAAAATAATAAAACATAAATAATATTTTTTCAAATTCTTTATACAATAGTTAATAATATCCTTAATAGAGATTTAAAAAAATTTCATTGTTTATACCTGTTTTTTAATTGTTAATTTCGCGCCCTCACAAGTATGCATTCCCTATCTTTAAAATACCTTTAAGTATTTTTTCAACCGGACAAATTTTTTTTGTATTCTTTATTGAAATACAAACAAAAAAGGTCCTATGACTTTTCACGATCATGTTAATATTTTTAGAGATATGAATTTTTAAAGGTTCGAAAAATATTGAATCTTTAAAAATTCATATCTCTAAAAATATTAACTTGATCGTGAAAAGTCATAGGAACTTTTTTGTTTGTATTTCAATAAAGAATATTAAAAAAATTTGTCCGGTTGAAAAAATACTTAAAGGTATTTTAAAGGTAGGGGACGCATACTTGTGAGGGCGCGAAATTAACAATTAAAAAACAGGTATAAACAATGAAATTTTTTTTAAATCTCTATTAAGGTTATTATTAACTATTGTATAAAGAATTTCAAAAAAATTTTATTTATATTTTTTTATTATTTTTTAATATATTTTTCATGGGTCAAAAGTACCCAAATTTGAGATTTTTCAAACTTTTAAAAATTCATATCTCGAAAACTATTAACTTTATCGTAAAAAGTCATAGGACCTTTTTTGTTTGTATTTCAATAAAGAATATTAAAAAAATTTGTCCGGTTGAAAAATGACAATTCCTTGCAATTGTTTAAACAACTTCCAATTTAAGCAATATGGCTCCGGGTTGCCCCCTGGCAACATGCATTTATATCATCAGCAGGGCAATGTCAACAGGATCGCATAAAAAAATTGAGGTGGAATAGTTTTCGGTACTCATGGGCCAGTACCTCCCGTACTAATTAAAGTCACTGTTTATTTATAAATTAGGAATTTTGGATTTTTATTATTTATAAAATAAAAATTTTGGATTCTTTGGAAAGAAAAAATATCTTCATAAAAGCCTTCCAGTTTACTATTTAAGTTCCTTTTTTAATATTTAAAAATAAAACACAAAGGCAATTGGCGGATAAGCATCGGTAGGAATGCCCTCGTACGAATTGTGTTGGCTTTTTCCCTGTTAACTGCCATCGGCACAAAATTGAAATTTACTGAGATTCAGCCCTTAAAAACTTAAAAACTTTTTTTAAAGCCCCGATGAACCGGACACTCATCATCAGTTTTGAAACCACCAAAATGACAAATCGCTTGTGAACTTTCAATTACATTTCGCTTGTAGACACTCAATACCGAAGATGAAAGGAAAAATTCGACTTCCGTGATGGGGCTCCGCTGCTCACGGCGTTTTTTTTTTATACGAGCGCAATCTCCCAACACTTTGCCTTTTAGATATAGGATGAAGTATATTGTAAGCAATAATACATATATGTAAATATAAAAGTGTTGGTCCACTGCGCTCATATATTACGCAACCGTATACATAAGTAATAACTGCGAAATTTTTTTTTTAAATTAAATATACAAAAATTTAAGGAGTGTAAGAACTTTTTTGACCTCAGATTCGTAGGTACTCAACGTCGAAAAATTCATGGAAATACCGAAGTCAGTCGTCCAGATCACGACCTTGGTTTTTTTCATGATGGTGTCTTATTGTTACTTCATCTGAATTTATATTTTTTTAAGACATCTTCCACCAATCTGACTTTGCTGAAATTTCTACACACGATAACTATGTTAGAGCGAAATAACATATAGGTATTTTTTTTGGTAGGTGTCACTCAAGGGGTTGATCTAAAACACGCACCATCAAAAATTCAATTATTATTTTGTAGTAAATGACGTCATACGCATGTAAAAATATTATATAATATAAAGCTACTTTATATCAACATCCTCTGCCAATTTTATCTAATTATCTTCAATAGTCTTGAAGAAAAAAAATTTTAGAGTTAAGGTTTGTTACCCCCATATCTCTGATAATATAGGTGGTAGAGGTCTAATACCCATATTTTCGAACATTACTCACCATTAGCAACATTCTTGAAAAAGAATAGTCGAAAAAGCCTCTGGGCCAAAATTCCATATGCTTACCCGGCGAGGCCCTTTGATCGTTTCTTGCTACATATATATTAAATTATTTGAACTTATTTCGCTTTTATCTTAAATTCACTTACCCTTAGTTAACATATATATGAATAAAAACCTAAAACTCTTCAGGGGACTATACACCTATCTTACGGACCCCCATCCTTTATGAAGGCTTAAGCGAAGCAAGTTGTAGTTACTCTAAACATATTTGAACTGTCAAAACATCGAAAATTATCGATATCGAAAATAAGAATATTTTTAAAAATTAAGTATCTAAATTTCTATATATTCATTATTTATCAGTTTACCGTAAAATTCTCTAAGATTTTTAGTAGCTATTATTTTCAGAAAAAACAAGTCAAACTGATAATTTTTCATTTTCATTTTTGTAAAAGTTCTACTTTTCAATAAATGGGCGTTTTTCTTTACATCATTCATCGTTTTCATATCCTTTTACGTATTTACTTCGCCATATAACTCAAAAAAAAGATTTCAGTAGGCTAGAAATATGTTGAAATACTCAGTTTCATTCATTTAACATTTAGCCCCACAATAACGCTATAATTATGTTAAAAAAATTTTTCAGCAAAAAGGAAAAAACATGCATTTTTCGTGACAACATCACAAACTTCATCATGAAAAGTTGTTGGCGAGAAACTTCTCTACAAGATAATTGTGTTCATATACATATATATGTTTGAGGATTTACTGGCTTAAAAAAAGATATTTGTCAAAAATTTAACATTAGCTTCAGTCTCCCCTACCTTACTTAATGCTTATGAAAAAAGTTTATATATATTTTTTTTAAATTTTCGCGTATACGCGCTATAGAACTTCTGTTGCAGGAGCGAGGTTAAAAATGTTCATGCTATTTTGCGTACATAATAGCTCATAGCAGGGTAATCTAAAACAAAAAAATAATGTAAAATTCTTAAAATATACATCACTTCTGGGGGGATGACGAAGAATTTTTCCAAAAAAAGCAAATTACACAAAATCGCGTCCTTCTGAAATTTTTTTATGGCTTTTCAAAAATTCTTACAAGATTAGGTATTTTGGCCTTACAAAGCAAGTTTGCAAGAAAGTTGGTCCTTTGGATATCAACATTTGAACAATTTCCATTTAATCTAAATAATCCACAATTATAGATTTCCAGCGGAACGTACTAACCAGCGGAGTGGCCGAGTGTGCTTAAGCACTGATACTTGCGAGCTGGTAGGTCAAAGGTTCCAATCCTATTACCGACTATGCTCGTGGAGGTTTTCTATAGTTTCTCTTCATAATTACAGATGAATATCAGTATAGTTCTTTAAGAAGATAGCTGCAGAAGCATACCTAGACCAAATCTATTCAACTCCCTGTGTTTCAGTTCGGATCGTTGTATCAAACAATAGTAACATATAAAATGATTATCGCAACGTAACCACCGGGTAAATACAGCTATGCTTATTTTGAAAATATACTCTAAATAGTCTAAATCAAAACGGGAGACGTCACTGACCAATCTAATATTGAATAATGAAAAATTGACTCTTTAAAATTTCTCTGAGAGCAGGGCTCACTCTAGGGGCGTACAATCTGTGCATTTGCCCGGGGCGGCAAATTTATAGAGTGCATTTTGACTGTGAATGAAGAAGGTGGATTTTTACTGTGAATCCAGCATTTTCCTTTAAAAAAAGTTGGACGAGACTTTTTTTGTCTTTGGTTGCCAGTTGTATTTTGGGGAAGAAAAATTTGTGATTTTCTGAATGCGTAGATTTTAGAGAATGGTATAATTTTTATTTTACTAAAATTAGTGAATATATAAATAAAATAGTGAATTTAGGACCACTCAAAGTCGTATTTTGGAAAAGTAGATTTTTGGGTTTTATTTTTATAAACTATGGGCATTTAGCTATCGGAATACTTTTATTAGATTCAGTTTTAATACGATGACAAAATTTCATGAGAAAGTAACCAATAACTTTGAAATTATTACCAGTTTTCGTTATTCGCAAATTTGAAATTTCCAGTTTCCCACCAAACCACAAGTGGGAGGTCAAATGTGTTTAACCACTTTTTTATTCCAACCGATGCACCAACTAACCCCACTAAAATTTTTTCAAAATATTATTAGTAAAAAGGTTTCCCATATGGTGCAAGCTTTATGAAAGACACTCAGGGCTGGCGAGAGGGTAGGGCAGGTGGGCCAATTTCCTGGAGGCCCGAGTCAAAAAATGGAGCCCGCAGCCTCATTAAGGAGTCCGGAGAAAGTGAGGAGACCTTTTGTTGCTTGTCAATTGTATATTTGGGAAAAAAATTTTTCTTTGTGCCCGGGGACTCGTCGTTTTTCTTGCCGGCCCTGATAAGTTATATGAAGTTCGACAGGATTCTGGTGACCCGAAAAGCCAGGATTCCGCGGATCTTAAAAGACCGAAAATTAATTGTCCATTTGGTTTTAAAAATGTTTTACTGTTAGAAATCTAAATTACTTTAGATGAACAAAGATGTGTGTTATATGAGTTTCGCCAAGTCTTGGGGTCCCAAAAGCGCCAAAAATAAATTAATATAGACCGATTTTTAAAATTTATTCACTGTTAAAGAGGTAAATTATTTTAGATGGATTCCAGCTGTATTATAAGAAGTTCATGAGGGTCATAGGATCCCAAAAGCGTAGAGAATAAACTGCTTAACCAATTTTAAAATATTTTAGATAAAGAAAATGTATGCTATGTGAAGTAACAAAGTCCTAGTGACTGAAATGTGCCTAAAATTAATTACCTAACTGATTTTGAAATTTTATTTGCTTGTAAATACTTGAAAATTCGCTATGTTATGATGCTGCGGCAGGGGTATTTTTGATTTTATAAACGAAATAGTACCAAAAACATCGTCTACATAAATTTAATTTTTCTATTAAAAGATCCGTAATGAAGAACAAAAAACGATTTGCTTAAATATTTCTTCTATTATGGTTTTATACTTAATACGTAATCAAATTTTCAACATTTAAACGCATCATTAAAGTGTTGGAACACTGTTGGAATTATAATATATTTAGCCCCTGTTCCTTGGGGATTTAATTTTATCCATATCGGGAAATTCATCAGTTGAATTTTTTTTATTTATTTTTTATTAATTGATTATTTTTTTTGTTAATTTTGTCCTATTATTTTCCGGGTGAGACCCCTCCCCCCAAGAAGCTCGGCTGTATACGGCCCTGGTTAAACCTAGTTTAAAATTTAAAAGTTACTATTTATTCAAATCACAGCGTAAACTATTCTAAAGTAAGTAAGTAATGCATTAATACACAACATTTGAGCTCAAAAACATATTAGAAAATTTAGAAAAAACTAGATTATTACGTCTTATAAGTAGAGCAAAAAGAATATTCGTTTTTGATCGAAATATAATACAATTTTTGAACAATCTTACTCTTCTTTATATCTTTTATCCTAATAAGCTTTCGTTTAATATATTTGGCTCAAATTACAGTTCAAACCACCAGAAAAAAGAAAATGAAATATTTTGAAACAGAAGTCCTAAGAAACAATAAAATTACCGTAAAACACCCTATCTTTACCTATTAAACCTAGCTTTACCATACCACACTTTACGTTAAAAAAAATTAAAATTTCATAGTTTATATATTCTGTAGCACTTTTTTTTAATGATGGAGATATTTCTAACAAACTACTGGTGTTATATAAGTTTTTCTGGTATTGCCAGCCGCAATTTTTTCAAATCATTGGATTTTGTTAGTTCTTATGGTACATTTTAGTTTTAAGCAAGTGTGCAAACTTTAGTTGGTATTTCAAAAAATATACAAGTGGCGTAGATAATTTCATCATATGAAAAATTACATAACCTCGTAAGTATATAAAATGATTTTTACGTTTACCCATTTGTGTATTATGGAATAATTCGTTTAGGTAATATTATTACAAATTTGGTAAAATTACAGTCCTTTAACAAATCCCAACTTTACCAGTCAACAGTCAGGGATGTGAAAAATATAGGAATTACATTGTATTTTTACACGAATTGAGATATTAAAGTAAAAAACATTATTATAGGTTTACATATACAAAATGTCTGCTGAAGAAAATTGGTGCAAGGACTAATGGTAAAATAATTGGCTAATGGTATCTAGCAATTGATATGGTAAAAAGTAAACAAATTACAACATTATACACTGAAAAACAATTTGGAATTCAAAGAAGAACAATAGAGAATAAAATTGGGAATCTTGTTTTGGTTAAAAAGATTGTGATTTTGTAAGTTAGACAATTTGATTGAAATTGAACATTGATTGATTTATTAGACAATTGTTTTTGTTTTTTATTTCTGATTTTGTTACTTAGTCAGTTTATAATAACAAATATGTAACATTGTGTTTAATTTTTTTAAACAAATTTTTTGTTTTGTTTCTGGCATTTTGTTTTATTAATTTTTACTGATTTTGTACATCCCTGGTGAAAACAGCTGTATTTGACGTTTTCATAACATAATTCTATCGCAACTAGATTTATCGTTGAAAATTTCGAAATGACTGAGTATTATTGTTAGATATTATTTGGAATCCACAAAAAAAAGTATGAACAACAATGGTATATTTAAAAATTTTATAATTTCTTTAATATTCCACTAAAAAAATATGAATTAGTAATAATATGGTAAAGTTAGGAACTCTTCGACATTTGAGCTTGTTACTGTTTTTATTTTTATTTTTGACTAGTAATTTAAGTTTCTGGAAAATTTATTTATGAGTTAGATCAAAATTTTTTATTAGTTTATTCTATTGAAACAGTTAAATATAATTAAATTAGTTCCGTTTTTATTTTATTCAAATTTGAATTGAAAATTATGGTAAAGGTAGGGTGTTTTACGGTATTACTACTCTTCCATATTTTCTCCAATATTGTTTCATTCACCTTAACCTGTTTTAATATAGGTCTTGCCATCTATCGTGTTGGTAGTGAACTTTAGTACGAAGGCACATCGTTTATCGTATGGCTATATTTAACTACGACACATGTGATGCTATTGCCACCTCTATATAAATTCTGTAAACAATGACTTGTAGTATGTAACTTTCAGTTAATTCAATAGGTGGATGGATGTCGCCGATTTTTTGAAATTTCATTGTTTTTGAAAAAAATAATATTCATAATACGTACACATTTTTATGAAAATTCTTGAACATTAATATCAAATATTTAGCTACGTGTGATAGCTAAAAAAAAATTGCCCTTTAAATGCCCTTTCCGAATATAAAATTGCCTTAGCTGTATCTTTTAGTAATACATAAAGTAAGTTATCCTTATATATTATTATTTAAACAATTTGACATACAAATTAGCATTAAAACAATAACAAAAGTTGTTTTTTTCATCAAAATATTTTTTCTTAATACTTTTAAATTTGCCTCATCGAAGAGGGAAATTCTCTTTTGATTTAATTGTATAATATTAGAGAGAAAAAATTAAAAACATCAAAAAAGAAAAGAAATTTCGGGGCTTCACTTAGCTGAAATATTTATTAAAGTATCTGAGAAATTTAAATTTTGCAAAAAATGAACTTCATAAAGAAGGTTTGGGCTTAACATATTTAGTTTTAGCGAATTTTCAGAATGGAATTCAGCTATTACGGCTACTGTCATAACGCAACCTGAACCCGGAACGCCCGATTCTAATAACATGTTTTTTTTGGTAATTTTCGTGAAAAAAATTAGTTTTCTGCCAAAATTTCCCTTTATTTTTACAAAATTTTTTTACACCATTGAAACGAGTAGAAAAATCACACAAAAGAGGTCTTTAAACTATTATTCTATATCAACTAGTTTCCGAGAAAAGCTAATTTTTTCGAACGGAAATTCGTTATGTTATGCAGATTGCTGCGACAGGGGTATTTATTTTAAGGTATTTTAATTTTAAACCCCAAAACTTAATGCGAAGGGGAAAAATTTTAAAATGTTACAAATTTCAGCAGATATATCTATTTAAAGTTCTATGCAGGCTAATTTTCTAAGAAATTCCAGACTGAGCAAATAGGTGATTAAAAATGTTTTTTATAAGCAGTATAAATGAGGGTAGACCAGAATCTTGAATAAAATTAGAGACGAAAAGCGAAAACATGATAGCTTGAAATAAAAAAAAAATATATTAATCAATTTTATAGTAGTTTCTTTTTTATTTTCTTGTGTTCCATTTATCAATTTTCGTATTTTTCTCTTCGAGTTTTTTCGTTTTTAGCAACATAAATTTTTAATTAGTTAACTTTTTAATCAATATCAGACTATTTATACTTTCGGAAACTCGAGAGAGTATACTTTAAAGAACACCTGTACAAAGTAATAATTTAGCATACTTAATATACACATAATTATTGTGTTTACTGATTTCTTAATAATTTATGTATAATAGGTACCTATATCACATATTGTAATAATTTTTTTTTTTTAATAAACGTTAGACTAAGGCTGCGGTTACATTGGATACGAATTCATACGAAAATTGATTTGTACGAGCTCGTACGAAATTCATTCGTACGACTATGTGGTTACATTGGATACGGAATCTTAATAGGAATTCGTATTTAAATTTAAATTGAAAACCGTTAGTACATATTGCATGATATTAAACAATGGATCCAGTTACCGAATCTTATTTATTAAAATCACCATTTTCAAAATTTCTAATTATAGAAAACAAACAATTCTGGGTAAACGATTATTTATTATTCATATAGAGCAAAAAAAGCTGAGTTCTGGAATTACTTTGAGGAAATTTTTCAAGACGAACAAAAATTTTTAGAATACTTGAACATGTTGCAAGTCACATTCAATTACATTTTAAAATCTACTGAATTTCAGCTTCAATTAATTTTTATTACACTTACTTAAAATGTTTTTGTTAACTTAGGTTAGCTTTATTAAATTGTAATATATTTAATTAAAAAATTATCTAAACATTTCGTCTGCCACCCCATTTCACAATTTTTTATTTAACTTTATATTATGATAATATTGATGTTTTTGATCCCTTAAAGATCGCCTTTCTACAACAAAAATAATTATCTTTTCTATATCCATTGCATTTTTTTCGTACGAATTCGCATCAAAAAACAAAATATTTTGGTCGTATCAAAAAGTCGTACGAGCTCGTACGAAAGAGTCGTAAGCAGTGTAACCACGCATGTCTAAATGTATGCATTTGTTTAATTCGTATAAACTCGTATGAATTCGTACGAATGAATTTTCGGATGAATTCGTATCCAGTGTAACCGCTACCTAATGATATGGGGGCATAACTAGCCAAAATTATTCTCCACGGATTTTTTTGCATAATAGTACACACACAGGAATAATTATCGGAACATACAAAATATTTCTAAAAATCAAACAAACTATTAAATTTTAAGAAACTATTCGTCTTATTTAATTATTCACTTAAAATTACATCTTCACAGGTCTATATACCTTTGTTTTACTTAGCAAAAGCAATTAACCATATGAAATGCCAAATTTTTGGAATCTTATGTCGTGTAAGAATCATTTAAGTTAAAGATTATTTAACAAATAGAAAATGAAACATAACGTTTCAATACCGCGTGCTTCCTCCCGTGCCTCTTCCCCGTTTCAATCGTGTAAAAAAATGTCGCAAAAGTTTTTGAATAGGGGAAATTTTGGCGAAAAATTAATTTTTTCAGGAAAATTTCCAAAAAAAAAAAAAAAACATATTCTGAGCATCGGACGTGTTTAATTATTAAAAATAAAACTTGGTATTGAAGAAAAAATTGGGTACCGAAGAAAAAAATTTTTCAATTTGCTAGAAGAACCTTTTTAAAACCACATTGCTTGAAATGTTGCTAAATTCTTTCACAGCAAGCAGTGTCCAGAAACTACATTAAAGATAATATTTATATCTTAATATTAAGTTATCGTCAGCTGAGTATTCGTTTGTACCAAGTCAGTTTTTTCATTTTTGAAGAAAGATCTATTTAGCACTTTTGACACTGAAGTGTATCAGACTCACTATGCAAATATCAAAAATTCGTTGTCGTTTTCGAGATATAGTGTTCATTTTGTACTAACAAGGAAAGGTTTTGGAATGTCAATTCGCAATTTTGATGAAACTTGGTATATGTGTAGTAAAAGCGAAAATAACAGACCCGAATTTCTTTTTATCTGCCACCGTCGCCATTTCAGGAGTGAAATCACCCCTCAAAGTTAGGGTAAAATTTTAATTTTGCTTGATAACTTGGAAACAACGACAGATAGAAAAAAAACTTTAAATAGACAAAACACTTTATTTTTAGAGAGTTTTCTATTGATGTGTATAAATCCAGGGTCGGACCTACTGGAGGGGCTGTTCAGATAAAATTGAGGGTAAATTTTGAAGTAGGGTGAATATGTTTCAGTATATTAAAATTTGAATAGCATGTGTGAAAACTACATGAAAAATACTAGTTTACTTGTTTTTGCTCAAAGCTGTAATTTAAAGTCTAAAATCTCAAAACTGGGCAGCTAATTTGAGGCGCCAATCGTAATTTTACTGACAATCAGCAAAATAAAAATACTTCTATAAGGTTTTCAGCAAGTGAATTTTCTTGTAATTAATAACTGGCTAAAATATATCAAATTATACTTGTTGATGTCTAACTAAAAATTAAACTTTAAATTTTATACAAGTAATATTAAAATTTGATTTTGTTAAATTGTGCAAGAAGAATTATTGCATATAGTTATAGAAAAAATTAACTTTATAAAATACTGCTTTTTTGTCAAATAATAAGGATAAGGAAATTTGTTCTAGTTGGGCATAAAACTTTAAAGAAGTTTGAAATTTGAACTGGAAATATAACGAGACAAATTATCTGCACAGGAAGTTTTTCAAAATTTTGATGACCATAAAATATATTCAGTTCTACCGGATTTTACGGTTTTCCACAAAAAAAGATTATATATATATATATATATATATATATATATATATATATATATATATATATATATATATATATATATATATATATATTTGGAAATTTACCACATGATTAAAAAAAACGGACGTATGGTTATTATGCAACTTTATAAATAAATAATTTGTATATATTTTTTCATTTTCAACAAGTTTGTGGGATTTTTTTTGCGGTAGACTTTGCGGACAACATTTCAAATAACAAATTTCGTCTCATACCCAATAACATACCGGGAGATTGAATAACATGATATACTTAAGGACATAATTATTCAATCAAATGAAGATACATCGTTTATTATTGAACATGATTTAATGTTAGCATTTAATTCTGAATTTAACCAAAATACCCTGGAACAGAATGAAAATTTCTTTCGAGATTATGATGAGGAATCGGATGAAAACATACCCAGAGAAGTTGATGAACCATCATGTTCATATGGAGAACAATATTTTGTAGAATTCAAATATAAAGAAGAAGCTGTTAAATTCTGGAAAAGCGGTGCAAAAGAAAAGAAAATCTTTTGAAACAGTACAAAAAAATTTCAGAAGAGTGAAACATTTGAAGCAGTTATATCGGTGGGAAAAGCAAGTTGAAGAAGGCGGAAGTATGAGAGACAAAGTAATTTTTATTAGTCAGTATGTTTTAAATAATTTTAAAGATGCAGTAGATAGAGGAGCGATAATTCATGACATGGATCTTCGACGATGGGCACTAGACGCCAGGAATACAATTGAGTTTTTGAATTTAAGGCGTCGAAATCATGGCTACGTACATTTAAGAAGCATTTTGGAATAGTATCACGAAAAATTACAAAATTCGTTACTAAATCAAGCAAAGAATCTTCCAATTTAAGTGATATATGTGAATCCTTTATTAAGGAATTGAAATCCAATCTTGTAATTTATAAATTGCAAAACGTTTTTAATTCCGATCAGAGTGGTTTTAATTTAGAATTACATTCAGGTTGAACATTAACGGAAAAGGGTGCCAAAAAAGTCGAAAAAGTTATTATACTATACAGCCAACAATTTCAGCCGAGGGTAAGTTACTTTCTCCCTTATTTTTAGTTTTAAAAGAACGTACCGGGCAACTGGGTCCTAGAGTCCAGCAGTTATTATTTAAAGCAAAGAATGTATATGCTTCGACATCTAAATCAGGAAAGTTAACAACAGACCATTTTAAAGAGTGGTTTCAAAATATATATTTACCACAAACCGATAAAAAGTCTTTATTATTACTTGACTCGTGGAGTGGTCAGTGCCCAGCTGTCGTGAAAAATATCATTCCTGAAGATAAAGAAGCAAAAATATTAAGAGTACCGCCAAAAACAACAGCGCTTTTACAACCATTAGATGTATATGGCTTCCGGTTTTGGAAGAATTTCGTTCGAACATTGCCTGACTTTATTATCATATCAGACAGTGATATTGACCCACATTCTAGGAATAATATCATAAAAATACAATTCCTAGCACATAATCAGTTCTGATCACTTCGCTTTAGAGATACATTTAAATACGCCTGGTATAAGAGCGGATACATAGAACAGACCAGATTACTTTGTCAATACCGTCAAATATATTTTTTTTTTAGGATGTGGCTATTTATACATACAGTATGTATACGCAATTGGCTATTTATACATACAGTATGTATACGCAATTGGCTATTTATACATACAGTATGTATACGCAATTGGCTATTTATACATACAGTATGTATACGAAATTGGCTATTTATACATACAGTATGTATACGCAATTGGCTATTTATACATACAGTATGTATACGAAATTGGCTATTTATACATACAGTATGTATATGGAATATTTTGTTTAAACATGCAGTATGTATACGCAGTTGACTACTTATTCAGAATTACGTAATTTCTGATGTATAATGCGCACATTGAGTACCAAAAATATCGTCAAAATTTCGTGGTGCGCGTATTAAAATGGACTTTTCCACTGGTGACAGTAAAATAACTTATAATACCAAATTTATCGATTCTAATAATAACGAAATTCTCGCGTACCACCGATTGAATTTTGTATAATCTTTTTAGCTTAAGAACGGATTTTTGGCGACGCGAACCGGAAGTTGCATATCTGAGGACTAAAAAAAGGTTTCCTTTGTTATGGTAATAAAAAATTAGAGGCAGATTCTTATAGAATTTGATCAATGGAACAAAAAGGGAAGAACAATTTTTTTCGATATCCTGTTTAGTTTTCGAGATAATATGTGTTGTATTTCTAAAACTTACTATAATGAGATAATGAATTGTATATTACACACATACACATATACGTAGTATCAATTTTTACGGATATAAACTCAGTTTTAAATATAATTTTTGAATGGTATATTTTGGTTTTTATTCATAGAAATTAGTGAAAAATGCACGGGACATCACCAATGAAACCTCATTCTTGGGCAAAGGGTAATTATTTACAAATATGTCTCGGCGTGTAATGACTTCAAAATTATTTAATTACCCTTTGCCTGAAAATGAGGTTTCAATGATGTTGTCCGGTCCATTTTCCACTTACTTCTATCAATACAAGGCGTAATATACCTACCGTAATTGTCTATCCAATATAGTAAGCTTTTCAAATTTGACACATAATATCACGAAAACTAAGCAAAATATCGAAAAACTTCATTGTTTCTTTTTTGTGCTACTCACCAAGTTCCATAAGAATCGATCTTTAATTTTTGTTGCTATGGTAACGGAAAACATTTTTAGTAATCCCTAGGCTTGACATTCGAAGGGTTGAAAAATACACTTCCGGTTCTCGTCGCCAAAAATCCGTTTAGGGGATAACTTCTTAAACCAAAGATATTATGTAAAAAAATAATTCAGCTCAATCGGAGGTATTCGGTTATTATAATGGGATAGTTATTAAAAAAATATTAATTGTAATAATAGCGCATTTAATCAGTATGTATAAGTAGCCAACTGCGTATACAGTTTAGCTTTAGGTAGTACATAACTACATACGGTAGGTTTAAATAGCCAATTCAGTATACACATAATTATGTCTAAACAGTTAATTTCATATACACACTATATATGTATAAATAGCCAATTTCGTATACATACCGTATGTATAAATAGCCAATTGCGTATACATACTGTATGTATAAATAGCCAATTAGTTATACATACTGTATGTATAAATAGCCACATCCTTTTTTTTAAAACCGATGTAGATACTCAACCGAAATGTCATATTTGTGGGGAACCAGCTGTTGTAAGATGTGGTTGGTGTCAAAAATTTCTTTGTTTAAAACATTTTTTTGAACAGTATCATTATTGTGAGGATCATAAGCCATAGAATACTATATACGCCCTATTTTATTATTGTAAACTATTTTAAATTAAAGATATTAAAAATTTTATAATTTTTTTTTTTCATTCCATCCAAACTAGAACAAATTTCCTTATCCTTATTATTTGACAAAAAAGAAGTATTTTATAAAGTTAACTTTTTCTATAACTGTATGCAATAATATTCTTGCATAATTTAACAAAATTAAATTTTAATATTACTTGTATAAAATTTATAGTTTTAGTCAGACATGAACAAGTATAATTTGATATATTTTAGCCAGTTATTAATTACAAGACAATTCACTTGCTGAAAACCTTATAGAAGTATTTTTATTTTGCTGATTGTCAGTAAAATTACGATTGGCACCTTAAATTAGCTGTCCAGTTTTGAGATTTTAGACTTTAAATTACAGCTTTGAGCAAAAACAAGTAAACTGGTAGTTTTCATGTAGTTTTCACATAAATAGTGTTGAAATAAATTCAAATAAGTGACTTAGAGAGTACTATGCAAGGAATATAATATAATATTATTTCATTCAATCTTTTTGTTTAAAATTACAATTTATTACAATTTTTTTAAATACAGTGTTGATCTACGGTCTATATGATATTATTTCCTAAAAACAGTTTAATTACAAATAAAATATCCTACACATTTTTTACTCATTTTTACATATTTCGGGGTCCCTTTAAAGTTCTAACAAGGAAAGGTTTTGAACTGTCAATTCTCAATTTTGATGAAGCTTTGGATAAGTGTACTAGAAGCAAAAATAACGAACTCTTTTTATCTGCCACCGTCGCCATTTAGGGGGTGAAATCACCCTTCAAAGTTAGGGTGAAATTTCTATTTTGCTTGATTATTTAAAAATTACGACAAATAGAGAAAAACTTTAAACTGACACAACACTATTTTTAGAGGGCTTTCTAATGATGTATATAAATCCAGGGTCGGATGTACTGGAGGGGCTATTTAGGTTTTAGGCTTTAATTTACAACTATGAGCAAAAACAGGTAAACTAGTATTTTTCATGCAGTTTTCATATCTGCTATTCAAATTTTAATATACCAAAGCGTATCCACCCTATTTCGAAATTTACTCCTACACTCTAAGAAAAAAATGTACCGTTTTACTACTATTATAGGAGGCAATTAAATGCCTTCTATAATGACAGTAACATTACAAACCGTAATGTACGAAGTGAAAATTACACCATCATGGTGTAATTATTACTCACTCATATGTGTAGTTTTACACATGTCGTACGTAAAATTACGGTCCAGGTGTGTAACATATTACGTTTTATTTGTGTATTAACTACACAACAAGATGTAATTTTACACATTCAGTTCGCAATAGTGCGCAGTTAAACGTAAAATTACATCATATTAATGTATTTTTAAACCACGCCTATACACCTGAAAATGTAATTTTACACACTTATATAGTAATGTTTACACCCAGAAAAGTGTAATATTATTCCAACTGAATCACTCATTCTGATTCAGTTCAACTGAATCAGTATGAGTGATTCAATTGTGCTGAAAAAAATAAACTAATTCAACTTAATTGAAAATAAAGAATCAAAAAAGATTATTAAAGGTTTTTTTACATAAATATTTATAATAATATGAAGTATAGAATAATTTGGAATTATATACAAAAAGATTCGAGATGTTAAATATTTTTCTCATTATGTCTAAATTTCTATATAAGTGTGTCGTATGATAAAATAATAATTTTTTTGGTAAATTTTAAAATAAACACTCCAAAAAAGTAAGATTATAAAAGTTTTGTTATGAACGTTTACTTGCTTTCATGAACATAGGTAATCTTTATTTTGCAGTGTAACTGCCAATCAAACTGGTCAAAATTTTGAGATATGACTTTTTTACAATGCTTACGTTTTGCAGACACAATTATTTAAGCAATATCTTATAAAAAATTTAATTGTAATTAGATTACAATGATAATATTAAAAACTTATGGATTAAAATTGTAGTTACATCATATCAAAAATATAGTTTAAGAAAATTAACTAAACAATACTTAAATATAAGAAAAACAATATTCTGCTAACTCTTGCCATTCTTAGAACTTCGCAGAAAATGTATGCTATGGTTTCATAGATGTCTTCGCCAATTCCAGTTTCTAAACAAATCAGAAAATAAGGGTTACTTAATTTTATAACCATTTTTGATTATTTTTTTTTCTTTTTTTAATAACTATTTCACAGCAATTTAAAATTAAGAAAATTTCGCTTTCGCTACAAAATTACTTCTAGGCTATTTTAATGAATGTATAGATATTAGATTTTTGATTAAAAAACTCACCAGCAAAGTGACCCGGCGTGCTTATGGCACTGGCACTTCCGAACTGGTAGACGGACGGTTTGAATTCCGTAGCCGGTTATATGCTGGCGAAAGTTTTCTGCTATTTCCCATCATAATTCCAGATGAATATCGAGATTATCCTTAAGAAGATGGTTGCAAACAGACACCTACCAAATCCTTATACCGCTTTTCTTGTCCTCCGCCTAATATTCTGCTGACTCTTGCAATTACTAGAACTTCAGGGAAAATGCTGCGGTTTCACAGATGTCTTCACCAATTCCGGTTTCTAAACAAATCAGAAAATAAGGGTTACTTAATTTTATAACCATCTTTGCTTATTTTTTTTTTCTTTTTTCAATAACTATTTCACAGCAATTTAAAATTAAGAAAATTTCTTTTTTGCTAATCAATTACTTTTAGGTTACTTTAATGAATGTACAGATATTAAATTTTTGATTAAAAAACTCACCAGCAAAGTAACCCGGGGTGCTTAGGCACTGGCACTTCCGAACTGGTAGACTGAGGGTTTGAATTCCGTAACCGGTTATATGCTGGTGAAAGTTTTCTGCTATTTCCCATCGCAATTCCAGATGAATATCGACATCGTCCTTAAGAAGACGATTGCAGACGGACACCTGCCAAATCTTTATACCGCTTTTCTTGTTCTCCGCCCATATCATCATGAAAAAGTTGAGAAATAATGATGTGAGTGACGTCCGTTACATACCATTGTCTAAAAAACGAACGTTAAATTCCATTATTATTATTACCATTGTTATTATTACTTAAAAGACTCGATTTCCATACGTCGTTTCACTTTAAACCTGTTATGAATTTATATTACTGTAAAGCAAAAAAAAAAAAAATTCGTTAAGTGCGTGTTTTTGACACGCACTAAGTAATGCCATCTCAGTGAAAGTGTTAATTTATGATTTTTTGTTAACTCTATAGTTATTTGTTAACTCTATAGTTAGTAGCCCTCTTGCGTTTGTTCAGTATGGATGTACAACTCAATAATTATTCAATCACGTGTTCAATTCAATCACACAACGATATTAATACGTCATCTTCGATGACATAAAAACGAAATATTATATACCTACATTAATTAGGGTTTCTGTTGATTAAAATTTGATAAATAGTTGTAGGTATTTTGTTTCCCAAGTCAATAAATTTTAGTAAAAATAAAAAAAATATGTATAATTCTTTTATCACTACAGATTTTATCAATTTACAAGCATTATATAATTTTTTAGACATATCTGAATGAAAGATATCTGAATTGTAGATAATGTTTTAATTTTCACAGAAATTGAGAGCCCCACAAAATAAATTATTAGTCAAATTGTAAAATAAACTTTTATCAAATTACATAACTATCTGTATGAAGCAAAATTAAAAAAATTAACTTACCTGAAATATTTTAAATGTATCATCAGGACAGCATTTTGGAAACAAACAAATTTATATTACAGTATTCTTTCCACATTATTCCAGAAGCCATTTTGCACAATGCATATAAAAACAAAACATCAGTACACCACTATAACACTGTTTTTGTAACATATTTAAAGATTAATTTATCATACACCTTAGAATTATATTAACTATATATCCTATCAACAAATACTTTTGTTTAATTCAGCTAATTTGAACACATAATTTTTAACCTTTAAGAATATTACTTATGTACGTATAAATAATACAGCAATCCAACAACAGATAATTTTAAAATACATAAATAAAATCATATGCGCGCGCATGGGTTTTGCTATTTAGTGGTGTAAAAATAAACCAAAAACGTTGTAAAAATTCAAAGTTACACCTTTATTTGTGTAATGTTAAAAAAAACAGTAATTATACACAAATTATATAAAAATACACCAATTTTTTCATATTACACAAATAATAGTGCATATTTTCAGAGCGAGGAGTAATTTTGCTCTAAATTTAAGTTATTTTACACCTTTTTGACCCTTTTTTCTTAGAGTGTAATTTTACCTAAATAGCCCTCCAGTTAGTCCGACCCTGGCTTTATATACATCAGTAGCAAGCCCTCTAAAAATAAAGTGTTGTATTAATTTGAAGTTTTTCTCTATCTGCCGTAGTAATCAAGCAAAAATGAAATTTTACCCTAACTTGGAAGGGTAATTTCACCCCCTAAATAGCAACGGTGGCAGATAAGAAAAAATACGTGTCCGTTATTTTTGGTTGTACTACCCGTATACGAAGTTCATTCAAAATTGCGAATTGACAGTTCAGAATATTTTCTTGTAAGTGCAAAGGGGAGCCTCGTAGACCAAAAAGTTTGAGAACCACTGCTTTAGACATTAGCTCACGACGCTATCCTACTTTTTTATAAGTAACATGGTTATACAACAGAAGAATTAAATTCCCCATCCATTTCCAAAGGAAAGAATAAAGGCCTACAATAAACTTTAAAGTAAATGCCAGTGGAGAGATTTTTATGAAAAATGCGTTTTAAAGTAAATTAATCTTCGAATAATTCAAAACTGGGTACAATTTGATTAGATTTAACTTTTTCTCCCTGATTTTTTTTTATTGTTTTGATTTTTTTAACATGGTACAATACTGTGTGTTTTTTTATAAAATTTTTCATTAAAATCAAGTTGAATGAAACTTCAACACTTATTTTCTCTCAACTAACATTTTGTGACTTGGTACAAACCAATACTCAGCTGACGATATGTGTGCATCATACTACAGTCGACTCTCGTTAATTCGAAACTCGCGGGACTCTTAAAATATTACGAATTATCGAGTGTTTGAAATATCAAATGGTTCAATTGGTTCAAAATCAATCGAAATGTACACTGTATTCAAAATCAACCAAAATGTACTTACAATCTTTCTGTCTCTTTCTCTCTGCAACTTTAAATTGTCGAGTGTTTGACGCCGATGAATTCGAATCAACGCGTCGTTTTGTTAGGAAGCAATGATTTTTTCGTTCGAATTACCAAGTGCATAAAAATGTGTTGATTTATTTCGAAATATAAAGAGATTTTGTAGGGAACTCGTGATAATTTTGAATTATAGAGAGTTTCGAATTATCGCAAGTTTGAATTAACGATAGTCGACTGTATTAGGATTTTTTACCCAAACCCAATTCATAAATTTTTCCATCGTTATGTTTCTTACCTACGAGTAGAGTTTCAAATAGTGTTTGAAGAGTTTAGAAATTACTAGACTAAATTTGTCATTAAATAATTTTATATTGTAAAGCTGAGACTACTTGGCAGGGCAGATTAGGTATTTATCTAGGGCAACATGTTCTGGGGAGCAGAAAAATTTGCGTTAAGAAATGAAATTTTTAAATTCAAACAAATTTCTAACAATACGTATGAAAGCCGGTACAAATAACTGTTTATTTATTTTTATATGAAAATTGTGGAGAAGGGAATGTAAAGTCGAAAAGAGGAGTGAAAGGGAAAGAGAAAGACAAATAGGATAGATATAAGAGTGATTGGAGGGAATTGATTAGTGAGAGGAAATTTACATATCTCTAATTTTTTTTTTCAGTTATTATTTCAATTCCATAAACTTAGGTACATAAATTTAGTGTGGAAGCAACAAAAATTTTTTCTTTTAATTTAATTTTATATTACTTTTTCTGTTACTATTTAATAACGACAATGATATGTATATAAATAAATAGCGGTCACCGTTACAAAATAAGAAAAATAAAATGTACACGTATGTAGATAGGGTAAAATGTATTTTCTTTGCTACAATCTTGCAAAGAACGTTATTCAACATGCATACTAAGTATTACGGATTTACACTTCGACCATATTTCACGTAATGTTACGTGTTTCATGATTATGACTTCTCAGTACATGTAGTTTCTTTTTTTAGCGAATTTCCATTCTAGAAATTCAGCTATTACAGCAGCTCTTATGGTAAGACCTAAGTCCGGGACTATGATAAAAATTTGTTTTGGACCCTCTAGAACCCGAAAATCTACACGGAGAGAAAAATCATATAATTTTTGTAGATAAAATTTCAGAAAAATTATCATGCTCTCTTATAATGCGTGCGCGATCAACGACCAAAATAAAAAATATGTGCTAGCATGGTAAAATTTAATGTGCTAACACAACTTTTATTACACTCTTATGCATATATGTTATAGTTTAATTCTTGTTGTCGTACTCTTCCATTTGCGCATCTGACCCGCAACCTTATGTTGCTTGGGCGTAGTGATGAGCAAATGCAAGACCAAGACCAAGACTTGGCAGTCTTGGTCTTGGTCTTGTTCTTGCATTAAGAATCTTGGTCTTGGTCTTGCTAGAGCAGTTTGAGTCTTGGTCTTGGTCTTGGTCTTGCAAAATGCAGTCTTGGTATTGGTCTTGGTCTTGGTATTGCTAAAAATCTTGCACTTTCTTGCATTTTTTATTAGCAAATTTTTTCCTTCTAAAATCAGAATTTTCTCTCTTTACGGTATTAATTATACTTTTAAACTATTTAAATAATTTAGCAAGAGTCTTGCTTTTTTCTTGCTATAGTCTTGGTCTTGCTCACTTGAGTCTTGGTATTGGTCTTGCAGCCATACTTATAGTCTTGGTCTTGGTCTTGCAAAATGCAGTCTTGGTCTTGGTCTTGGTCTTGCAAAAAATGCAAGACCAAGACTAATTTTGCTCATCACTACTTGGGCGGTACCTGTAAAAACTTCGAACCTGTAAAAACTTTATGATGCATACAAAAATGATTGCCAACAATATATTCTAATACTAAAGATAGCGAAGTAACAAAATGATGAATTAAACGGTAACATCCCCGTCCTCTAACACAGTGTAATGAATACTGCTTGCTGCTTGTAAGAGTCTAATGCATCAAGGTGCTTGGTCCGACCCGTCCGACCAAGTTGGTCGTTGAAACCTATGGTTGGCTATGTGACTTACTATGAGTGAGGTACATTTCAACAGCGTTCACAACACACACAACCTTCTTTCTCTTTTTTTCTTTCTACTATTAGCTGATAGCATTTCAAATATTATAATACACCATGGTAATTTTTGTAAGAAAAACAATTAAAAAATATTTTTCTGTCGGCGATGGAACTTTTTACTGTGCTGTTTTACAAATTTTTCGGAGCTAATATTACGGAAACAATATTCTATCCTTTAAATTTTCTATGATTAATTATAATTTTTATATTTTTACCGTACAAAAATGAATATGTTCGCCTTTTACACGTCGATTGTAGTGCTGAGCACAGTAATTTTTATATGAATTTTCTCTCAGTTTACTTCACTAAAATTAATATACATATATATATATATATATATATATATATATATATATATATATATATATATATATATATATATGTATATATATATATATATATATATATATATATATATATATATGTGTGTGTGTGTATGTGTGTGTGTGTGTGTGTATTTATGTGTGTGCAGGATAACTCTCGAACGAAACGTTTAATGCTTATGAAATTTGGTATGTGAGCTGGAATCCGGATTGTCTCGGCTAAGTTCGTTAGCCAGACATGTGGGATGCCCAGAAGTAGGTTTTTCGGCCATTTTTAGCCATTTTTAATGATCTTTTTCAAAATTTGGCCAGAATTCAAACATCTTTTTTACCCCATCGAAAAGAGTGTAAAAAATTGCATAAGATAAGCTTTTAAAACAGCTTTTAAAGCATTGAAGCAGAACAATTAAGAAATTTGTTGAATTTTTTTACAATAAATGTTTGATCGTTTTAGCAATTCTTTTCTAGATAAAACAACTGCTAGTTAGTTATTCAATATAACTGTATGTATGTGTTATAATAACAATAGCTCTGTTTCATCTTTTTAAATTAAAATTAGCCAGATTTTTTAAGTGTACGTTATGGAAAGAAAATTTTTGTATGATGTCCTCCTTTAGAGAGAAAATATAATTTATATATATTTGCACACCTAGAAAAAAAATCGAAAACTATAGTTATGTAATCTAATAATATATTGTTAAATGGATATATGCTACACTATATGAGATCGGTTAGGGTCCAGAGGACCCAAAAGCGCCAAAAATTAAGGATATATTCTCAAAAAATAAAACAGCAAATTGAAGATTTTAACATTTTGATGCTATCTCTACCGCACACAAAATTCACGAAAATTATTTTTAAATTCTTACATACACTTTAAAAAAGAACAGACTCATTGAAACTTCCGTAAATATAGTATTGCTTGTCTTATTTAAAATTTTATTTCCGCCAATAACAATATTCTAATGATACTGAAAATATTTAAGGAAAAAAGATGTAAATATAAAAGTTTAAGGTGACAGTATCTCTTATTCTTTTTTACATGTGCATATACAATGAATCTTACTTAGAAGGATGTGAAATTTAATACATATATCATATTTATGTGGTATTCTACTACACAATAGCCCCTCACAGCATGATATAAGTTTTAGTTCAAGGATTGGATATTTTTAATTTTTGTAATCTTAAGTATTAGCTCGACCGGTACGGTCTCCCGTATCATTGCACGCAATACTTGTGGAATTATAAAATAATTATATTATAGTATTTGACACAATTAGAAAAGGTGATATCATCCTAAACTCATATGAAATTATTTTTGTAGAAACCCAATATCTACTTAACTATTACTGGTCAGAAATTATGAACCATCTAAGTTTGAATTTGAGTTAAGTAGTGCAATGAATTTTTACAATCATTATGAGGTATGATACGTTTGCCCGGAGGTCGGGCGAAGCTTTACTTGACTGAAAATAAATCGTTTATAATCAATGTCAAAGATAGAAATGGCAAAAGATATAATAGAAAAAAAAACCCACTTGTCCAGTAAAAAGAAGTTTAATATTGTGTATGCAATTTTGATTATTCTGTAGCTTAAATATGCACCAAATCAAAGTCGAATTTAATTTTTTTTAGCAAAAAAAGCCAATGAAAAAAACCATTTCTAGGAAAGTTGTTGGAAATAAAACTGTTTCAAATTAAAATTTCTATAAATTATATTTAATAAAATTTTTCGAAATTTTGCCCCTGGTTCCTACCAGGGCAAAAAGTTTCTATTTCAAGTCACCTCCAGTCACTGTGATGCCAATCTAAGAAAAATCGACTGCCGACTAGATGCATCATACGACTCCCACCTAGATGTATCCTACGACTCCCACCTTGCTAGAAAATTTCAAAAATTTTTCATTTCTAATAAGAAACTTAGGATCTTTTAACAGAAAAAAAATTAAAATTGTTCTAAATAACGTGACTTGCGAAAAAAATTTTACCCAGTGGCGGATTTACTCTAAGTGCCGCTCTAGACTCAGTGAAAAATGCCGCCCCTGAAAAGCTAAAAAAAATTTTTTGCCGCCCTTTTTGCCAAATTTGCTCCCCCTAAAATCGGCCGCCCTTCTTAAAAACCGTAAGTGATGAGCAAAAAAAAACATGAAATTCTACATTTTGCCTCCCCGAAAATCTGCCATCCTTCTTAAAAAACGTAAGTGACGAGCACAAAAAAAAACAAATTCTACATTTTGCCGCCATTTTTGGCCCAAATTTCCCGCTCCTAAAATCTGCCGCCCTAGGCTCCAGCCTACTCAGCCTACTAGTAAATCCGTCACTAATTTCACCCTTTAAATCCGCGAGTGAGACTTTCTAATCTACTTTTCTCCACAAATTTCATAAAAAGTTTCAATTTTTATAGACAAGGTATCGAAAAATCAAAAAATCCAGGGAAATTGTTGTGCTATGGTATAAATTTTTAAAATTAAAACATTACAATTTATGGGTCCCCACAATTATATAACATTGTCTACTTATTCACATAAAAGGTATTGCATGTATTTTTATAACGTTTTTCTCAACAAGGCAATTATTCAAGGTCCTTTATTATATTTTTACTATTGTCACATTTGTTTGAAGTTTAGACAGAAAATAAAAAGATGACTACCCCATTTAAAGAAAGTTTAAATATATCTGTTCCGATTTCAGTTATATTTGGTATAACGAAAATAAAGAGAAAACATATTTTTAAATATAAATAGATCAGAAAATTGTCCACAAATGTTAAGTTTACTTTTCTATTTACGCGGTAATGGGTAGCTCGAGAGTAATTTTTATTTCAAAATTACATTCTTAAAACATATAAAATATGTTATTAGGAATCAGATTTTTTTTTAAATTTTCCAATCGTTGGTAAATTGCACTGAAACTAAGGCTATATTTGATGCTTTTCAAACTCGTTTTTCACCCACTTAAAAATGGAAATTTGAAATTCTACTTCCTAATAACATTTTTTATTACCTTTATCTTTACTCACTGCAAATTTGAAGTTCATATGTTAATTCTACGCCGAGAAAATAGAAAAGTAAAATCGCCTATTTTTGATGTTTTTTTTCATCGGTAAATATCCCCTTAAGTACAGAACTGATTTTGAAAATTGTTTCAAAGTTAGAAAGCTAAACTATTTTAAATGGATACAGGTCTTAGATGAGATCCGCCAGTGCCCAATATTTAGAAATTCGCTATGTTATGCAGATGTTGCGACAGGGGTATTTTTATTTAAATTTACTCTATGTGTTATCATACATATTGTGTGTATGCAGGCCCTAAATAAAAATTAAAATGGTCATTTTAAGTATTGCATATAATTATGCAATTACACCACTAACAGTCAAGAAGAGGTTGCGAGACGTACTAAACATTCAATCTAATTCCACTGTATACTTGCGGCAGGAACTAGATTCACTTAAGAGAACTGTAGTTTTTGTAAATTTTTCGAAAGAAAAACTGGTTTTCGTGGGACTGATTGTGAGTAGACACCTTTAAGGCGATACATCACTTTAAAAAAAAATGTTTATTTTTTTTTATTGGCTCAAATGATGTATTAGCATCTCTAAAATGATATCCAAAAGAAAAATTGCGCTTGTAGTACACTAACGTACACGTTTCCTACGTAATCACGGCCTAAAGTTTGTACCTGCTTACCGCTTCGGTGTGAAAGACCTATTGCCATAGTAAATCCATCAGTTAGTCTTGGTACAAATTCTAACAGTGAGACAGGTAATAAGTATGTCAGAGACAATACTCAAGTGACTCGAAATTTATAGACATAACAGTAGATTTTTTGGTCTGTACTAATCTGTCTAAGCTACTTTCTTAATATATCAGTGTGAGACTGTTTTTGACATTGAAAGTTTTAATCTAGCTAAATTTAATGAACGTTCTTGAGCACATTATTTATGGTCCTGCTAAATGAATTTTTTTTCTTTTTTTGGTACATCGATTTTAATTAACACTCCAATGTGAATGAAATCATAAAAAAATAAAATAAAAACACAAAAATGTGAACCTTTGAAAATTAAATTTTGAGGAAAAATTAAACTCGTTTATGAAATGTTTCTTTACTCAAAAAACTTTTAATAATACACTTGAGATGTAACATAAAAATTAATAAGAAAATCGATTTTTAAAGGCTTTGAAATTTGAACCTAAACAGTTTTTTTTAGGTTGCACTTCTGAAATTGATATAGGTAGATAGGTTTTAGATATACAAACTAGAAAATTTAAACATTAATTGAGATTTATTTTTGAAAAATTACTTACAAAATATAATTTTAATAAATAAAGCTTTTTACATATTTATAACATATAATAAACTCTTTTTAAAATTTAATTTAAAAATATATTTTAAAATTTAGTAATGATTGTCCCGGTTATTTTCTAATACTACATTCTTCTGTTTTCGCAGTAAACGTTACTTCTGATTGAGAATCCAATGGATTGTAAAATTCATGGTTCTCCGTACTATCTGCCTGTAATGGCACCGTTGAACTAGTAGAATTACTTTTTGGCAAATCCTTATAATTCTTTTCCTTTGCCACTGTTTGAAGATTATATATTGGATTTGTATATTGGAAATTTATTAGTGACCTGTAAAAAAAACAAACACTTTTTAATGTTGTGTGCATTCAAATATGTTTATTGACTTTTTTACCCGGGTGAAAAAGTTCCAGAATATTTTTGTTTATAAAAGTAGTATAAACCACATAAAACAATTAAAATGATTAAAAGAGTTAAAATAATTCCAGTGAGGTGTGAATGGCTACCCTCTGTCGAATCAGTTACGTCATGTTTTGCACCAAGTATTTCGTTGGTGTCATTAAAATGAACGATTTCCCATTCATCCATCATCTGTAAAAACAAAGAGCAATTAAAAACAACCAATAAACATTACACACACAGTTAATTAATTTAAACATTTATAATTTAAAGCATTAGTTCCAACGTACCGTTGACGGCGGGCACTGCACATCTTCACTAACGCCCTGTCCATTCGGACAAACACATTTTATTCCAACTTCACTCTGGATACATAGATGTGAGCAACTATGGCCGTCACATACATTTGGGAAATCAATTTGACGAACTTGTTGACCAATAGCGAAATAGTTGACAGTTTTTCGATGTAAGCGAATATCAACGCACTTTAAATTGCCGTACAATTTGCATTTTTTCATAATTCCGTTTGCTAATAAGAAATACAAATGATCCTCAAAGAAGTTAAGCCCATATGGATGGAATATCTGAGATCCAGTATTTGAAAACATCATAAGTTCCCGATGCGTTCCATCATAGCGAATTCTTTCAACCATTCCACGGCTTTGATCGGTAAAATACACAATCTTTTGTTCGATATCAAATGAAATACCTGTAAAATAACGACAAAAATTAAAAAAATAATTAATAACAAAAACAATGAAAGCAATTATAACTTCACCTGTTATATACTCAACATTCTCTTTTATTAGTTCTACGTTATGTGTTCCATCTAAGTTCACTTTGTACAAAGTAGATACTGGATTACTATAAATCCACCAACGTGTTGTAGAATAAAATAAATATTTGTGAACTGCGTCTATAGTGATCGCTGAAATGGTGTCACTCACTTGAAGAATTTTAGCACATTTTGATTCCTCCAAATGACACACTTTAATTGCTGTTACCACTGACGAATATTCATCCACGAAGTAAATATTATTCGTTACCCAATCGAACGCTAATTTTGTTGGTTTTCGTAAATTTCTTACTATTTTAAATGTGTCATTCTTCAGATATCTTTTTATTACAGCACCCAGCTTATCAATCGAATAGAAAACTGCATCTTCTGCTACTGAAAGTTCTAATCCTGTGACTGGAGGAGTTTCTAATAGATTTTCAATTTCATAAAGTTCATTTTTATATGGTACTAATTTTCGTATTTCCGGTCCTGATGTGAAAACAATATACATTGGTGGACCTAATGCTCTACATCCAGTACGATCCAATCTGAAAAAAATTTTTCATTATGAGATTAAAGTTAAAAAATTTTAGTTTATTTTCAATATTACCTTAATTGAGAATGTGGGAAACAACTACAGCGATAAGAACTATTAGTTTCAATACAAATTTCTGCGCATACTGGTGGAAATTTAGTGCATTCTTTGATGTCTACACAAGTTTTAGCATCACCTTGCAATTCAAAGCCGGGGTAGCAATCACATTTTGCGCCAGATGGAGTATTTAAGCATAATTGTTGACATGGATTTGTATCACATGCATGGGCTGAAATTAATAAGTCAGTTAATGAACATATGTATACATTGAAAAATTAATGTTAAAAAAATTACAAAATTGATTTATTTATATAATCATACCGCAGTTGCCTCCTTCATCATCTCCACCCTCGCAGTCTTTTTCGTCGTTGCAAACAAACTTCCAATCGAGGCAATATCCAGATTTACATTTAAATCCATGAGGACATGGTATGGGTTTATAGAGGGTAACATTATTTTGGGTTATTTTTGAAGGAATCGAAAGGCACAAGTTATGTTCTTCATCTGACGTGTCTCCGCAATCGTCTACTTTATCGCACACCCAGGATTCATGAATGCATTTAGTGTTATTGCATTGAAATTCATCATCGCTGCAACCGGGGCAACCCATTTCATCTTCACCATTTGGACAATCCGCTTTCCCGTCACATCTAGAACAATAACAAAATAACGATAACGTCAGAAAGTTAATAATGTCGAATACTACACTTTTACGTACCGCAATTTTTCAGGAAGACATTGAACTATATCATTAACAGGGCATAAAAATTCGTCTTCATTACATTTTAATAAGCTTAGATTTTCATCTATTTGCAATTCAAGAGTGGTACAGTTAAGTTCATCAGAATTATCCATACAATCATCTTCACCGTTGCAGACCAATGTCACGTCGATACATCGACGGTTTTCGCAAGTGAATAAACTCTCGTCACAAGTAGGTTGAGCTAATAAAAAAAACGAATAAGTTAAAAAAATTATCTTAAAATTTACAGAATTTTATTGTATTAATCATACGGCAATTGTCTTCATCGGAACTATCTGGACAATCGATACTGCCATCGCAATGCCACGTTTCGGGTATGCATTTACCACTGCTACATCTAAAATAGAAATTTGATTGATTTAAATTGTTTTAGGAATGAAACTTACCTGAAATACTTTACCTGAATTCACGAATATCACAAGTTCTTAAATTACAAAACTTTTCATCAGAACTATCCAAGCAATCGGGCACACCATCGCAGTGAAGATACGCCTGAATACACTCGGTATTTTCACACTGGAACTGATGGGGTGTACATGAGGGTTTTGCTGATGGGTCGCATTCTACTTCATCACTTTTGTCTTTGCAATCATAATGTGAATTACACCAAAGGTTTTCTTCAATACATTGACCATTTTTACACTATAAAATTATATAAATAAAAAAAGATTTTAAAAAAATTTCAGTTATAAATTTGAGCATAATGGAAATACCTGTTTTTGTCCCCATAAGCATTCTCGGTCAGTTTTACAATTAGTTTCATCTTCACCATAAAGACAGTCGCGTTTTCCGTTACACAAAGCGTCTGCTGGAATACATACCAACGTTGTTGGACATTGAAATTCACCCGATTTGCATGTTTTGCGTTCAACACATGTATGATTATCCTGTAATAAAATTTTGTTCGTTGGACAAGCACACATGTAATGATAATCACGGGACACTAAACAAATATCCGAACAGTTTCCGTTGTTTTCTTTACAAGGATGAGTAAGTCCAGCTTTCTTTCCAGTAACTGCCAACAGATACATACCATCTTTCGGCAAATCTATAAATAAATAAATAAACTACATTTCAATTCTGATGCAATAACTTTATTATAATTGGGTTCATTGTTGTATATATTACCAATTGTAATTCTCTTGTTTTTGTGTTTATTGCTAAGTAGATCGGCCCAGTAAATTTTGCTTGAGTTTACATTTGACCAGAATATATCGCTACCAAGGATTGTCAAACTGTTTGGTGATGGCAACAATCCACGAAAACCATGACGATCAGTTCCTTCAATCGAAGTACTTTCGATATTTCCCGTATCAGCACAGGCCCAAAATATTCGTTGCGATTCTTCATCGTATGCTAATTGAATTCGGGATCCTAATAATCCTTCCGATATGACATGAATTCTATGCCCTGTGCCATCCATATTCATTTTGTCGATGTAAATACTTAATTCTGGCGTTCGTACGGCGATAAACATAACACTAGAATTAAAATAAAGTGATTTAATAAATGCTCAGGTTGGCATTGTTCCATTGGTTTCTTTACCCTTCTTGTGGAATTAAAGCTACATCTAACGGTACGTGCCCATTCAGATCAGTTAGTAATGATTTTCGAGTGTTGGTTTTAATTGAAAAAACTTCTAGCACACCGCGCCCAGAATCACACCAATATAAATTATTTGATAAATAATCTAAAAATGTTATTAATTTTTAAAGTTAACTATGAATTGTAATATTTTAGAAAAAGAAATATAAATACCACTTACCAAAATCCATGCCTTCAACATTTTCAATTTCATCATCAACTAATAAAACAGTTTTTTTGCCGTCTTCAGTTACAGCATAAATATTTTTCGTATCCTTATCACTTACAATAATGAAACCAGCGAGGCTATCATATGCCAAAGCGTTGATACTGGTAAACCGTGTCGAAAGTAATTCAATATTATGTTTTCCTAAAGTTTGATGATGAATGGTAAACAATTTATTTCCGCTACCCACAGCTAATAACAATTTTTTTGATTTTGCTAAAAATAAAAATATGGGATAATAATTAAAATAAAAATTAAATTAAAAAATAAAATAAAAAGAGTTCTTACGCCTGCAAGTATGTTTATCAAGATTTAAAACATATTCTTGTGGACATGCGCATTTATATTTGGAGACACTGCTCAATAAACATATGTGCGAACAATGGGCGTTTTCACACGGGTTTTCTAATCGTGGTTGTAAAACTGAGTGATAAATGTGGATTCCATAGATGTCGTGTTCGTTTTCAACTAACAAAGTGGTTCGATTCTTTCCAGTAAATTTATCACAACTGAACAAAGCGTGATCCATCCAATCAGACCAATACAAGCGATTTTCAAAAACGGCAATAGAATACGGGTGACGTACTATACCTCTCAAAATGACCTAAAGAAAAATCCATAATTGTGTATTTATATATACAAAAAAAAAAAATATTTGAAGACATGAGTGGATGAAGGTGTTATGTAACATTTCGTTATAATTTTACAATAGAAGCGTTTGAAAGTTTTTATTTACATATACTTCCCATGCAATAGCACATGTTTACTACTGAATTTCTACAAAATTATTAAAACTAAATTTTAGTATATGATACTTCAGCTTAGGATATTTCAAAATTTTGCAAAAAATTACTTTTTGAAAAAATGTTACATAACACCTTTATCCACTCACGCCTTTATTTATCAAAAATTACCCTTCGATCAGATCCATCCAATTTTATGGATTCGATTCGATTCAATTTTGCATCAATCCAATACAGGCGTCTGTTTGGATAATCAATTGTTATACTATTTGGCCATTTAATATCCGCAACGATAAATGAAACATCTTTTTGGCCGTCCATACTCGCACGTGCAATTTCTGGCTTGCCGCCCCAGTCTGTCCAATACATTTCTCTGTCGGCCGGATTCAATGCAATACCACGGGGTTTGGTTATATATCGACTCATCACCACCGTGCAATGAAGACCATCATTTGTACAAACTCCAATATGTTTCAGATCGGCATCGGTGAAATATATATTACCGGTGACCCAATCAACAGCTAAATCTTCCGGTGATGATATTCCTGCCGTTACAATCAATTCGCGATTTGTACCGTCCGGTAGAGCTTTTACAATTGCCTCATTGTCGTGATGAAGATTTGTCCAATAAATGTGTTCCCCAGTATACGCTACACCAACGACGTACTTTAGTTTACTTGCAATTAAAAAGTATGTTTTTGATTTCAAAAATAAACCACGAATTTTGTGCTTCGTACTGAAGATTAGTAACGCTTCGCCACCTAAGTTTAATTAAAAACAAATAAAAATTTTAATATTTCATTTTCTAAAATGTTTTTAATTTTTTTTAATTTTATACTTTTCTTACCACGTGCTACGCAGCTTTTTTTATCTTCTTGTAGTATGTATTTCTCATCGCAAGAACATTCGTATGATCCATCCAAATTACGGCATTTTTGATCGCAAACTCCAAATATCTCACACTCATTTATGTCTTCGCAATGCTTATCAGAAATTTGTTTATAACCGTGCGGACAGCGACAGACAGGTCCTTCTGGCGTTTGTAAACACTCATGGCTACAATTTGCTCTTGCGCAGTCTAAAAATTTACGAAATATTAGCAAGTATGTAGTATATTCTATTACAATAATCTTGTCAAAGAGAAACAGTTCATTGTGTACTAAAAAAATAAATAGCACACTTGCAATTTTTGTAAACTGTAAAGTCTTTTATTTATGACAATTTGTGCATTTAAAAGTAAATATAACTCTACATGTAAGCAAATTTTTATTAAAAAATGACAAAGATGTTACAGTTTCATTTGATAATTTTTAATAAAAAAATTTGCTTACAATTAATGTCTGTGTGTGAATAGATGAAATTAATTAAACTTAGTGTGACGTCACTAAGCAAATCTAACAAATAAAGCAAAATTAAACGAACCAAATTTTCTGTCTTTTTGTTATTATTATATTATTATTTTTTGTTGTTATTATTATATTATTATTATATTGTTGTTGTATAGTAACTTTAAAATTTACGTTTAATTTTCTTTCATTTGTTAATGACGCTTTAGTTAATTTGACTTATACGTTCAAGTGAACAAATTTTCAAATATAAAGCATTTTGTTACTTTAAATAAAAAATTTTAAGTTTACAGCTACATATTTTCCCTTAAGTTATTTCAAATATTATTTAAAAACAAGAAAAAAATTTTTAAAATGTTGCCGTGCCAGTATTTTTACATTTCATTTCTTCACAAATGCTTAGTTTTTTACAATCCGAAGAAATACGCTAGTAATTGCAGTTTGTTGAATATAGAGAGATTTTTATTCTATTTCAGAATAATAAAGAAATGTTCACACAGAAATGAAAGAAATATACAAACAGAGCATTTGGATCATAAAATTATAAAGTAATTACATTGTAGCAATTCTTCGACATGATGTCACAAGTTTTTCTGTTTCAAGAACAATATCTAAGTATTTATGCATATTATTATTAAATTAAATACTTTATAGTTTTATGATCAACGCGTAATTTAAATTATATACTAATTAATCAAAAAAATAAAAATTTGAAAATCTTTTAGAAATAATGTAGTTTTCTAATTTTTGGATCAAATTTTTTAAAAAAAATACTTACGATTTGTACAATTCGATGATTCGTCAGACTGATCCGGACATTGTGGCGTTCCATCACAAACTTCATCAAGTCGAATACAGTCTTTTCCATTTTTACAAAGAAAATAATTTCTTTCCATTGTACATTCATCTGGTGGCACAAATTTTTCTGAAAAAAAAAATATTGAGAATATTAAAATTGTTATATTTCATGAGCTGACACAAATTGCTCATTATTTTTTTCGTTCCTTATATAATATAATTTTTCCACAGAAAGTTTGGTTTTGTAGCTTTTAGCACCGGCTTGTCAGCATTATTAGCAATCATTTTTATTCAGAAATAACAATTAAAAATGCAATTCAAAAAGTGTTAGAAATGAATACTTTTGTTTAACCAAAAGAAAAACCAAAACAAATGTATGACAACACAGACTTAAAAGAGTTTACTTTTTTGCTAGCTAATGTTATTAAAATTTTTTTCATTTGTTACATACCGCAATCTTTCTCATCACTATTATCGGTACAGTCGTCGATTTCATTGCAACGCCATTCCATTGGGATACATCGATTATTCTGACAACGAAAACCATCACATGGATGTGAAATGGTACAACCATCAACTTCATCAGAATGATCGGGACAGTCAAAATTTTCATCACAAACTTGATATAATGGAATACATGTTCTGTCATTACATTGCCACTGGTTACTCGTACAATTATGTACTACGACAAAAGCCTGAAAATAAATTTTTTTTAGTTTCAATAGAACAATATAATAAGTTAAGCTTACATCGTGAAAACTCATAGTTAATAATTATGTAAACAAAACAATTTTTTCTTTACTCTGCAAAATATAACATAACTCTGATATATATGAACTAAAATTTACTGTTAAATTTTACTGAAAAGTGAAATCGAACACTAAAGTTAAAAATTTTATTGAAATTTAAAATAAAAAGTTAATGTTAATTAGTTGTTATAAATTTAAGAAGATTTGGAAATTATCAAAAAAAAGAAACTTTTTGAGTTTTGACTGTCATTAAAAAATGAAACATGGACTTGGTTTCTGAATCATTTAATTATTGTTGAAATATGAATGTCTGTTTTAAACATGTATTTTTTATTACCTATTGAAAATTTTCGAAATTTCCGGTGAAAAATTTGATTTTTAAATTTGAACTATTTCTCCAGGCTAATAATTTTAACGTTATTTAATGTTTGAACTTTATTAACTTTCATTAGAATTTTACCTCAAACAATTAAAGGAGATAGCAAAATTAGTAAATTTTTACATAAATATCAGTAAAATAAATAAATTGTAAAGTTTCGAAGTTTTGATTATGAAACTCTTGTAAATTCGTCATATCTGTCGGCTTATCTGGCTATTATCCCTCTGTGTAGAAAATGAAAACTAAAAAATGGTCAGAAACTCACAAAACGATTACTACTTTTCAGCTTTAAGCTTTGTTTGCGAAATATTGAGTATCAAATTATTATGACCAAATTTAATAATAATTTTCAAACTTCAATAATTTTAAAATCAAATTTATGAATAAGAAATTTTGAATAGAAAATTCAGGTATTAGAACTATCTATCAATTTTATCGTTTTTCTTAAAAAACGAAAATAGGATAATGATAATAGTTGCGAGCGTTACTTTTTAATTGTTTTATCGTGTTTAATTTTAAAAATAGCATATTTACCAAAAACTGATTTTTATCAAGGAACATTTTTCTAACGTTATGACTTAGTTTTTGGTTTTATAATTAAAATAAAAAAAGGTATAAATAAATTGAACTTACAGTTGAATTTTCACAATTTAATTCATCGCTCATGTCAGCACAATCAAGTTCGCCATCACATTCAAATTTAGCTGATATACACATATCGCTATGCTTACATTTAAACCACATTGGCCCTTCGCATAAATATATATCTAAAAAAAAATAAATTAATAAATAAAATGATTATTTACTAAGTGTTTTCTCTCACTCAAATCTAGCTAGTAATACTGCAAAATTTACCGCAATCTAATTCGTCGGATGCATCGGAACATTGCGCTTCTCCATCGCAGCGTTGAGTGAATGGAATACAATCCTTATTTCGGCACATGAATTCATTGGTGGGATCAAAACAAAAATTTTCCGTCGCAAAATATGTATAATCGTTTAAACTGGCCGCACACAAATTAAAAAAGTACAGTGGGATAACCACTGTAATTAAAAAAGCCATAACTAAAAATAAAATTTTAAAAAAAAATTGTTAAAAAATCTAAAATATAAAAATTATTTAAATGATAATTTAGGAACAAGTTGTACTTACTTAAACCATATAGATATAAATAATTTGTAGAGTACTTTAATACTAAAAGTACATGCGAAACAGAAGAATGTTCAATGTAATCTAAACGAATTTAAAAATTTTGTTAATTAAGAAAACTATTGATCAAAACATGTTATTTTGTAGGCACCAGTTATGTAAGTACATTTATTTGTTGAAATAATTTAATAGGTAAAATTACAGGGTTGGAATCTGGATAAAGAGATCTTTTTAAGTTTTTTGTTTACTTTTGACTGAAAACATTAATTAACTAATAAGTGTTTGTGTTAAATTTTATTATTGTCCTTGCATATCGGTGTTCAAAAAATTAACATAGACAAGACTAAAGGTTAAATAATCACTTAAACTGATATCAAAATTAAAAACTGTTTTGATTAAAAGAGGTCTGAATTCCATGCGTGCAATATACCTATAATACCTAGGTACGTAGGATTTCGGAAAGTAATTACTATTGATGAATGCACTTGAACGAGAGAGGGCGGATTTCAGGACTGAAACTGAAAGTTACTGTCAATATTATGCAACATTAAGACGTAGACTTGTACGAACGTATGAGATCCCTTACGAAGTTACCAACTAACATAAATAATTTCTTAATCATTGAGACATTATTTATATTTTGTAGATTCTTATTTACTTTTTTCGATCCTGATCTAAATCTTCGTATTTCAAAACTGAATCCTAACTATGAAATATTCAAATTAGTCACGATCCCAAGACTTCAAGATTCTGAAATTTCGAATTCGATTTTCTAAGTCAAATGATAAGGAATATGAAATTTTCTGAGACGTATCTGTTTTTAATGAAAATAAAAATTTGTTTATGATTCTTACATAATTTTATAACAAAATTAAAATCTCAAAATTTTTTTATTCTTAAATACCTTCGTATAAAGTAATTTATTTGAGAAATAATAATTTAATAATTTATGACAATTTTTTAAACAGTATTATTTAAGCAGTATTTAAATTTAGAAATTTATTTTCGATTTGTTTATTTCTGTTTAAATATTTTTAGTGTTCCGTACCAAAAATCGCAAAACGGAATAATCACTTCGGTATCTAAAATCACTTGACGCGAAAATTTGAAACTTAGCATGGAGGTAGGGTGTGATGTCCTGATTACAGATGTGAAGTTAAATCCTGAATCTGGGGGTTAATTTTAGGGGATAAACCTGGAAAGTGGAAACAAAATTTTTTCCCAACAACATCGAGTATGGTATCAAACGAAAGCCTCTTAGAGCCCGAATCCAGTAATATGTATAACTATGTATTTTTGTCCATTTTATTTAATTATTTATTTATTTATTTATTTATTTTTTTGAAAACATCATAAAAATTGCTGTCTACGGCCTTTATTACCAGAAGGATTGCTCAGAAAAATCTGAAAAATTTTATGAACATTAAGAATGGGGTGTAGATTGAGCGATTGAGCACAACTTCTTTGGTATATAAAAAGAAAAGTTGATGACATATTTTGCTTTAATCGAGATTGTTGTTAATCAGTAATAATTGTATTAATATTATGTTATATGAATACATTGGTAACTTTCTTATAAAGTGAGTTTTAGAAATTAAAGAAAAAGTAAGGAATAGCTAATAAATCTGTACACGAAAAATATATTACAATCTCTACACCTTAATATTATCTAATATTTGTAAAATTTTGTTAGGTATCCATTCAAAGAAATAAAAAATCCAAGCTATTCAAAGAAATTTATAATAATATTTAAATAATTTTTTGAATTTTAAAATATTATCTAATACAGTTTTTATAATAAATAGTATTTCTAATAATTTTATTATTGAAAGAAAAAAAAGGCGGCCCTTAGTACATTTACTTCATTCAGTAAATATGACTGTTCGTTTCTGGTGAACGTAAACAGTCCAAAATAACTAACTAACTAACTATACGAAATTGAAAAATATGATTTATTTTAGGAATAAAATTTATTCATTAGGAAAAATATTTCATCCACTTTCCTATGCTGTTACAACAAATTCATAAAAGCAACTGATTGTACGGAACACTGTTAGCGCAAATACAATTTGCATTTGACAACTTGTTTCTTTTCAAGTTATCCGGATACCAAAGCTATTAAACGACCTTGATAATATAAACTTTTGGTTTGTAAAACCATATTTGATTCAAAAATAGAGCATATAAAATAGAGCATTTAAACAATTTTAAAGATGTTTAGCATGACATAGATATATATCACATAGATATATATATATATATATATATATATATATATATATATATATATATATATATATATATATATATATATATATATATATATATATATATATATATCACATAGATATATGTCACTTGTAAAATTGGCACCCTTTTTTACAAAAACTTAGAAAATTACCGCGCTTAAAATTTGCCGCCTCGGGCAAATGCTCGGGTTGCCCGCCCTTGGAGTGGGCCCTGCAGTCCCCTATACGTACCTATTTTGAAGTTTATTTACGTTATGAATAGGTAGAGTTTCCAGTTAAATTTATTAATATTTTATTTATTTCATTTTATTCTGTTTATATTTTCTTTTTTGTTTCGATTTTATGTTTCTTTTAAACATCAATATTTTTATACTATCAAAATTAAATAACAATATTTTGGTAGCTATCTTAAAAAGTAATTTATAAATATACTAGCTGCGGCCCGCGGCTTCACTCGCGTAAAATTACCTGAATTACTGGCCAATTGATTAGATAAATTTTAAATTAGATATTCGCAAATTCTATACTATATCAATTATTTATTTTGCCTGATTCCGCTCGTCAAACAACTCTAAAGTAACAATCTTCATATTTCAACGGCATGGCTAATGTCCGCACTATCATGTACCTAGGTACCCGTATCAATAGGTAGTTTTAGGAATACATATTTCCATTTTAGGCCTTGCTTGGGGCACTAAGACCTAGGGGACAATTTTAATTTCACTTTCATTTTTCCAGAAATTTCAATAATATTTGAGCAAAATTTTGTCAAAATTCCTTTAGATGTTTGAGTTTTATTTGATTGCTCTGATTGACAATTTTGAAACCCACGTTCATTCAAATTTGATATTCTAAAATTCTGAGTAAAATTAGTTCTTTATAGTGCTTCGCTTCGCTCGCCTAATAACTCTAAATTAACACTTTCAGTCCCATGGCTTCGGCATCCGAAACCAAACAAAACATCCCCAGAGGCCGACCGCGATCAATGATTAATTGATTAGTAAGTTGGTTACGTATTATGTGTGCGATACATACATACCAACACATACACACACAAATACATACCAACACACACTACTCTTTTGGTTTCTATGTACGTATAAAATATAAAACATTTTAAGATAAACAAAAAATGCATAAAAAATATAATTTATGTTTTTAAATAAAATTGATTTGAATGTAGTCATTGTATAATTAATAATTATGTAGTATGTAGGTACATATCACGTTTATGTGTGCGTTTATGACTGTATGTTTACAGTTTTACACATATGTACATGTTGAACGGTATTGAATCTATTCAGTGTTTGAATCATTTTATTTTATGTATTTGTTTATATAAATTTCTTTTTCAAATATTGCCGGCTTCCGGGGAAGTTTGCTGTGAAAGTGCTCGGGCCTCATAGTGTTAACCATATTGATATTTCCACAGCATATTTAATTTTCATAAAATATTGTCCAAATCCAACCGTTTAATTTTAGTCCAATTCGATAGTGCTGAAGATTAATTTTGAACTCACTTTACATTAAAATTAGATATTCTAAATTTCTTTATAAAATCAGTTTCTTATAGTGCTCCGCTACGTTCGTCCAATGATCTTAAAATAGATACAGCTGAACTCTTTTTTGTGCGCTGGATAGAGACCGCATAAAAAAAGGAATGTGGCTATTTATACATACAGTATCTATACGCAATTAGTTATTTATACATACAGTATGTATACGCTATTGGTTATTTATACATACAGTATGCATACGAAATTGGCTATTTATACATATGATATGTATACTGTATTGGCTATTTAAACATACAATATGTATAGCCAATTGGCTATTTATACATACTGACTTGTATGCATTATTAGGTATTACAATTAATATTTTTATAATAACTACAGTTATAAATAATTGTAGTTTTATTTAATTACAATGTTGTTCAGTAAAGTAATCAATAAACTGTAAAGTATCATTAAATCAGTGGCAACGAAATTCAAAATAGGTTGGTAGGCAGACCAATAAAGTAATATATATATATATATATATATATATATATATATATATATATATATATATATATATATATATATATATATATATATATATATATATATATATATATATTGTTATTTCCAGCAATAAGTGCAGGAAGTTGTCGATTTTAAAAAATAAATATTTTATTTTTTATTATGTATTTTACTTTTTTTCTAGAAAGTAGTCTGCTCAGTCTTCTTCTTCGGGCGTCCTTTGGATTTTAGTTTTAAATTTTAAATTTTTATTTGATTGACTTGAACAAGGCTCGTTATTAGACCGAATTTGTTCTTTAGGTTCTTCTGGTTCAATTTCAGTACTAAGCTCACTACTCTTATGTTCAAAAAGAGAAACTCCATTTCTTGCAATGTTTTCTATTACTGTATAATGTTTATAATATAAAATAATAATATAATGTTTTCTATAATGTACTCTATATTTATTAAATGTTTGCGTTCCATAATTAGACAAAATATGTGCAATATTTTTGGTTATCGCTAATGCGATATTAAATTTTCCCCTGTCTGATAATATTTTATTAGGACAATCAAAATCATCAGTAAAAGTTTCATCATCAATAAAATCATCTATGTCTACATTTGCGTCATCTGTATCTATAGTTAGTGCATTTTCAATTGAAATAATATATCTTGCATGAAAGCAAGTTTTTGAAAATAGGTCCAAATTATTATAGGTCCAAATTATATTTCTTATCATAAGAATATGGCGACATGGTGCACTAAAAGAATTACAAAATGAACACGAGCATGTTTCCACCGAAGTATTATAAAATTTTGATATTTTGCTATCAAGATTTTCCTCAATGCCATTATTATTAATTCTCATTTTGGACTGTAATGTTTTAAATAATTTTAACTGTCTATGAAATAATTTTATTCCCGTCTCTGTGAGGGCTTCGGAACATTCTTCTAATATCTTTCTCATTTCGATATCACTATTCATAATTTTAAAAACTTTTTGTATATTATTGGCTAATTTATTCTTTATTCTTGAGTCAATACAGTTTATTATCTCCTTGATACATAAATAAATTGTTGGCAAGCTATGATATTTAGTTTGTATGTATTGTTTAAGGTTCCAAAATGATCGTTCAATCCTGTTCGCTGTAGTGTCTCCCATTAATGGTAAATCTTTCCTAAAAGAATATACCCACATTTCTTTACAGCTATCCCAATTTTTAAGGAATTGTTCCTCAAGTGATATATATTTACTTTTGTTCCCTAAAAACTTGTACAGATTTATAGATTTCCAAAAATTCTTTTTTCTGCTCTTTATATTCTCCATATGATTGCGAATACAAGCATTTCTTGAATTTATCCAATATTTTACGCTTCTCATCAATTTGGCAATTATACGCAGTAGAAACTAACTGTTTAATATATTCAATAACATGGAATTTACAAAGTAAAATGGTTGCATTAGAAAAAATGTCTTTTATTGCTTTCATTTCCGTAAAATCTTTGTCAATTAAAAAAACGGACGGATTTGTCATACATATTTTTTTAAACTCTTTCAAACAATATCTGAAAGTCGAATATGTTTCTTTAGCAATAAATTCCAATCTGTCGGTTATACTAGAGTAATAACAAAATCCTAAAAGTTTATAATTTTCAACATTAAACCCGAAAGAAACATCTATTTGTATAATTGGGCACTGAGAATTATAAATGTAAAAAAAAATAAATGTGTAACACGCGGGTACTTTATTAGCAAAAATATATGTTTGTTATTTGTTATAATTTATTTCAATTTATAGTCTAAAAAAATACCCCTGTCGCAGCATCTGCATAACATAGCGAATTTCCAAATCTTGGGCACTGGCGGATCTCATCTAAGACCTGTACCTATTTAAAATAGTTTAGCTTTCTAAAAGTAAAAGAATTTTTAAAATCGGTTGGGTAATTAGTTTTGGTATTTTTGGGGACCCAAGAACCCGAACGAATTTTTTGCAGCATAGTATCCATCTAAAATAATTTAGTTCTCTAGCAGTGAGAAATTTTTTAGCATCGGTTCGATAGCTTATTACTGGCGTTTTCGGATCTGCAAGATCCCGGTGGACCTCATTAAAAAATCAGCTCGACCGTATATTCTAGGCGGACTTTATGTAATATATATATATATATATATATATATATATATATATATATATATATATATATATATAATATATATATATATATATATATATATATATATATATATATATATATATATATATATATATATATATATATATATATATATTCAAAACCCGTTGTGTAGCATTCTACGCCGCATTTGCATCCGCAGGACAGTTGTGGATCTCAGATAACACAACCTGTACCTATCTAAAATAGTTTACCTCGGTAATAGTAAAAAAGTTTCAAAATCGGTCAGTTATTTTATTTTTGACACTTTTAGGTCCTACTGACACTTCAGACCTTACATAACGTAATCTATATGTATCTAAAATGGCTTAGCTCCCCAACAGTGAAAAAATTTTCAAAATCGGTCGGTTAGTTTATTTTTGACACTTTTGGATCCGATGGACCCTGGCAGACTTTACATAACGTAATCTATATTTATTGTAGCAAAAAATTAAAAATTAAAAAATTAAAATTATATTTATGGTGTTTATTATTTATTATTTATTTGGATGTGGATTATAGTTATTATTTATGATGTGTTGTAATTGGTTGTCTTGGGGTTATAAGTATTCGGACTTTGGGTGCTACTTTTCGGGTTGATTGGGGTTACGATCAGCAGAGTTTTCTCCTAGGTCTTATGGAGACAAGATGGTGTGTGGCAGTGGAAGGCTATGGTCGCAGATCGTTTTCCCAAACCACAAGATCCCCAAATAACCTGAAACTCCTTTTGACTGTAAAGGCTGGTTTTTAAATTAGAAACACGAAATTTCATCAACTACAATTTATTACAATAAAGGATGACTAGAGATAATTTTGAGTTACAAATTTGAAATCTTAAAAAATGTTACGACAATAAATAATTACCAATTTGAGAATTCACACAAATGTTTCTTGGCTATCTTTTCGAATAGCTTTAAAGTAGAATTTGCATCTTAGATCCTCGATGTGGTGATACGTTTCAAACTGAGACGCACGATATTCCAGTATATCGCGTGTGCTAGTTAAGGAAATGTATTACCACATGAGTTAGTAAATTGTACAGCTTTCACTTAAATGTAAATTGAAGTTTCGAAATTTATAGAATAAATTTTTAAAAATATCGTTACAAAGATTTTTTTTGAAATATGTTGTTAATCAAATTAAATTAAAGTCGCAAACATAAACTTTATGACTGTACCGATCTTCTTTTTAAAATTTATGACTAGAATAATTTGTATGTGTATTTCTGTAAATATCAAATTTTATGAAATTGTGATGGCAAAAAATAAAATCAGATTTAAATTGAAATTTTCTAGAAAATAACGTTACAAGTTAAATTTTACTAAAGTTCTATATGATTTAAAAGATTTGACCAGATATCGAAATAATGCTAAGAGTTGCACATGTTCAAATTTGTTTACCTAACCGGAAATAGTTACGTGATTTGATAATAATTAAACTATACACACAATCAGTATATGTTTGGAAATTTACTTAACGTTAATCTAAATATAAATCTACGAATATAAATCTACACTATTAGCTAAATATACCTATACTTTTTAAATTACAAATTAACTAAATTTTGAGTCGTTGACTTTAGCTGAATCCCCGAAATTTTTTTGAATTTCGAATGAATGCGATAGTACAAGACGACGTTAAATAACTAAGTTAAATTTTACTTACATGCTATTATTCCATTTAATTATATTTTATATTAAGTTATGTTTTCACTGATACACATTAAATTTAAATTATTTTTCCATATTATTTAAATAAATTTCCAAATTTTTATTACAATAAAATATTACTTATCTTAACAATGATGCATTTTTTTCCTTTCAATAATAACGTTATAATTTCTAAATTACATCTTGACCAAGTCCCTCCTTTTTTTTTTTTGTTCGATGTTAACATCACCGCGGTCGCTTGGAGAAGAGAGAGTGTATTGTTTTTAATTAATATAAGTTACTTATTTTTTAATTATCTATTATATAATTTGTTTGCCAATTAATTTTGAAATAAAGGTTCGATCAAACAATGGACAAAGCGTTAACTAAACTTTCAGATTTCTGTATAAAAATATGTGATGGTAATACGAAATGTAAGCGTCAATTTGAAAATATACCACTAGGTGGCATTTATATATATATATAATTGATTTTTATTGAATTCTATGATCTGACATATTGGACCACAGAGGATATTGGATTGATATTAACTTCGAACACAAATGTTAGATGTCAGTATTCTGACATTTTGCAAATCGAGTAATTATTAATTAATCTAATGTTCGTTTATAATCGTTTTCCAAAGAATTCAATAATGTGTCGAATTTAATTCGTCACATTTTCACCCCGTTTGCAAAAAGCGGAACGCTACGGGAAATTAAGCTGGTTTTAAATACCTTACATGACATTTACTGACTGCGGAAGTGCGCGGGTCTTGCAAAATGGCGGTACATGGTGTCAAATAGGCGAGTAGAATGAACGGGCCTTGAAAACGTTGTAAGAATTTTGCTTCTTTATCAATATCGTGTTGATGTTGTAAAATCTTCTTGTAGACCATCTGACCAATAGTAAAATTTGATGTTTGTGGACGATTTGCGGTTAGATTTTTTATACGCTCATGTGCATTTGTGATTGCTTGTTGGATTTTTTGTGGATTTGGTTTGTCAGCTTGTAAGATTTCCGATAATTCAGCATTTACGTCTAGTGGAGTTAGCATTTGACGGTTTAAGAATACTTGTGCTGGAGTAGCATTTATGGCTGAATTATACGAATTGTTGATGCTGAAGACAGCGTATTTCAAGAAGGTATTCCAGTTTGCATGATTGATTGAGTATTGTGAGATCATAGTAGCTAAATTGGATTTTATATTTCTTATAGAACGTTCAGCTGCGTTTGCCCTTGGATTATATGGAGAGGTGTAAATTTGGCGAATTGCTCTCTCGAAGCAGAAGTTGTTGTATCTCTCACTATGGAATACAGATTGGTTATCCGATACTATTGATGATACATATCCGAAAGTGGTAAATATATCTTCCAGTATGTTTATGACCACTTTTGACGTTGTTTTCTTTGTAGGTCGCGCAAAAATCCAACGACTGTATGAATCTGCAACCAGAAAAATGTATCTGAAGTCTTTGTCTTCTGGGGGTCCACGAGTTTTTATAATAGGGCCTACGAAATCGACGAAAATTTTTTCCCAGATATTTTTTGGGGGGTGACTTTGGAAAGCGATATCATAATTTTTGTTTACAGGTTTATGTTCTTTACAAATAGTACAATTATTTACATATTCTTTTACAATATTATATAAATTAGGATAATAAAATCTATTAGCTATTTTTCGGTACGTACAAATAATTCCTGCGTGTGAAGAAAATATTGATCTATGAAAATAATCTAATACATATTGTAACATTGATTTTGGTAAAACTATACGTTTCTTTTTATGTTTGCCAGAAAGATGTATCAGCAAACCTTCCCGAATACGAAAATTATTAACGACATTTCCAGCTCGTATTCGCTGGAGTTCGGTTTTCGTAAATGGGTCATTTTGCTGAGCGATCTTGATTGACATATAACTATTTGGTTGGAAGTTTATGTTATTTATTAAATTTTGAATATTATCTAATTTTTGATTATTTATGCATAAATTATTTTCATTTTGTATAGTATTTATTAAGTTTATTTGATTATCTGGTTCTAAATTATTTTGTATTGTTTGTAGATTATTTTTATTTTCTTGTATATTGTATTTAGTATTTATATCTATTTTTGAATTTTCATTTTTTTCGATATCTGTATTTTCTGTATCAAATAATCGACTTAGCATATCACAAATATTGTTATCAGCGCCACGTACATGTACAGGTGTGAAGTTATATTGAGATATTTTTAGAAGCCATCTTGAGAGTTTATTGTATTTTTGTGGGGTTTGAAATAGATAGATGAGAGCATTACAATCTGTACGGAGTTCAAAATGTCTATCATGTAGGTAATCTTTAAATGAGTCTAACGCATTTATAACTGCCATGAGTTCGGCTTCGTACGCGGATATTATTCTATTTTGATTATTGAATTTTTTTGAACAATATTCTATAGGATGTAGTTTGTTATCAAATTCTTGCATTAGGCAACCACCGGTTCCAGTAAAACTAGCATCGGTGTAAACTATGAATTTTTTATTGAAATCCGGAAATTTCAATATCGGGGGGTTAGCTAAATGATGTTTTAATTTATTTATTGCATCAATATGGTGCTGTTCAATTTTAAATTTTACATCTTTCTTTTTTAGTTCATTTAACGGAGCTACTATTATTGAAAATTGGGGGATGTATTTTGCGTAAAATGCAAATGCACCTAACATTGACTGTAGTTGTTTTATATTTTTTGGTATAGCCATATTAAGTAGTGCTGAGGTCTTATTGGGGTCTGGTAATCTACCCATTGGAGTTACTAAATTTCCTAATATCTTGAGACGTGACATGAAAAATTTTGCTTTTGATGGATTTACAGTGAGACCTGTTCTTTTTAATCTGGCCAGTACTGTTTGCAAATCGGCAAAGTGTTGCGTTATGTTTTTACTATGAATAATTAAATCATCATAATAGATTAATAAGCATTTATTCATTAAGTCAGCGAATTCTCTAGATAGATACCTAATTAAAGCTTGGCTAGAACATTTTAGACCCATCGGGGCTACTGTAAATTGAAATTGTTGCCCTAACTGCGTTATAATGGCTGTTAGTGGTTTAGATTCGTCATCTAACGGGATTTGATAAAACGACTGTGTTAGGTCAATTGTGGAAAATACCGTTGAATTGCCTAAATTGGAAAATACGTGATTCATAGAAAGACCGACTACGGGGTCCGAAGCCAGATAAAAATTTAAATTCCTAAAATCGCAAACGAGGCGTTTGGACCCGTCTTGTTTATCTACTAAAAATACTGGAGATGCATATAAACTCTGTGCTTCTTCGATAATGCCTGCTTTTAATAATTCTTGTAATTTATCTTGTAAAATTTGAAGTTGATCTCCTTTTAGAACATAAGGATGTTTTGCTACAGGTGTATTATTTAATATTGGTATATGATATTTAAAATTTTTGGCCCTGCCTGGTTTTGAGGTTAAAACGGATTTATATTTGCTTAATAAATTGTCTAAATGTTTTTGTTGTTCTTCGTTTAAATTTATCTTAGACTCAGTTACTATGTTTATAATATATTCATTTTGTATCTTTAAAAATGGAATTTTATTATTAAGGTCGTGTTTTAAGGTAACTGTATTGTTAATGAAATTAATTATTAAGCCGCATTTATGTAAAGTATCAGAGCCTAATAATATTGGGAATGCTAAATTTTCTATAATATAAAATTTTTGAGTCCATGATAAATTTGCGATTTTAAAGTGTAGGTTGACGCAATTAGAAAGTTCTAGTCGATTACTACCGGGTAAAGATGCTATTAGATTTGAATTAATTATTTTAATTTTGTATTTAGATGTTTTAATAATTTTATCTAAGGTTTTTTTACGAATTATGTTTATGTTTGTGCCGGAATCTAATAATGCTATGTATGGAATTTGATTGATGAAAATGTTTATTGAAGGGATATTATTTGTACGATTATTTAGTTTTTTGGAATTTGTGTTTGTGTATTTGGTATGTTTTCGTTTGTTTGTGATGTAGAAGGGAAATTAGTTTCGGTGAAAGGGTTGTTTGAATTAATTGTTGTAAAATTACTGTTTTGTATTTCGTTATTTGTAGAATTTATGTTGTTAGTGTTAGTTTGATACGGACGTAACCTTTTTCGACAGACATTGTAACTGTGACCGGAAATTTTACAAAACGTACAAAATGGTGAATAATTTTTATTCGTGAAATTGTTCCTATTTTTATAGTTGTTATTTTGTCGAGTATTTGTATGATTTCTATTGTGTGTGTTGGGAAGGTGGTTAGTATTGTTAAGTGTATTAATAGGATTTTCTGGTGAACCGTTAGTAAAATTAGTATTGTTAGCTGTTGGCGTAGGAAATTGTGAAGGAGAGTTAGTTGTGTTAAAATATTGGGGGTTTGAGGGGTTAATAGTGTTAGCAGGGTTTAGGACGGTGTTATTTGAAATATTTTGTCTATTTATAAAGTTTTGTTGCCTAATTTTAATTTCTTCGACTTGTCGAGCTAGCGTGAGCAAGTCTTGAAAGGTGTTTGGTACTGGTGAAAATTTAATTAAGTCGAAGGTGGTGTAATTTACGTGAGCAAAAATTAATTGTACTATGTCGATATCAAGCATATGTGGACATAGGATATTTGCGTTACATTTAATTGATTGAACAAAATTATAGAATGATTCATGGTCATATTGTTTTCTATGTACAGTTTTGTCTATTAAATCCTGTTTTATTGTTGGAGAAATGTAATCGCTCAATAATTCTGTTTTGATGTCCTGCCAAGTATTATTGGCATCTAATTTTTGAGACCAAAAATATTTTGAATTTGTATGGCACTTTGTTAATAAAAATTTTAATAAGGTGGTTTCCGAGATGACCTTTAAAGATATTACGTTTTGTGTTTCTAGAATGAACTTTAATATTGACATAGGATTGAGAATATTTAATAACGGGATGGATTTAGTAAATTCTTCTATACGAATTTTGGCAACAGGGCTTTGATTGATTGATTGATTTTCCGGAATTGTATTTTGATTGTATGTGGAAGGATGTGGGTTTTGTGTTGTTGAAATTTGTGTAATGAGTGAGTTTAAATTAGTACTTATCTCGTTTATCTGTAGATTTTGTGTTTCCTGAATTGCTTGTTGTCCCGAAATCATAGTATTTAAAGCCTGTGTTATTGTATTTATGGTATCGGCCGCCTGTGTCAAGAGCTCCTCAATTGGTGCAGGTTCCATTTTGATTTACTTCTTAAATAATAGGGCATAGAAACTAATCTTCTTATTTTATATATATATATCCTGTTACATAAATTAATATTTAAAATATATGTTAAGTGATAGATATGAAACTAAGATGCAAATTGCAAATTTATATCAGCAAGTTTGGGAAATTTTCTTGACTGCTACCATAAATGTAGCAAAAATTAAAAATTAAAATTTTAAAATTATTTTATGTGTTTATTTATTGGATGTGGATTATTTTATTTATTGGATGTTGATTATTGTTATTATTTATTATGTGTTGTAATTGGTTGTCTTGGGGTTATAAGTATTCGGACTTTGGGTGCTACTTTTCGGGTTGATTGGGGTTACGATCAGCAGAGTTTTCTCCTAGGTCTTATGGAGACAAGATGGTGTGTGGCAGTGGAAGGCTATGGTCGCAGATCGTTTTCCCAAACCACAAGATCCCCAAATAACCTGAAACTCCTTTTGACTGTAAAGGCTGGTTTTTAAATTAGAAACACGAAATTTCATCAACTACAATTTATTACAATAAAGGATGACTAGAGATAATTTTGAGTTACAAATTTGAAATCTTAAAAAATGTTACGACAATAAATAATTACCAATTTGAGAATTCACACAAATGTTTCTTGGCTATCTTTTCGAATAGCTTTAAAGTAGAATTTGCATCTTAGATCCTCGATGTGGTGATACGTTTCAAACTGAGACGCACGATATTCCAGTATATCGCGTGTGCTAGTTAAGGAAATGTATTACCACATGAGTTAGTAAATTGTACAGCTTTCACTTAAATGTAAATTGAAGTTTCGAAATTTATAGAATAAATTTTTAAAAATATCGTTACAAAGATTTTTTTTGAAATATGTTGTTAATCAAATTAAATTAAAGTCGCAAACATAAACTTTATGACTGTACCGATCTTCTTTTTAAAATTTATGACTAGAATAATTTGTATGTGTATTTCTGTAAATATCAAATTTTATGAAATTGTGATGGCAAAAAATAAAATCAGATTTAAATTGAAATTTTCTAGAAAATAACGTTACAAGTTAAATTTTACTAAAGTTCTATATGATTTAAAAGATTTGACCAGATATCGAAATAATGCTAAGAGTTGCACATGTTCAAATTTGTTTACCTAACCGGAAATAGTTACGTGATTTGATAATAATTAAACTATACACACAATCAGTATATGTTTGGAAATTTACTTAACGTTAATCTAAATATAAATCTACGAATATAAATCTACACTATTAGCTAAATATACCTATACTTTTTAAATTACAAATTAACTAAATTTTGAGTCGTTGACTTTAGCTGAATCCCCGAAATTTTTTTGAATTTCGAATGAATGCGATAGTACAAGACGACGTTAAATAACTAAGTTAAATTTTACTTACATGCTATTATTCCATTTAATTATATTTTATATTAAGTTATGTTTTCACTGATACACATTAAATTTAAATTATTTTTCCATATTATTTAAATAAATTTCCAAATTTTTATTACAATAAAATATTACTTATCTTAACAATGATGCATTTTTTTCCTTTCAATAATAACGTTATAATTTCTAAATTACATCTTGACCAAGTCCCTCCTTTTTTTTTTTTGTTCGATGTTAACATCACCGCGGTCGCTTGGAGAAGAGAGAGTGTATTGTTTTTAATTAATATAAGTTACTTATTTTTTAATTATCTATTATATAATTTGTTTGCCAATTAATTTTGAAATAAAGGTTCGATCAAACAATGGACAAAGCGTTAACTAAACTTTCAGATTTCTGTATAAAAATATGTGATGGTAATACGAAATGTAAGCGTCAATTTGAAAATATACCACTAGGTGGCATTTATATATATATATAATTGATTTTTATTGAATTCTATGATCTGACATATTGGACCACAGAGGATATTGGATTGATATTAACTTCGAACACAAATGTTAGATGTCAGTATTCTGACATTTTGCAAATCGAGTAATTATTAATTAATCTAATGTTCGTTTATAATCGTTTTCCAAAGAATTCAATAATGTGTCGAATTTAATTCGTCACATTATCTAAAATAGTTTAGCTCTGTAACAGTGAAAAAATTTTCAAAATCGGTCGGTTAGTTTATTTTTACCACTTTTGGGTCCCATGGACCCTGGCAGACCCTAAATAACGTAATGTATGTCTATCTAAAATAGCTTAGTTCCCCAACAGTGAAAAAATTTTCAAAATCGGTCGGTTAGTTTATTTTTGACACTTTTGGATCCCATGGACCCTGGCAGACCTTACATAACGTAATCTATATTTATCTAAAATAGTTTAGCTCTGTAACAGTGAAAAAATTTTCAAAATCGGTCAGTTAGTTTATTTTTGACATTTTTCGGTTCTATGGACCTTGGTGGACCTTACATAACGTAATTTATATTTATCTAAAATAGTTTAGCTCTGTAACAGTGAAAAAATTTTCAAAATCGGTCAGTTAGTTTATTTTTGACACTTCTGGATCCTATGGACCCTGGCAGACCTTACATAACGGAATCTATATTTATCTAAAACAGTTTAGCTCTGTAACAGTGAAAAAATTTTCAAAATCGGTCAGTTAGTTTATTTTTGACACTTTTGGGTCCTGTGGACCTGGCGGACCTTACATAATGTATTCTAAATCTATCTAAAATAGTTGAGCTCTGTAACAGTGAAGAAATTTTTAAAATTGGTCGTTTAGTTTATTTTTTACAATTATGGGATCAGTAAATCCTGGCGAAACTCATACAAGTCTAATACTCTAACAGTAAGAAAAGGGTTCTAAGGATCTCATATAACTTATGGCAGTCCGTAAGCTTCTTGCGGACATCATTTAATTAATTAATTCAAATACTTTAACTTACTAACTGTGAAAAAATTTTTAAAATCGATTGGTTAATTAATTTCTGGCCTTTTTAGGTCCCGAAAACCTTGACCTCACATAAAATACCTTAAATCCATTTGAAATGGTTTAATTTTTTAACATTATTAATTATTAGTGAAAAAATTTTCAAAATCGATTCAAAATATTTTTCCGTACATTCATATGTACATTGTACATATTTTGTTTTGTTTCATATATTTAATAATATTTATATCATAAAATAATCTTCAATTTCTTGTTTACTTAAAAATTCAATAAAAAAAAAAAAAAAATACTTCATTACATTAGCTTAGAAAATCTGTTTAATTTACATTTTTTAACATGAGATAGAACCATGCTAATTATAATGCAATAAATGAGAAACAAAACTCTATACATGTATGTGTGTTATAACACATATATGTAAATAGTTTTCACTTGTTCTCACAAAATTCTTTAATAAAAAAGTGAAATATTTTTATACTTAATAAAGAACTGAGATATAAATATAAATTACTTATTAGACTAACAAAGAAAGAATAAAAGTGAAAATTTACATTTTCTCGAAAAATACTTAAAATAGAAAGAAAATTATAAGAATATTTTCTTCATAATTTTTTTTTTCCTTTTCAACGATGTAAAAATTGAACTGCCTTATGATAGGATCGAATGATAAAAAATGGCCAGAAAACCTACTTCTGGGCATCCGACGTGTCTGGCTAACGAACTTAGCCAAGCCAATTCAGAATCCAGTCCGCACACAAAATTTCATAAGCGTTAGACGTTTCGTTCGAGAGTTATCGTGGGAACACATAAATATATATATATATATATATATATATATATATATATATATATATATATATATATATATATATAAATTTTAGTGAATATCATTTTCGTATTCTAGGGACCTCAAAACAGATTTCTGCCATAGTCCCGGACTCAGATTGCGTCATGACACCTACTGTAATAGCTGAATTTCGAGTTTTCGAAATTCGCTAATAAAGAGCAAAAAAAATACGTGCGCGCTTCTAAAAAAAAGATATAAAAAAACTTCTGTTGTTTTCTTTTTAGACAAAAACCTAACTACTCATGTTTTGATAACTGGATTCATGTGTCAGCCTGGAATAATCCAACCACAGTGCTCGTTACAAATGTAAAAAAAATAAATGCGTGGGCAAGAGCGGTGGAGGGTTGATTTGGGTGGCCCAAAAAGGGTGAAAAATTATATTATTACAATTTACGGCGAGAGTCGAAGTCAAAGGAAAAATTATCCTTAACAAAATTTGTAGATAATGCAAAAATCTACAACTTTTGTAAGGGTCACTTTTTAACATAAGCTCAAAATTTCGGAGAAAACTGCTAATCTTCTTGTTTTTCCTTTTTTTGGTTTTATAATTCCCATTTCCATAAAAATAATTTAATTTTGACGAAACTTGGTGAAAGTATACCTTATAAAACCAAATAAAGAAAAAAACAAGAAAATTCGCAGTTTTCTCCGAAAATATGAGGTTATGTTAAAAAGTGACCCTTACAAAAGTTGTAGATTTTTGCATTATCTACAAGTTTTGTTAAGAATAATTTTTCCTTTGATTTTGACTTTCGCCGGAAATTGCAATATAATTTTTCATTCTTTGGGGGCTCCTCAAATCAACCCTCCACCGCTCATGCTCAAGCATTTATTTTTTTTACGTTTATTATAAACTTCTTTACCGTTTCCACTTATAAAAGTCTAGTTAGCAATTTTTTTTTCTCTATGTGTAATTTGATTGGACTATAGGTAGGTATAACTAGTTAGTTATTAATAATTAAATGTTCTGGACTGAGAATTTAAAGAACCCCGCACAAAACTTATGGAAAATGGTTTTCGGTCAAATTGGCTGAAATTTCAGTATGTTATAGTTTTCGCCCTACTGATGAAAAGTTACTATTGCACCAAGTCCCAAAAGTCAATATTTCACAAGATATAAAGGGTCAAAGTTGTGAAATATGGTCATCATACGTATAAGTGATACATTGATATTTAAGTAGAAAAAAAATAAAAATCGGATTTTATATATATATATATATATTCACAAGATATATATATATATATATATATATATATATATATATATATATATATATATATATATATATATATAAAATCCGATTTTTATTTTTTTTCTACTTAAATATCAATGTATCACTTATACATATGATGACCATATTTCACAACTTTGACCCTTTATATCTTGTGAAATATTGACTTTTGGGATATATATATATATATATATATATATATATATATATATATATATATATATATATATATATATATATATATATATATATATATATATATATATATATATATATATGTTGCAGCTATATTGTCAAAACCGTTTTATTATAATAACGCTAGTCAAATTATAAAAAAACCAAATATTGTCAACTGATGTTGTCCCTTACAATACACCTAGTAAATTTCAGTGCTATTATAATTTCGCTAGACTCATTTAGAAAAATTGTGAAGCAAATAACAATTGGTATCCAAACTACTAAACCGATCTCAACAAAATTTAGTAGAAATATTTTATGGCTTAGAATAACTGATAGGATAATTTATATGTTGGGTGAAGGTTTCTGCGGGATATTAATACGAAACTAATTAGTGTAAAACTACAAAATTGATTTCACTTAAATTTAGTGAGGACACTTTTATACTTTGGAATAACCGAAAGGAAATTTGATCCCGATTAAAGGCTCCTGAGGGATACAAAATAAATTATTCAGTCAGGTCAAAATTTCTCAAGCGATTTCAGTCTGATTTCGTATATAAACTTATACACTTTGGAATAACTGATAGAAACATTTTTATCCCAGCTAAGAGTTCCAGTGGGACACAGACTAAATTATTGAGTCACCTCAAAATTACTGAACGAATGTCAATTAAATTTTTTAAATTTTTTTTTAAAAAATTTAGATACATATTTATATGATATGCTTTTTAATAACTAACGGAATAATCTGTATCTCTCTTGAAAGTTCCTATCGCCTACTATTACGATAAGAAATAATATCAAAACTACTGAAACAATTTTAATCAAATTTAGTATTGGCATATACCTTAAAATAATAAATATTTGGTATACTTTTTTTACAGATTGGAGGTTCCCGTGGGAAATGAGCCACTATTTCATAAACTATTAATGTTGATTTTCTTTAGATTGTTTATTGATTGACTAAAGACTTTAGAAATAATTTTAAATTGCTGCTCCGTTTTTTTCGAGATATCGTTCTGTAGGAACATGGAATTTATTGTAATTATATCAAAGCAGTTGAACTACTTTATTGTGAATTAATATGTACAATAGTTTTATCCCGGTTTTCTAAAGAAAAAACCGGACACATAATAAGATTTCAATTTAGAATATTTTTCAGCTTTTTATTATTAGCTCGAGCTTTTTATTATTAGCTCTAGTAAAATTGTCATTAAGGGGTAATCTAGGGTTTAAAGCTCAAATACTAATATAATCTGGTTCATATCCCTGATGAGTCTTTCCATGGCATACAAATTAAAATTCTTGTACTGTGAAGATCTTCAGGATTTTCTTTTGAAATTCACATAAAAATATCTGATTTATAGCATACGTATTCCAAAATATAGAAGTATTCATATCAAATTTGACTGAAATCGAATCAGTAGTTTTGACATTAATTGGTTTCTTATTCATATCCCTTAGGATCCCTCAATCGGGATACAAACTATCCCAGTAGTTATTCTAAATACAAATTAAATTTAACTGAAATCTGTTCAATACTTCTGACATGATTGAATAATTTATTTTTTCTGAGAGAATCCTTAATCAGGATGAAAATTATCCTATGTGTTGTTCCATGGGGTATAAGTATCCATGCCAAAACTGAATGAAATCGTTTCAATAATTTTGGCCTGACTGAATAAATTATTTGGTTTGCCATGGGAACCTATAATCGCGAATAAACATTTTCTGTTTGTTATTCCAAAGCAAAAAGATATTCATACCAAATTTGATTGAAATAGGTTTTGTAGTTTTGACACCACTTCGTACTCATATCCTGTAGGAACCTTCAACCAGAATATAAATTATCCTATTAATTATTCTAAACCATATAAATATCCCCACAAAATTTTATTGAAATAGACTTAGTAGTGAAGACATTGTTTATTTTAGTATTCACAACCCACGGAAACTTTTAAACGAAATAAAAATTTCTTATCGGTTACTCCAAAGCATATTTATGTAAATATCTAAGCTAAATTTACTTAAAATCGATTCAGTAGTTTTTTGACATCATTAGTTTCGGATTCATATTGTGTTTACTTTTACCACACATATTTTCCTGTAAGCTGATTTGGTTATATTGCCAAAAAACATTACACTTCACAATTTCTCTAAATGAGTCTAGCGAATTTATAATAACACTAAAATTTACTAGGTATATTGTAAGAGACAACATTAGTTGACAATATTTGGTTTTTTTATAATTTGACTAGAGTTATTATAATAAAACGGTTTTGACAATACAGCTGCCACATATATATATATATATATATATATATTGTCATGGAATCTCAACAAACATGACATTCTATAAAGTATTATGCAGACGACATAACTCAGATGTTATAACAATTAAGTATTAAGTTTGATGACAACATAATAGATTTTGAATAAAATGTACATGTGTATACGGGAAATACCCGAATTATGTTGATAGCTATGATGTTAGGTACCGGTGCAATGAAGCACACGGCACCGAGCAGAGAGAGATGTTTTGACCACTAAAGAAATCAGACGTACTTTTGAAGAACTAATTTGATATTTTTAAACAATGTAATTTTCAATAAGCGTCTCTCATTTTTGTGTTGTGTTTCGCGGTTAATATACAATTATCTGTAATTTTAAAAAGAATATTTAAATAAAATTAATTGAAATCTAGCACAATTTGACTTTTATTTATTAATTTAAGAAATTAACTAAAATATCCGTTGCGCAATACAGACCAATACCGCGTTTCGCCACATAAAATTGTCGATACTGCCAGAATTCGAAAATTAATCACGTTATTAAATATAAATCGACAAACTAAAATAAATAAAAAGTTAAGAACGTGAAAACTGGAAAAAATCTTCTGATATTAAAAAATTAAAATTAAAGTGAACAAATAAAACTATAAAATAAAAAAAAAATTTAAACTAAAAAAGTTAAACAAAGACAATTACAAACAATTAAATAAACCAAATTTAAACTGAAAATTTTTGCCAAAATTAAATAAATATTGTAAAAAATGCCGGAAACCAGATCAAAAAGTTTATCAAAGGACGAGTCCGCGGGTTCAGATACAAAGTTGGATCAGTTAATGGAATTTATAACTAAAATGGACCATAACTTGAAGCAGCAATTCGACGATCAAAAGCAGGAATTTAAACAACAGTTGGAGAAGCTGGAAAAACGCGTGGAGGAAGACATCTCCAGGAATCATCGGGAAGTGGAATCATTACTGAAAAAGGTGAATGAAAATCAACAGCAAATAGCAGCCGCTAGCAGAACGACCCAAGAACACCAACATCGAATTGAGAACCTCGAGCAGCAAAATCAACAGGTATCTCAAGAAGTTGCTTCATGTAATACTAAGGTAAAGCAATTAAATACTATTGTAAATGAGCAAATTATCGAAAAAATTGACATTGTTAATTCCGAAATAGAGGCAATAAAAAATTGTAGTTCACAAAAAGTTATTTTAAACAATAATGTTGTTGAGGAATTTTCAAACGAAGAAGTAAATTTTCTAAACTCAATTAAATATGACGGAATTAATGATCAATTAACAATATTCGGGTTTTTAAAGAAAATTAATGATTGTTTTGTATCATTAAATATTTGTAATGACCAAAAAAAGATACGAATTGTAAAAAATAGATTGATAGGGCCAGCTAGGACTGTATTGGAAAGCACAAATCAAAACTTTAGTACATTTCGGGAGTTTGAAAATTTTTTGATAGACGCATTTTATAATGAAAATGAAGAAAATAGAATTAGATCAAAACTTTTGAATTCTAATAGAAGGTATCGAGGTCCAGAAACACCTATCGAATACTTTTGTAAAACATTTGAAGTTGTTAGCAATTTGAGAAATCCACCGTCTCACAAATTTTTAATACATTGTATATTTTCTCAATTACAAGATTATTATGGACCACATATTTTAGCGTATAATTGTGAAAATGTAATGCAAGCAATGGAAACATTAAAAACATTAGATGATATAAAAAGAAATCAAACAAGAAACAACTTTTATAATTCAAATAGAAATAATTTTAACAACAATAATAGATATTCGTCACAACCAAACAGGAACAGTAATTTTAGCAACAATAATAACTACCGTAATAATTATCGACCAAATTCAAATTTAAATAATTTTTCTAGTAATACGCGATTTAACCAGACACGTAGACCAAATTTAAATAATAATAATCCAAGTATTAGGGAAAATAGACAACAAATTTCAAATTTAACTACTTCCGTCCAAACAAATAGAACAGAAATTCAACCAGTATCACAAAATCAAACTTCCCAATCTTTAAACTCAATTACACCGTTTCCTCCTTGCCGGGAAGCGGTCAATCAGCAACAATAGGCAAGCCATCCTTGAATGGTTTTCAAACTTTTGAGGATATTTTAGTAGATGAATCAAATAGTGAAATAGAAAATAGTAGTAATTTCCAGAATAAAAAATTACCATATATAAATATTTCAATTAACGGTCATAAAACTGTGGCATTATTGGATTCCGGAGCAGAAATTAATGCAATTTCTGCTGATTTCCTAAAAAAAATATAAAATTCCGGGAATATTTTAAACAATATTCAAATAATCGAACTTAAAGTTGTAGGTATGAAAGTAATTTTGGCTAACGGAAAATCAACAGCTAAAGTTAACAGTATGGCCATTATTCCTATACAAATTAATGATGTATATACAATTTTCTTACATGCTTACGTAATATCCTCACTAACAAACAATATTATATTTGGATCAGAATTTTTCTTAGAAAATAATGCACATATTGACTTTTCCAGTAAAAAATTTTATTTTGAATTGGGAGAAAGTAAAATAGTAATTCCAATTAATAATTTTACAAATGAATCCGCAAACGATAAAAATTTAAAAGTTGAATATGAAATAATTTCCAATGATAGGGAATTGAATCAAAATTTAATATTTCAAAAAGATAAACCGACAGTAAATAATTTGATATTAGACAGTAACAGTATATCTGATATAGAAAAATACGTACAAAATATTTCAATGTTAAATAATAATCAAAAAACTACATTTTCAAATTTATTATGTAAATATCGCGATATCTTCACTGAATATCCCGGTCGATGTAAAGATTTTGAATATCGTTTTAATATTATTAGTGACAAGGTGTTCCAAAAGAATTATCCGATCCCAATTTCTAAACGTGATGCTGTTAGGGAAGAAATATCAAAATTAGAGGAATGGGGTATAATACAGAAATATTCATCTCCTTATTGTAATCCATTGTTAACTGTACCTAAGAAAAATGGTAAAGTTCGTGTTGTTTTGGATGCTAGGGAAATCAATACCATTATGGAAGCCGATGTTGAACGACCACCACTTATAGAAGAATTATTAGCTACTTTTCATGGTGTCAAATTTATATCAACTCTAGATTTAGTTCAATCATTTTTACAAATTCCACTAGCTGAAGAGTGTAAAAAATATACCGCCTTTTTATTTCAAGGTCAAACTTACTGTTATACTAGAGTCCCATTTGGATTAAAAAATAGCATGGCTGCACTTAGTAAATGCCTAAATCACATTTTTGGAAAAGAAATAGATTCATTCTGTAAATTTTATGTTGATGACATTATCATATTGAGTAAAAGTTTTTCTGAACACATTGCACACATAGATTTCATTTTAAATAAACTACAAGGTGCAGGTATGACTATTAATTTAGAAAAATCTCAATTTTTTAGAAAAGAAATAAGTTATCTAGGACATATAATTTCGACTGAAAACATTAGACCAGATCCAATTAAAATTGAAGCAATCCAAAATTACCCACCACCCACAAATAAAAAGGAGTTGCAATCATTTTTAGGATTCATAAATTTTTATAAAAAATATATTGATAAGTATAGTGAACACACCAGTAAATTTAAACATCTTCTCAAAAAAGATTCTCAGTGGACATGGACTGATCAGGATCAGATAAGTTTTAATAAATTAAAAAATGTCTTTTCAAATGATATTTTGCTAAATCACCCTGATTACAGTAAACCATTCTATATAAATACAGACGCTTCCGGAAAGTATGTTGCTGGACATTGTTATCAAATCAATGATGAAGGGGAAATTAAAACATTAGCTTATGTCAGTAGAATGTTAACGTCACCAGAAACCCGTTATAGCATAACTGAATTGGAGCTTCTTGCAGTTTGGTATACTTTAAAACGTTTATCGACATTAATTTTGGGATACCCGGTAATAGTAAATACAGATCATAGAGCACTAGAATATATAGGGAAATGTAAAAATTTAAATCCAAGATTAACTAGATGGGGATTATATATAAATCAGTTTAACATAAAAATTCAATACATCCCAGCTAAAGAAAATAAACTAGCTGATCTATTGTCTAGAATTCCTGGAAATGATGATAACAACAAACTACATTTAAATGAAATTTCTATTTTTATTAACAATCAAACTTGCAACGAACTTTTAACAAATATTAGTAAATATCAAAGAGAGGATAGTCACTTATTGAAAATAATTGAAAAATTACAAAACGCATCAGAATCAGATAATATTAGAAAATTTTATTTGTTGCACAATGATATTTTATTTTATAGGCGTAGTATAACATCAGATATATGGTTACTTGTCATTCCAAAACAATTTGAGAATATTGTGATTAATGCTATACACTTAGATCAAGGTCATGCGGGAGCAAATAAAATGTATCGTATGTTAAGGGGGTTAGTCCATTTCAATAATATGTGCAGAAAAATAAAATGTTTTGCTAAATCTTGTGATTTATGTCAGCGTACAAAAGTAAGCAATTTTACCTCAGTAGGAGAATTACACCCAATAGTTGTTTCGGAACTTTTCAAATTAGTTGCAGTAGATTTGTATGAACCCTTAATTAAAAGTAAAGGAGGTTTCGATCATATTTTTGTAATCTGTGACCTATTCTCTAAGTTTGTAAAGTTGTATCCAATCCGTAAGCCGAGTGGTCGAAACTTAGCAAATAAAATTAAAGAATTTTGTAATGAATTTAAAACACCAGAAAGCATTTTATCTGACAATGGACCCCAGTTTAGAAGTAAATATTGGTGTAAAACAATGGCTGAACAGGGAATAAAAGTTTTAAAAACCACTGCATATCATCCATCTTCAAACCCTTCAGAAAGAATTATGGCCGAATTAGGGAAATATTTTCGTATGTTCTGTTCAGATAAACATTCAAAATGGATTAATTATATTAGTGATATTGAAAAACTCTTAAACACATCTGTAAATGAAACTACTGAAATAACACCCTGGGAAATAGTGTATAAGGAAGAACCGCAAAATTTAATAAAATCAAAAGTATCATTTCCGGAAAGTAATAGTTTAAGTTATAATCAGAAACTAGTATTATGTAGAAAAAATATTCAAACTAAAGCAGAAAAGCGAAAACTAAAATTTGACCGAAATAAAAAATTAACCCGTTTTAATGTAGGTGACCTTGTTTTAGTAAAAAATCATAGATTATCAGATGCTGCAAATAAATATTTTTCAAAATTCTTCCACTTATACTTTGGACCGTACAAGATTATTAAAGTAAATCAAAATAATACTTATCTTTTAGCCAACCCTGATAATGAAAATGAACAATTCGGATTAAGAAACGTTAGCGAATTAAAAAAGTACCATCCTCCAATATCTTGACAATAATTAAAATTTTGGTGTATATAGATATGACGAAATCGCAATGAATTTGGAAAATCATGAACTGAATTTCTGAAACTGATAATAAATAATACCTAAATGTAACTGTAAAATAAAAAATTTGCATATTTGAAAATTCTCAGAAAGGGTTGATTCTTGTTTTATAAAGTAAAAAAAAAAAAATTGTATTTTTGTAAAGCATTTAAATATATATTTAAAAAATAATAGTGAATGTAATGAAAAAGAAAAAAAAATTGAAGACAATAAAATGGTTTAGATAATAATATGTTAAAGATTTTATTGATATGAAATTTTCATTTTGAATTAATATAAAATATATTATGTATAATATTTGATGTTTGAATGATATGTATAATGAATTCTTATGATTGGTGATAAGAAAATTTAGATTTACAGAAGCGCTGAAAATGCGTTCGTCTATTTATGACTTTGAAACAAGCATGAGAGTTCAAATTGATGGAAAATATTAATTTTATTGTGTATTGAGTTAAGTAATGTTGTTGTCTTCAATATAAGAGAAATATAATATACATTCATGTTACAGTATGTACATTTAACAACGGACATATGTGTTTCACATTTTCATTTTGACTTGTAATGACTTATAATGTTTATAGCCTCTACAAATTCTGAGGGTTATTTGAAATAAGGCGTACTAATTGCAAAGAATGATCTGAGGGAATTCGGTATTGCATCCTTAGATGACGGCACTATGGAGCATTAACCGAATTTGTAGTGTAAAAACTTGAAATTTTTATGATTAATGCTTTTTCTGGATTCTGGGTGGCATACGCTTTAAATCCACTTATTCGAACCATGTCGACAGTCCCATCAGGCTGGCGACGTGTGTGTTACCTGATGTAAAAAACTTTTAAAATTTTTAGGGGGGTTGAATTTATTAGTTTCCGTTTTGTAACTTTTGCAGGTATCTGTCGTTACGTTGGCCGTCCGGCAGATCCAACCAAGTAGATTTCACAGGGGATAATTTTTGGGGTTTTTACGATTTTTATAACCATCGTACGTCTTGAATATAGTAATTACCACTTCGTACAAAATTTTGCTTATCCCTGTTGTTAGAGTCAAATTTAAAAAAAAAAAAAAAAAAAAATTTTTTTTTTTGTTTATGAATAACCGAATTTGAATTTTATTCATTATTTTAATGAATTAATTCGTTGGAGGAATCTGGCGTTGTTTTGAGAACGCGGCATCTATGAGACAGTGATCAGATTGAGTAGTGGTAGTTTTGATATTTAAATTAACTTGCTGAATAGTCCGAGTAATAGGGGTTCGAGTGAGAAAATCCATTTAACCGAAAAATTCGCTACTATACGCCTCACGTTAGGAGCAAGACTCGATTGCCCTGGTTTAATTTAATATTGGGAATGGGAATAATAATTATTAGTTTCAGTTTAACCTTAGCAAAAATGTATTGTTATGTCGCCCAATACATTCCACAAATTAGAGTTCACAGGAGATATTTTGGGGATTTAAGACACGAGACTGCGATCTGTAGCGGACGCATTATCCTGTCACCGTATGGAAATAACAAGCCTCAGGAGCTTTTTCTGTACACAACACTTTGCATATCTCCGTTGATAGAGTCAATTTTGAAAAAGAAACAGTAAAACGAAAATTGTTTCTCCATTTAAATTTTCATTTATGTGCCTGTCAAATAAAAAAAAAAAAAAAAAAAAAAAAAAAAAAAAAAAAATTCTGTTTAAAAAATTATTTAATTTTTGAATGTATGTTGTATATTAGAAAAGGATAGAATTTATTTTAGGTTCTCATATTAAAATAAAAGGAAATTCGTTTAAGATCTAACTTGTCCTTATACAAAGAAAAAATATTTAAAAAATCTATTCTCATAAAAAATTATTTTTATTTCGGCGGTCAAAAAAGAATTTATTATTCTGTCATGAAAGGAAAAAATAACTAAAAGGCTAATTAAAGTTGTTTATTTCAAATGAAAAAGTATGTATATGTATAGTGTGTACATATACTTATCTGTGCGTATTTCTACGAAAAAGATATATGAATTCAATTGAATTTATGGGAACTAAAAAATACCTTTAAAATAATAAGCCGAAAATGACTAATACAATGCTAGTACTTTTTATATATGTAGATGTATTTCGGAAATAATACTTAACGATGTCTCGATGTAGTGTTTGTTAAAACTTGTCGAATACATAAGCACAGTATACGTTAATATAAAAACAAGGACAAATTGGACACGTGTATTTGACTTTATGAGAATCTATTGAAATATACAATCACATGTACCTTTTAATGAAATAAAAAATAATTTTGAAATTTTATATTTGTAACAGCGGTTGAATCGTATTAATAAAGAATTGTTTTCTTATACATTCTATTAAAAATACATATTATATTAAATTACAGTAAAAGAAACTTTATTTTATTTTGAATTATGAAAAGATTTTCATGTCGATCTACGATTTTGATTTGAAATACAAATTTTGAATAAAGAATTTTATAATAAATACTTTTAATAACAATATTTGATAGGTTATCTAATAAAATTTAATTAACATTTGTTAATTAATTGAATTTAATTATGATTTAAGTATGTTAAATTTTGAATATTTTATTATTTTTAAGAGTTTTGTATCTTTTGTAAATTATATGTAAGAAAAACATAACACATTGGGGAGATGTCATAATTTTGTAACTTTTGAGAATTTTGCTTTGAATTTTGCCGAAAAAATTTCAGTTTCCGTGAGGAGGGGATTATGTCATGGAATCTCAACAAACATGACATTCTATAAAGTATTATGCAGACGACATAACTCAGATGTTATAACAATTAAGTATTAAGTTTGATGACAACATAATAGATTTTGAATAAAATGTACATGTGTATACGGGGAATACCCGAATTATGTTGATAGCTATGATGTTAGGTACCGGTGCAATGAAGCACACGGCACCGAGCAGAGAGAGATGTTTTGACCACTAAAGAAATCAGACGTACTTTTGAAGAACTAATTTGATATTTTTAAACAATGTAATTTTCAATAAGCGTCTCTCATTTTTGTGTTGTGTTTCGCGGTTAATATACAATTATCTGTAATTTTAAAAACGCCGTGAGCAGCGGGGCCCCATCACGGTAGTCGAATTTTCCCCTTCATCTTCGGTATTGAATGTCTACAAGCGAAATGTGATTGAAAGTCTACAACCGAATTGTCATTTTGTTGGTTTCAAAACTGGTGATGAGTGTTCGGCTGATCGAGGCTTTAAAAAAAGGTTTTAAGTACTTAAGGACTGTATCTCAGTAAATTTCAATTTTGTGCCGAAAACAGGTAGCAGAAAAAAAGCCAACACAATTCGTACGAGGACATTCCTGCCCATGTTTATCCGCTAATTGCCTTTATGTTTTAGTTTTAAAAATTAAAAAAGGACCTTAAATAGTAAACTGGAAGGCCTTTATAAAGATATTTTTTCTTTCCAAAAAAATCCAAAATTTCTATTTTATAAATACTAAAAATCCAAAATTCCTAATTTATAAATAAACAGTGACTTTAATAACATTTTTAAATTACTTAATATGTATGTATTTCATTTGTCATAAAAGTAAGTTCACTTTTTTTTAAATTTTTTAAAATTACTATTCGCCTACTTGTATTTAGAATAAACATAATGCTTTTAAAACACATTTAACAATAGCATTCAATTCCGATGTAAAAATGGGAGAAGTGGGGGGAAAAGTGATGCGGACTCCCTACAAGGTACTAGCTGGATACTAACTGAATATACGTACAAAATTTCAGCCCTCTAGGTTTCCTTATGGAGTCTCTAGACGTGTTAGAAAACAAGCAAAAAAATTAAGGAAATATTGGCGTAAAAATCGTGGGGGTAAGGGTTAAAAGTTGAAACCTCCAAAAAACAGTGTCTGGCTATTAGCTTAACCTGTACACCAAATTTCGGCCCTCTAGGTTTATTTGGGGAGATTTTGACCCGAACGAAACTGTTAAAAAACAAGAAAAATCATGTTCTTTTGGGTATAAAAATGGTGGGGGTAGGGGTTAAGAGTCGAGACCCCCAAAAGGCACCCCCTTGATACTAACTCAATCCGAATACAAAATTTCAGCCCTCTAGGTTTATTCGGGTGACCTGTGCGAGTGGTACAAACTTCGAAAACGTCGAAAATGCATGAAATTGTAGGTTAAAAATGAGGGGGTGGGGGTAAAATATTAAAACCTCCAAAAAGCACAACCTAGGTACGAACTTTATCAACACACCAAATTTCAACCCTCTACGTTAATTCTGGGGGGCTGGGGGCCTGTTAGATCCAGCGAAAATCGGTTTTCCCCCCTTTACTCCCACCATATCATCCTAGGAAGCTGAATTTTGGATATGTTGTAGATAATTGACCGAAACATTATTTAAAACCGGTTTGGAAAAGTTTTATTGCTTTTCCGCCCCCCACCACCCCCTTAAAGGTCGGGTCAGAAAAAAAATTTGCCCAAAATTTGACCCCACTTTGATAGTATGAGGTGCCTCGAAAATGAGCCCCATTTACCAAATTTCATCTCTTAACTTCCATAGGGGGGCCCTACACAAATTAAAAGGTGGCGGGAAAATATATATATATATATATATATATATATATATATATATATATATATATATATATATATATATATATATATATATCAGACATTTTTTTTTTCTACATATTCGTGTTCTACGGGTCCGAAAACGGATAGCGCCCCTACTCTCGCCTCTCGCAGCTCTTATCGTATAGACTGTATAAGTCTAATTTTTCGGAGAAAATTCGACTAAAAAGAATATTTAAATAAAATTAATTGAAATCTAGCACAATTTGACTTTTATTTATTAATTTAAGAAATTAACTAAAATATCCGTTGCGCAATACAGACCAATACCGCGTTTCGCCACAATATATATATATATATATATATATATATATATATATATATATATATATATATATATATATATATATAAATTCGGCCACATTGTAATAATATTGAACAATATAATTACATATCGATGGTTTTCGAGAAAAGTGACATAAGTCCAAAAACGGCCTTTCACGTTTTATGTGAAAAACAAACTTCCAAATATGTATATTTTTATGTGGAAAAATGTCATAAGTGTAACTTGAAACGTGGCTAAGAGAGAACGTAAGTGTCGTTTTGGTTCGAGATCGAATCGCATTGAGACATATCAAGAAAACTGTCATAAATCAGTTGTGTTTTGGTGTTGGTTGGGTAAGCATCGTTTTCTTTCTAGATAAACGGCATATCTAAAATAGTGTCTAATAAAATTAAAATTTCATAGTTTTTTTTTTCAGGAAAAGTGACATATTTAAAAAAATACTGGTATCGGATACATTTAATTTATCTAGAAAAGTGTCATATTCTTATTTGTGACGTTTTTCCTGATCAATATTTTTTTACAGCCTAATCATAATTTGCAACATAATAAAAATTTTAAAGAAAAATGTCACATCTGGGAAAAAAGTAATTTTTATTTTCTTAAACTGCAAAAAGAAATATATGATACTGGAAGAAAAGTCATTTTCCAATATATTATTTTATAACAATAGCACAAATAAATTAAAAGTTTACAAAATTAATAAAGATGATGAAAAAAACTTAATAATTGGTTCAAATAATTTTAAAAATGATTTCCTGCAAAATCACGTTTTTTGCCTTGTGTCAGTTTTCTGGAAAACCATCGATATATCTATATAGAAATTGATTTTCATTTATTTCGTGAATAAATATCACTTTTAACATACATATTACTAGTACGAATAATCATATTTCACAACTTTGAGCCTTTATATCTTGGGAAATATTGACTTTTGGAACTTGGTGTAATGGTAACTTTTCATCAGTAGGGCTAAAACTATAACATACTGAAATTTCAACCAATTTTACCGAAAACCATTTTCCATAAGTTTTGTGCAGGGTCCTTTATTTAAAATTATTTTTTCGTTTGTGAAATGAGTGAATATTTAACCAATAAGCACTGTACTTACGAGTACATAGGTATTCAATTTACGTATTAGATAAGAAAAATGTCCAAGAAATCTGATTAAATAAATTTGTTTCTACTATTAAATATAAAGACATCCAAAAATTCATTTAAATTTTCTAATTTTTCCAAAAAATAGAAAAAGTAAGCATCGTGATAAAAAAAAAAAATTGAGTAACATAAAGTGAAATTCCTTGTAACTGGTCACAGGCGAGGTATCAAATACATGCATACGAAGGAAATTGAAGCTCTCGTACGTTAATATGCATAGGTTATACATACATATGTGTGGCTATTTGTCGATATAGGAAAATAGTTTGTGACAATTGAAGTTGTGGTTGTACAATGTAGTAGTGCGGACCCAACAAAGTAACATATAAAGCAAGTAACAAAACATATACGAACGAACAACTCTACATATGTATGTGTACGTGTGTAGCTAGCTATAAGGACAACATGCGACATACATATTACATATCTACATGCTAGCAGGGAGACTAACTGGATCGAGAGCAATCAGTATCTAACCAGGGATTTAATCAGATAGATCCTACTAGCTATAAGGTCACACCCGTTGGGAGTCACCGGCTTTATAGAAAACAGTTCATCAATCACTTGGAACACAAGCGGCATCGGCACAAGCAATATGTATACGATATTCGCATACACATTCACATACAACGGCACACAGATTGCCAAATGACATTACTATAGTTTACAAAGATAAAACGAATAGTTTATTTTATCTATAAATTAAAGGATAATTTAATTTCGTGAACGTATTGTTCTAAGTTCAGCAACAAATGTACCGCGTGTTACAAATTAAATTGAATAAAGGGCACAATATACTGGATGTGTTGCAAATGTATTTCCTCGCAATGTTACAAATATGTTTGTTAGGTGAATTACTGAATATAAATAAAAAGTGAAACACGAAATTGGTATACGTATTGTACATAGCCATAAAGCGTTATTCACCTTTTTACATTATGAAAAGTTATTATAATTAAAGTTTTGTAACAAAATTATTGTGTAAGGGGGAATTTTCTTTAAGTTATAATAAATTTATATTTTTTTGTCTTTCCTACTAAAATTGGTAAAACAGAATGCTTGTGGAATCACTTTGGCGTTCGTCCACGTGATACAAGCGATTTTCCCTAAAATTATTTAACAGTAGTGGAAATAATAAGAAAACGCCATGAACAGCGGTATCTGCCATCTTCAGTATTTTGAAAATATCTAAATGCGATTGAAACGATACAGGCAGATTGTCATTTTGGTGGTTTCAAAACTGATGATATGTGTCCGGCTAATCGGGGCTTTACAAAAAGGATTAAGTTTTTAAGAGCTGAAACTCAGTAAAGAGTATAGCCGGATAAGTATAGGTGAATCGGCCCCGGAAGCGAATTATTTTAATTACTATATTTACGGTATGGTAGGGCTGTAGTTTTCGACGTAATTAAGAATAATCGAAAGAGGTATATTAAGATATAGGTTATCTGCCCTTGATAGAAAGTCCAAATAGTAACTGGATTGTCGTTTATGTAACACTGCAGGTACTTCATATATATAACTTTCCTATATCAAAACAAAACCGTTGTGGAAATATAATAGAGAATTATCAAAAAATGTGCTGTAATAGGATTTTTTAACATGTAGAATATTAAAAACCAATGAGCATTATATTCTACATGTTAAAATAAAAAATCCTACTACATCACATTTTTTGATAATTCTCTATTATATTTCCACAATGGTTTTCTCTCGATCTAGGAAAGTTATATATATATATATATATATATATATATATATATATATATATATATATATATATATATAACTTTCCTAGATCGAGAGAAAACCATTGTGGAAATATAATAGAGAATTATCAAAAAATGTGATGTAGTAGGATTTTTTATTTTAACATGTAGAATATAATGCTCATTGGTTTTTATATATATATATATATATATATATATATATATATATATATATATATATATATATATATATATATATATATATATATATCATATATTAATATCTATATATATATATATATATATATATATATCTATATATATATATATATGTATATATATATATATATATATATATATATATATATATATATATATATATATATATATGTATGAAGTACCTACAGTGTTATATAAACGACAACACAGTTACTATTTCGACTTTCTATCAAGGGCAGATAGCCTATATCTTAATATACCTCTTTCGATTATACTTAGTTACCTCAAAAACTATAGGAGATAGGAAAAAACACTTTATTAGATACAACACTTTATTTTTTTAAGTACTTTCGATTGATGTATATAATTCCAGGGTCGGACCCACTGCCGGGACGGTTCAGCAGATTTGAAATGAAAAATATTTTTTTTATCATATTATACACCTTTAATTTTGATGAGACTTGGTGCAGTAATTAAGTGCATTAAGTCACAGTTACTGAATTTTTTTTGAAGTGGTCACTCAATTGGAACCCTATAAAAATAAGATTGGATCGGATATTATCCTTGTTATCCTTAATAACGAGGACTGATACGATAATAAATATGTCTAATATTCTTGAGATTGTTTGGTTTCATGTGGATTTAGAATTATTTTCCTGTGTTGAATAGTTACCAAGGAAAAAATTTTTGTAACTTTTAATTTTTTTAATCTCCTTAACTACTTAGTTTTGGCCGCCAAAATTGAAGATATCAATCACAGACCAGTGAACATATTATATATTATATAGACATATAATATAAATGTGTAATTGAAGCAGTCACATACGACCAAGTTCCGACCTTAATAGCATTCTGTTATATAGTAATTGATTTGTATCCGTAGTTACGCTTTCAACTAATTATTGTCAAAATATAATATTGACAATAAAATTTTACTTTTTTGAGAAGAAACTGCCAAATTTTGAAAGAAGAAAAGTGGTATTCGCGTTATTTTCAAAATACGTACGTATACAAATTATGTCCTGCAATAATTATGGTCGCATTTGCTCAAAAATTGACATTATATTATTTCATTAAATTTCACCCGTCTCACCCTTGTTACTTGCTTCAAGAAAAATGTCTAGAAACTGGCTTTACGCTTTGTCTAGTAGTATAATATAATAGTGTTCATTGGTCTGTTACTTACAGCCTCACCATAGCGTTAATATAGTTATTAAGACAATTCGCTTCCAGGCCCGATTCACCTATACTTATCCGGCTATACCCTTTCAATTTTATGTAGATAGCAGTTAGCAGAAAAAAGCTAAGACAATTCGTACAAGAGAATTCCTACCCATCCTTATCCACCAATAGCCTTTATGTTTTATTTTTAAAAAACATTAAAAAAGGACATTAAATAGTGAACTGGGAGGCTTTTTTGAAGATATTTTTTCTTTCCTAAAAATCTAGAATTCGTATTTTAAAAATAAATACCCTTGTCGCAGCATCTGCATAGCACAGCGAATAAATTATATTTTCTCTCTAAAGGAGGACATCATACAAAAATTTCCTTTCCATAACGTACTCTTAAAAAATCTGGCTAATTTTGATGAGACAGATTTTTTGCCTAACAGCAATTTAACTCGAAGAACTGTCAACCCAAAAACCCAAATCCAGACAAACCCAAATTTATTCGAAATAATACAAACCTCTCGTGTAATAATAAGTGAAAAATCAAGAAAAAATGTATTTTTTGCGCCAAAAATATTAAAAATTTCCCTTAAAGTTAGCGAAAGCAGTCTAAACGAACAGAAAAATAACTTACTTCTATATCCCAATCAAATCTTGATTTGTACCATCTCCGCATACGTCCCGTAAAGTCAGTTGGATAATAGATTTTAAATAATGTCTTTAAAGAAACAAGTTTATCTAAATTTTAAGCTCCACCCATAATGTATTCAGAAAGTTCAAGAAGATTTTTCTGTACATATTAGAATCTTAACTTGTGAGTTTGTGTCCCTTCAGTTTTTCATATTTTTTACTACTTATGTTCTTAAATATCAATATTCTAACACTAGTAAAAGTTTCTGTTTTTATGTATAAAAATATGAGGATTTCTTCACACGCTACATATTTTTAGAGAGGTCTTCTTTTAGACAAAAAGAAAACATAGATTTTGAATATGAAACCTATTTGTCATTCTTGTTTATCTTTCAAAAGTTACATATTCATTTTTAAAATTTAAATCTGCAAGGAAAAGAGCACGAATTGTCAACATTATTAGTCTGTATTTAACATCAAGTAGAGTGGTACCAATAATATTTTAAATTTGTAGTCATATGTAGATGAAAATGTTTTACCATACATTTGACGATTTTTAATCTTGTATAATTATCGAACTTATTACTTAACTATTTTAATGTAAAAATTTTTTGTTTCGGCATTGATGACATCAAATACGAGTCTAATGGCGATTTTTAATGCTTAATTACATTATTCTAGTCATATAATATTCTAATATTCCCGTGTCTGTCTCTTTGAAATGTTTAAATCACATTTTAATTAATTATGTACTGCTAAATGAAAAACGATATTTTGTCTAGGAAATTTGGACAAATTATTAACCTAGTTCTCGAACTGCTTTTTTCAGAAACTTAAGACCCCATACAATATCCGTAAATGAAGAATAGACGACAAATTTTAAAAAAAGAAAGTTATAATTTTTAAAATATTTTTATAACCCGAGCACACAACAATATGATTAACTAACTTACTAATGAATGTTTGGTTGGTTTGAGGGGTGAAGGCAGTGCAATAGCCAATAACAGAATATAATATATAATTTATTAGTTTGACACACAGAATAATCAGAAGCCAAGTTGCTATTTCTGCACTAGTGATACCAGTGTAGACAAAAAATTCCCTCCAGTTCCCACCACTATATTGTGTAGGTATACACCAAGCCCTAAGCGTATGTGTAAAAAATTGTGGATAGCAGTGTGCCTGAGTGTGCTTGATACCGGTTAAGGCAATTAGTTAGTCGATGTCCGTCCCCGATTACACAACGCATTGTAATGTATTGTTAGTGTTAATTGTAATGTGTATGTGACAACTGACACAGTTGCAAATATCAAACCAACACCACTATAAACAGTGTATACCTACACAACATAGTGGTGGGAACTGGAGGGAATTTTTTGTCTACACTGGTATCACTAGTGCAGAGATAGCAACTTGGCTTCTGATTATTCTGTGGTATACACAGTTCATTTTAAAAAAATTAAAAATCAAAATGTTATGGACATTTTACTGCGCGCACTTTACTATAATTCATTGACATAAAAATTTAAGTTCCCTAGAAACTATGTATGTTTTTCGACATGGTTCCGCGTGAATTTCAAAAAGTATTTGAGGTATCGATATAAATCAAAGTGCATATTATTCCTCAATACCGTCATTTTGGCAGAAATTAGGATTTTCTGGTTCCGTAATATATTTTTAAAATGGCAGCTGTTTACAGTCGAGAAAAAACGGTGATTTTTGATGAATTATTTTCAAAATGCGATTTCTCGCTGGTGTTTTATTTTTTTTTCTTAGACCCCAATTTGTGCCATAACTGTATGGGCCGGGTGCAAACCACAGAGTGGGGGTAATAAAAACGATCGCAGTGCTCGCTCTGGCAGAAATAAGCAAATTAAACGGCTCTTGCTATTTTGTAGAGCCACACTATCTGGCGGTAAAAAATTAAGTTAATCGAATTGGGTCTAATTTCTATGGTATTTACATTTTTATTTTATTTAAAATTTATAAAACACAACTTTAACGAAGGACGTAAACCCTATTAGGTATAGTTTTGTAAGATCGTAAGCGAAACTACTGCTCTCAGTAAATTTGGTAGTAACAAATTTTTGAAATCAGTCACGATAATTGTGTTCTCAAATTTAATGTAGAAATACAGGAAGAAAAAACAAATGTAAAACAGACTTCTAGCCAATTTAAGAACAATTAAAAATAAAGAGAATTTTAAACGGAAGTTAAATATTTGTATGCCATCATTTTTAGAGGACAAAACTAAATTTATCAAAGAAGCAACTCAAGGAACTAATATACTACATATTGCGTGGACGCACGGGACACTGTCCATAGTTCAAAAATATGTAAAATCCGACAAAAACAGATATTTGGAAATATCTGTAAAATATGGCGCCAAAAATACTATGTATTTGTATTTAAGAAAAAAAATAAAGCTTTAAAAAAATTATTGATATCCATTGCTATGCCAAAAACAGATATAATTATAATAACTAAGCTTACGTACAGATGGTACTTAAAAAAATAATCTAAAAAAAAATTAATACTAATTTCCGAAATAAAAACTTTTGTTGTATTTGGCTCAAGATTTTACTTAATAAACAAAACAAAACAAAAAAAAAAAAAAAATATTGAGCCACGTACAACAAAAGTTTTTATTAAGGAAATTAGTATTAATTTTTTTTTGATTATTTTTTTAAGTACTATCTGTACGTAAGCTGTATATTATAATTATATCTATTTTTGGCATAGCAATGGATATCAATTATTTTTTTTAAAGCTTTATTTTTTTTCTTAAATACAAATACATAATATTTTCGGCGCCATATTTTACAGATATTTCCAAATATCTGTTTTTGTCGGATTTATTTTTAGAAATTAATTTTTTTGACACATGGGCACATTTTTTCTTTAATTATAATTTTTTTCTCTAATGTAATTGGCGTTGATGTTGATGCAAAAAAAGGAGCCCAAATCTTCGTAAATGGTAGAGCCTCTCCGGTGCATTTAAAAAAAAAATCAAATGGCATTTTAATATAGACATATGTAGTTGTGCATCACTCCACCCAAGTGGGTAAACTTTTTCTTAAAAATGGCGCGTACTTGAAAAAAAATCTTAAAAACAGCCTCTTTTTCTCGCGCTTTTAAGTCTCTAAATGGGAAAAAAAGAAAAAAATCACCAGGTCGGTGAGGGATAATAAACAAAATGAGTTATGTTTTATTAAAAACAGATAATAAGTTTCTGAGCGACGATTTTCGCAAATTTGACAAATGCCATTTCGAGTAAAACACATTTAAAGTTTTTTTAGAAATAAATTTTTAACTATATTTTACAAAATTATTATAGATAGACATACTAATAGCTAATCAGTCAATCCGGGATTGTATAGTAATTCATAGGCAATCTCAAATTCTTCTTCCTGTAGTTCCCTACCGTGCTTTTTCTTTATTTGGCCTTCCGGTTTTACGCAGCGTCGTCAAAACATAACTATACAAAAATCGGTACTAACGTTTGTAATATAGACATTTACATTAATCTTAGGATTAAGGTGCAGGCTAAAAATTTCTTAAGTGGAAAGTTGGCCTATCTACTTTACATTGGCCATATTTATCTTATTTTTGAAAAACCAACGGTAATATTATGGAACTATCGAAAACTAACGAAGAGCTAGCTAGCTATTGGTATATGTATCTATGTATTTATCTTAAGTTTAAGGCATGGGCTCAAAAATTGTGATGTGTGAAGTTGGCCTACCCAATTTTTATGGGTCATACATTTTTTATTTTTCAAGAACTATCGAACTAACGATGAACTAACGATTGTAGTACATACATATACATTATTTTTAGAATTAAGGTGCGGGCTGAAAAATTGTTAAGGGGAGGTTTACTCTAGAGTCCTTAAAAATTATGTATTTTTCTGGAATTTTTTTCTCAAGAACGGAAGTAAATATCAATTTCAAATTTTGTACACATATTTATTAAGTATTAGGCTATACAAAAAAATTTTTCAAGGAAAAATATAAAAAATTGTCCATTTTATATATACTGCAGTGTGACGATCCGAAAATCCAATGCCTTGTTGGCGGACATCCTAGCGCCGGTAATAAACCACCGAAATCCAAAAACAAAAAAGATTTATAAGATATATGAAGAGTATCGGCACCTCTACCTACATTATCAATAAATTGCTGAAAGAAAAAAAAAATGGCGGATGTGTGAACTTTTGATTACGATTTTTGATTACGTCTTATTTTTCGCTCTTTAAAGTAAATTTAAAAATAAAAAAAATATTGAAAGCGTATCGGACTTAGGTAGAGGTGCCGAAAAATTGAATTATCTTTAAAATGAAAAATTAAAAAACAGGATCTACCGAATAGTTTTTGAGTTACCGTGTCCGCCAGTTTCAAAAATGTAGTTCCGAGATATTATAAAATATATATAAAGAAACGTATTTTCAAAATTTTATATTTAATACTCATTATTGCGTGAACTACGTTTTTTGAATTTTTTTATAGAAAGCTGGATTCGGTTAATGTGCAAGAATCTTGTTTTTAAATTATTTTCAGTAAAATCACTTTGGGAACATATTCTACACATAATTTGCTATCAATTCCCCCCCCCCCCCCCCAAAAAAAAAGATAGATTTTTTTATCAAATCTCAAGTAAACGTTCCCTTAAATTATTTTCAGTAAAGTCACTTTGGGAACATATTCTACACATAATTAGCTACCAATTTCTGCAAAAAAAAAATCGATTTTTTTTAACGACTCTCAAGTAAACCTCCCCTTAAGTTGGCCTACCCACTTTTTATGAGTAATATTTTCTTTTTAGTTTTTTACACCTAACGATAATATTGGGGAACTGTCGAGAACTAACGAAGAACTAACGATTGGTATGTTGACATATACATTGCTCTTAAGATTAAGGTGCGGGCTAGATATCTGTAGTAAGAAGTTTGTCTACCCACTAATTTATGGCTACAACTATTTTATTTTTAGAGAACTAACAGAAATACTGAAGAACTATCGAGAACTAACGAAAAACTAACGATTACCATAAAAAATGTGGGTAAGCTAATTTGGGTAGGCTAATTTTTAGCCTACATACCTAAATTTGTTCAAATTTTCCAGGAACAATTTTAGAAACAACAAAAAAATAGAAACAACAATTAAATACCCACAAAAGAAGCAACCGATACAAATGACACAGAATATAACGTAAATATGTTGTTTTTGCTATGTATATGTTATGCTCAAAGATCGAAAATGCTCATTAAGCAAAAAAATCGACCACAACGCGTTGTGGTCACTCAAAATCATCCACAACGCGAAATTCGTGTTGTGGCACTTGTAAAAATAGCCACAACGCATTACGACTAATTCAAAAAGATTACAACGCGAAATTCGCGTCGTGGCTTTTATAAGATTTAACCATAATGCGACGTGGTTTAATCGTCCACGTCGCATTTTTAAAAAAGCCTCAAGGCGTTCTGAACGTTTAGCTGATGCAATCGTGATACAACGGACAGGTTGTCATTGGTCAACTGGCGTACAGCAACCAAATATCGTTGCAAAATACAAAACAATGGAAACAAGATGAAATAGAGAAAAAGAAAAATTAACAAAAAAGTAAAGCAATCGGAAGCATCAACCATTTCTGTTTAACTTGGTTAATTTGCTCTTGGTGTCGTTTACGTTCCATTACTAAGGAAACTTCAAACCAAACAATTTTTTATCCAATTTTTAATCCCCTACTTTATCCCCCCTTATAGGACATATTTCCAAAAATCCCTTCTTAGTGCTCACCTACGTTATATAAGAAATACCTATGTAAAATTTTACATTTCTAAACTCAACGGTTTTCTGTATACATTTTTATTCCTTAGGCCCGATTTACATTAACGCCCCGCTCTCGGTACGATATCACTCTGCTCCAGGTTCGATATAATCTTGTTGTGTTCACATTACAGTGCTGATATCATACTGGTACCTATTCGTTCTCTATATTGACATTATAATGCTGCTCTGGGTACGCTCCCAGTTTGGTCTCAATTCGATACAAATATCTTTTCGTAACAACTGAATGCAAGCGGAGTGGAGTGGAATCAAAAAAGTGTTTACACTATAGGTACAAGCCATAACAAGTCTGATATCGCTCCGAAAAAATATTACTTGAGTGGTATTGATATCGGAGCGACGTTGGAGCGAGAGCGAACCCTGATTGACATCGGACCGATATCAGAGCGATGATGTGAATACACTCATTGTTTATTGTGTAAGAATATTTTATCGAACCGGAAGCGGAGTGATATCGTATCGAGAGCGGAGCGTTAATGTAAATCGGGCGTTATTTTAACCCCTCAAAGGACGAATTTCCAAAAATCCGCTCTCGGTGCTTACTTCCGTTACTAAAAGAACCTCTGTGCAAAATTTTACGTTTCTGAACCTAGCGGTCTTTTATACAAATTTTTATCAATTGTTTTACGCCCTAAGTGGATAGATTTTGACAAAAATTATCCCACTCTGTAGTCACCTACCTTACTAAGGGGTCCTGTACAAAATTTCATGTTTTTAGAATCAATAGTTTGCTATATCAATTTTCATTCCCTATTTTATATACTTAGGGGATAAATTTCCAAAAATTCTTTCGTTACATAATGTACCACTGTCCAAAATTTCACGTTTCTAGACACAATTAGGGGATGGATTTTGAGATTTAGTGTAACCTATAGCACTCCCTGAGATTAAGACGAATCCAACAATAGCTTCTTTACCAAAATCCGTCAAGCCATTTACACTACAGCCGAATACATATTAGATTCATATATACTTACATACTTCCTAGACACATTACCCTCCTTCTGATGCAGACGGGTAAAAAAATTGACACCTCGAGCACTTTTAAACAGATTTTAATGGTGAGCCGATTTTAATACATGATTATGTAGTGTTTAAAAATAACCAATTTGCATTTCAGTATTTGGGAAATAATTTTGTTATACTTGCAAATGTAACGTCATGAAATTATAATGAATAAATAATTTAATGACACGCTTTTATTATTTAACATCCTGAATCCTGTGCGTCGTGTGACAAGTAATAATCTGTCTCCAGTACAGTGGTTGCATCAGCTAACCGTCCAGACTGCGTTGTGGCGTTTTTAAGTGACCACGTCACGTTGTGGCAAAATATTATGAAAGTCACGACACGAATTTCGCGCTGTGGTCTTTTTGAGTTAGTCATAACGCCTTGTGGCTGTTTCACAGCTGCCATAACACGAATTTCGCGTTGTGGTCTTTTTTTTCGTTCAATGAGTGTTTTCGATCTTTGAGCGTAACATATATACGTAGATAAGAATGAAGACGTCTGAACTGAAGTGAAAATGGAAAAGATCTCGCTGCCTTTGTCCAATAAAAACAAAAATGCTAACACGCTATTTCACACTATACCTATACACCACAGTTGGTGGCTCTCATCTAATTGAAGATGTTTGGCGATGTTGGCATTAGTTTCTTATGACGAGTTATTGAGGGTCATTTTGAGTGATATTAAACCGTATGTAACGAATATTTATTAAGTTCTGTTTCCTTCCCTTTTTTGTTACGTCGGTCGATCTATAATAAAAAAAAATAAATTTGCCTTCCTTTATACAAGCACTACACAGGAGGATAATGGGATGTTGTATATAATTATAAGGCAGGATCACGTGTTTCGCGGTATTAAGGTTTTTTGTTTTGTCTTTGTAATGCTGTTGTAGGTATGTATTTATAAAATGTTCCTTTTTCCGTTCTTTTTAAATAAATTATTGTCATTAATTATATTACATGTAATTTTATCATATCAGAGCAGGAATCCCTTGTGAAAAATTAAAAAAGAAATTAACTGCACCTTCAGAGAAGTTACGTCCGTTGTATTATATATTTTTTTATATGCAAAATTTATAATTAATTTTACCTACAGCTACACCTAATTCTTCTTTTTTAAATGAAAATAAAGAGTCATTTGAACACTATGTTCTGTTTGAATGAGATACAGTAATAGAATCTTTTTCCTGGATTTTAATTTTCAGTTAGTTTATATATATATATATATATATATATATATATATATATATATATATATATATATATATATATATATATATATATATATATAGAAAATACAACAGATTATTCGAAGGTGTCGAAACGTTTAATTCAAAAGTTGGATGTTTGAAATTGATTCAAAAAATTTAATTGGTGAGAGGCATTTATTTAACAATTAAGTAAAACGATTTTACAAAAATATATGTATATTTATTGCAGATATTTTACACCGCACATACGGCAATTTCGTCTATTTAGCGCGACAAAAATCGAAAAATCATTTTGGTATTTTAATACAAATAACTATGAATTCACATTCTCTAATTACCCTTACACCTAACCCTTACCTTTAAGCCTATTGTTTGAAGCTAATACAATAACTGAAAGGCTCGGCAAGTAGAAGTTTTTCTGTTTCAGCTAATGTGTTTAATTGATTCTTAAATTTAAAACAGAGTAACAGTGATTTTTTTTTTTTTGAGAATTGTACCAAATATTATTTGAATTTTGATAATGGATGTTGTAGCTTCAGGTAGGGGAGAAGTGGTACGAAAGGGACACCATTTTATTCAAATTACGCGCTAAGTACAAATCCCGCCAAATCAAACGTATTTGTGTTGTATGGCAGCACCAATGCAGATATGTTGGTTCCTGACTTGAAGCCACTGTCATGTAAAACATGGTAATGCTATGCTTGTAAATTTTTTTATGTTCCAAAGTAATTTTTTTTTAATTTTTCGGAACGATTTCTGATATTCTGTAAGTATTTTTTGAAATGTTTGTAATTATATACAGTTAGTTATTCTTTCAACTAGAGGAAAACAACAAATCAGATATCTTTTAAGTATAATTGTAGATTTAAAGGTTAAATTTTTAATTTGGATGTGATATTTATGAAAGGGACAAAGCAAACAGTTATGAAAGGGACTACCTTTAAGACTAGTGATTTCGAATTAGTTTTATTTGAATATGCACATGTCACAATTTTATCTCTGTTATCGTGTTTTCTTAGTGTCAATAATTAATTTCTTTTTTAAACTTTCTTCTCGTTTATAATATCAAATGAAAACCAATGATTTTAATTAACGATTACTAGAACCACGCAATTAATAATCATCGATTACTGAAATCATTTGTTTATTTCCATTATTGAATCAAATTTATTAATATGTAAGTTCAGTAAGATGGCCTGCGCAATAGTAGGAACCGTATGTCTTATGTACGTACGGTGGAAATTTAAACAACACGAATGATATTTAGATTTATCCCTTTCATAAATTATCATGTCCCTTTCAATACAGTCTTGATGAAAGGGACAAAATGCACTTTTTTAAAAACTGAGAAAAATTACAACTAATAACAAAGAAATGTTTATTATTGGATTTTATTTCAAGAGTAAGATAACTGAAGTTTCTAATTCCGTTCGTAATTATTTAATTTGTTATTTCGTTTACTGACTAGAACACTTAAAACAAAAACGTCCCTTTCATGCCACTTCTCCCCTACGTGCTACAAATTAATAGTATTATTTTTAATGTCCTTTATATTTTTACCCTATATTACAATAAAAAATAAAATTATGATTTTTTTAAAATTTTTTTCCATATAATACAACTTTGCATAGAATTTTCAAAAAAGTTGCATGGAGTACCACTTTGTTTGCTATTTTAGTTCGTTTTTTTAGTATTTCAGTAAACATAAAACAATTTTTAACTATCCCAAATAATTCTTTTTAAATTGACCTCTTATTTACAGGGAGTCGCGATGATCTAAATTCAACCACGAGGACTATTGTGAGGAGAAGATTTAATTAAATTTTCAGAAGACACTGATACCGAACACCAATTACTTGGTGACGAAGACTAATAAAACATTTACTGATACCTTACTTCATCATATCTGTACATTTTGTTTTATTAAATTTTAATTATTTATTTTTTTGTCTTATTTTTTTTTATTCTCATTAAACCCGAAAACTTAGTAATTAAATAAACTAGAGCAAAATATCACAATAATGTTTTAAAGTATGTTATTTTATCATAATTAGTAAGAAAACCATTTGGTTTTTTTCATACTAAAAAAATTATTTTTGTCGCGCTGGGTGAAATTGCCGTATATGCACCGGTTGCGTTAAAATTAGTAATGAAAAATTGTGTGTAGATGAAATTTTTGCAAACTGATTGTCCTAAGGCAGGGAGAAAATATCCCATCATTTTTGATGACGTATGAATAGGTAATCGTTATAATGTTAATTGCAAGTATAATATAGAGGAGATCCTTTTACCTCGAGACACTTTCGTTTAAAACTTCATAACTTGAGTAAAAATGGATGTATGACTTCGAATATTGAAAATTATCTAAGCACACAATGACATCTTAATATTATGATACAATATATCACGATATTGTGTTTCATTTTTCCGAAAACTTGAATTGAATAATTAAGGATATTTGTGCCAAGGCACAATCACAGCTCGTACCTTCGGACGCCAATGGTTGTACCTTGGAACAAACTATGCAAGACATTTGAAGCCCTGAAAGCAAAATGTATATTCTATTTTCTTTTAAGAGCAATAAAAATTGTTGGGTTTTACCTTCAATCATTTTTATTATAGAAAAAATGACTATTTTAATGACATTTTTGATGTTTTCTTCATTGGGCTTTGGCCGGATGACTTTGTTCTTACTTCGCGGCATCTGGATAGATAAAGATAAATATTTAAAACAAACTTACCTATAAACCTCTGTAAAAAAGCAATGCCTTGTACCTTGGGATCGTCCCAAGGTACAAATTTCAAGTGCATACAATAAAGTATGGTTATATTTTTTAATTAGGGAAATCCAGTGATATATGTTAAAATAAATATATATATATATATATATATATATATATATATATATATATATATATAATAATTATATATATATCAGACATTTTTTTTCTACAGAATCGTGTTCTAAGGGTCCGACAACGGATAGCGCCCCTAGTCTTGCCTCGCGCCGTCCTTATTGTATAGGCTGTATAAGTCTAATTTTTTCAAGGAAAAATTTGACTAAAAATAGATAGTTATATCTTATGCCACAATTATCTATAGTAAAGAAAAACAAGTATTATTTTGTATGAATACCTAAGGTCTCAAATAATTTTATTTATTGTTAATTGTAACTCTTCTATTATTGTGCGGTGTTTTCAATGGACAATATCTACAATTCAGTACCCTAGTAAATTGTAATATTCATTAATTAAATATTAAAATTGTTGACGGTCCACCTCAGGTTAGATCACCACCCATAACAATGAGTTGTGGCCCACATTTTCGAAGCTGCTGGCTGAGCTCAAAGCCAAATATGTATTGCTATTATTTCTTTATTTCTTCATTTCTTACATACATCAGGTAAGTTTGGCAGCATATTTCTTTCTTTCACTACGTCGTGTAAGGTACCTAGAGTTGAGTAATAACAAGCTTATGTGACCTCCATAAAGCTAGCCGTCTCACCAAAAAAAATTTACAAAATCCCCAAAAATGACTAGATAAGAAATAGGTATATTTTAGGTGTAAATTAGGTGTGCTAATAAAAAATTAGAGCGTTCTTACCATTTTCTTGAAAACGTGAAAAACAAAAGGGAGGGCTAGGTTTACGTAAACCTAGCCGTCCCACAGGTAAAAAAAGAATTAATTTAATTAATTTAGGTAATTAAAAGTATGGAGAATTAGATGTAAATTGGGTGTTTTTTGACCATTCTAACAAAAATTTTGTAAAATGAAAATTTTAAGAAAAATCTTATAAATTATTTTAAACCATTGGAGCGTTGTGAACATTACAAACGTTATACACAGCGCTTCCACTGTTTGTTGAATATTAAATATTTTGTTACGTTATTGGATAGAGAAAGTCAAAATTTTCTTAACGTTCGCAGCGCCTCCACCTGCAGCACTATAATAATGATGTTATGAATATATACTAACTTGTTATAAATTCAAATTACAATGTAAATATATACCGTAAACATTCAACTGAAGTTTTTAACTATTTTGTTAAACGGATGAGTGTAAAAACTCTAGAAAAATAATTTATTTTCCTCCACAGCGCTCCAGTTTTTTGTTAAGTTATATACACGTTATACCATATAGTTGCAAAGAAAAATATTTAACATTTTATAACATTCCTACGGGTTCATAATGTCGAACGCTTATATATTTGCTACAATTTAATTACTACAAATTTGGGCACAGCACTATTTTTTTGGATTTTTACACTTTACCATATAGATACAAAGTTCAAATCTTAATTGAGCTTTGGAACAGGTGTAGTATATCGAAGATATATAATTGTGTATTAGAATTATTATATAACTTTAGATATTACTTACCAAAAATTTTCTTTAATTCATTGGACACATGATTGTAGAAATAGTGGAAATACTAAAGATCTAATTACAGAAAACAGAGTAAACAAACATTTCTTCTTACTTATTTATTTATTTACAGTGAAACCTGCCAAGTTGGACACCTCTGTATACTGGACACCTGCTCAAGTTGGACACTTTTCAATTGGCCTGGCGAAATTACATTGTTTTAAATGTATATTAATACTTATAAGTTGGACACCTCTATATGTTGGAAACCTGTCTAATTTGGACAGTTTTTTAAAATGATTTTTGATATTTTGACCTGTTTACGTTGGACATTCATGTATTTTACACGTGACCGAAACACGTGTTAGTTATGTTATGACAGTTATAATAATTGAATTTTTACACGTGACCGAAACACGTGTTAGTTATGTCCTAAAAATATAAAAGCTCGGCAGTCACAATGGTTATTAGTCAATAATCAGCAGTGATTTCATGTGTACAGATCTCTTGAATATTTATTAGTTACAAATTTAGCACCATGAATTCGAAGCGAAAATGTTTAGTAGAATTGACCATTGAAAAGAAAAAAAATGTTATAGACTTAGTAGAGAATGGTGTTAGTTTAAGAAAGGCAGCCGACCAATTTGGAATTTCCAAATCAACTGTTGGAAACTCTAGACGAGGAACAAGAAATCGAAGAATCTAGTGACGAGTGCGAGAAAGTAGCGGAGAAACCAACAACCCCTGAAGAAGCTTTGAACGGTATAAATACCGCCATTAAGTATTTAACTGAAAACCCATGCGAACTGTTAGAAGATTTATTCAAAATTCAAAGCAAATTAGAAAGCAAAATTTTCCTAAAAATCGTATCCAAACAAACTAAGATAAGTGATTTTTTTACGAAAGATAATGTTTAAATATCTATAATATGTATGTATTACGATTGTTATTCGATAGTTTATTTCAATAAATATTGATACGTAGATGTGTGTATATGTATTACTTTAAAAATAATTAATTTTGCATTATATTCTAAATTAGTGTTAACCTTAAAATTACTAAGCGTAGATGATTTTGGTATTTTGCATATGTTGGACACCTGTTTATGTTGGACAGTTTTTGATTGCACCGCGGGTGTCCAACTTAAACAGGTTCTACTGTAGTTATTTCCACACAGTGATATTTTTTATTATGCTGAGTACATTATCATCTGTGGGGATAGCTTAAAATTATCTGATCTTTTTTCTTCTTTTTGGTCGTACATAAACCATTGCTGTCTTCGAAGACAAAGTGCTGTGTAGTGTTCTATCAGTTGGAGTTCATTATAACTTATTCGTCTTCTGGAGTCTGTAAATGGTTGCTGCCAATTAATTATTCCCCGAAGTTTAAATTATTTTTTCATAAAAGATAATTTTAAATTTTTTGGAATATTTTTCAAAACTCTTACTGGATCTATTGATCTCCCCCCCCCCCCGCCCGCTTTCAATGCTTTATCTCCAATTATTTCAAAAAGTATTATACCATCTAAAAGATAAATAATTTATTAATAAATAAAAAAATAATTATTTTATTCCTATAAAATTTATTTAACAAATTTGTACGTTGGCGAGAGGTGGCAGTAGTAATTGGGTTCTCTGTCGATTTTCAAAAAAGGAATTAGCTTGTGATTGTTCCTTTAATTTTCTATTAATCGCTGGACAATCAATTCATGTCACTAAGAAAATTTACCGCCACAGATGATTATCTACTCAGTATAATGCAAAAATATCATTGTGTGTAAACAAATTAATAAATAAATAAATAAGTAAAAAGAAATGTTTACTCTGTTTTTTGTTTACTCTGTTTTTTGTAATTAGATATTTAGTATTTTCATCATTTCTACAATCATGTATCCAATTAAAGATAATTTTCGGTACGTAATATCTAAAATTATATGTATAATCTAATATACAATAAATTATATATCTTCGATTTACTGCACCTGTTCTAAAGCTCAATTAACATTTCAACTTTGTATCTATATGGTAAAGTGTAAAAATATAAAAAACAAATGCTGTGCCCAAATTTGTAGTAGGGGAGACAGGGGCTAGTATTAACGGGGGTAGGTATTAACAGGCCAATTTCCGCCAAACTATACCCGAACAAATTAAGTACGTGTGGTTGTTGTCATCAGTGAATGGCCACGGACACGTTATGACCAGTCAGCTTTCGGCCGATTGCCGCGAAATAAAGTTGTGAGCAAGACGTAGATTTTATTAGGTAAAAGAACATTTCTAAGTCAATGGTTTTTTGATTTAAAGCATGATTGTATATCTTAAAGAAGCTAAATTCATTTCAAACGGATGCATATTCCATCTTGTATTGTATTTTGTTCAAATTTTACCGTATTATCAATTTCCTTTCTTTAAAAATATAAATTTTTCAAAAAGTTACCTTCAGGGCAAGTATTAACAAAATACATGGGGTAAGTATTAACGTGTTAACATTTACTTCGACTAAACTTTGTGCAACACAGACAATGTTATTAACTTCCTTATAAGAAAGTTATTGTATTCAACCCGATTTGAAAATCCAAATTGCATAATATTTTCATGTTTCGAAGTCACCAAAATCTTCGTCGCGATATTCCCAAAAATGTATGTGTGTGTGCACGTATGTGGGTCTTATTCAATATTTTATATGTTTAAATTGTTACTTCGATGATGATTACTAAGCCTGAGATAACTAAATATATATATATATATATATATATATATATATATATATATATATATATATATATATATATCAGAGAAATAAGTGACCACTTTTTGAGGGGTTACTCACAGCACCCTGTAGACACTAAAAACGCAGGAATTTTTTCGGAATTAACAGTCGCGTCACCCCTCAAAGGGATAAGAGTTACTTCCTTTACACCCTGTATATAATATATATACATACATACATATGTATATATATACATATGTATATATATACAGGGTGTAAGGGAAATAACTCTTATCCTTTTGAGGGGTGACGTGACTGTTAATTCCGAAAAAATTCCTGCGTTTTTAGTGTCTACAGGGTGCTGTGAGTAACCCCTCAAAAAGTGGTCACTTATTTCTCTGAGATATATATATATATATATATATATATATATATATATATATATATATATATATATATTACGCTCAACGATCGAAATCGCTTATTGAGCGAAAAAATCGACCACAGCGCGTGGTCAACGCGTTATTCAAAATCAGCCACAACGTAAAATTCGTGTTGTGGCACCTATAAAAACAGCCACAACGCTTTGTGGCTAACTCAAAAAGATCAGAACGCGAAATTCGCGCCGTGGCTTTTATAAGATTTTACCACAACGCGACGTGGTCGTTTAAAAAAGCCACAACGCGTTCTAGTTATCTGATGCAATTGTGACGTTTGGTATCGTTCGTTACTAATGAAAAAACTGCGATCGGTATTTGTCTTTATAAATTCATCCAATTTATCATAAAATACATTTTTTTTTAATAAGAGGCGGCACTGGGGTGACGTTTTCAAAAAACTGGAAAATTTTTTTTTGCATGGTTCGATAGTCCATACCCTTAAAAATAACATACTAAAATTTCAAGTGCATATCTCATTTAATTTTTGTGTTACAGCCATCCGAATAGTGGATTCTGATTTTCATTGTTAATTTTGAAGTATTGAGAAATGTATGAATGTTGATAGTTCGCGAGTTTCTGGACGTGACTGCCAGCCACACGTTGTGTAGAAGCTAGACCCTGGCACATTTAAATGACTCATCTAGTTTTACTATGACCAGTTATAGTCAGTACCTCTTAAATAATTTAGTAAAAATTCACAGAGATTGAAACTAAAAGGTAAAATTATGAAAAACTACATTTTTCAAATTTGCTGCAGTTATAACTCGAAGACAAATCATTCGATCGATTTGATTTTTATTGCAGCTTCTTTTATATATATTTCTTGAACCATGAACCTCCAGTTTTTCGATCGAATAAAAAATGTAGTTTTGGCAAGCCAAAAACCATCAAATTTTCGCGCAAAATTTAAAACTTTTTTTAAAAACTCCGCCATTTTGTTAAATTTCAACTTTTTTTTCGATTGAGGTTCACGATACGGACCATACCCACTAGTTTAATAGGCTTTTTGGTTTTTCCGATTTCAGGCAGTGTGCAGGCCGCTATCACTGCAGCAGTGGGGGAACTTTTGTTTTGGAGCCTTGGGAGATCTCGAATAACTCACTGAATTTTCAATTTATTTTGTCTAAAAATTTTATCATGAATTTATTGTATATCAAAGAATATATCGTTAAAATATTAAAACATTCCATACAGTAGTTTTCTTAAAAAAACTCTCAAAATTCACCTTTTTTCAGGCGGTCACACTAGTGGCCCCCTTAACCATGATTAGCGCACTCATGTTTACACTTGGAAATAACGATCAACAATTAATACAAATTCAACGGTATTTACAACGCGCCAGTTGACAAATAACAACCTGTCCGTTGTGTCACAGTTGCATCAGCTAACAGTCTAGAACGCGTTGTGGCTTTTTTAAATGACCACATCGCGTTATGGTCAAATCTTGAGTTGAGTTTATCCTTCGTTTGTCAGACATTTTATGGCTACACGGTATTCAATTTTTGAAACGGTCGACATATTGAGTTTACACTTTTACAACAGAATAAATAAAACACAGGTAAACTCGTCCACTGCGTTTATGATTACTAAGGACGTAATACTTTCTGTGAGTATAAATTACGTCACCTTTAAATAAGTTTAATCATGTTAGGCCGAGAACTTTTGGCGCTCCCCACGTATATATATATATATATATATATATATATATATATATATATATATATATATATATATATATATATATATATAATTACAAGATATTAAAAATAATTAAACGGTATTAAATTTTCTATGTCAAATTTTCTATGTTAAGTTGATTGGTGTGTGTGTTAAATTGATTGCTAGAATCTGATCTATGTCAACTTGATTAATCTGATAATAAAAAGGTTACGTATGATACTTTCTTTTATTTTCTACACATATTTATAAAATATTATTATAATCACATTAAATCTCTATCGTTAATACTTACCCCAAAATTGGGGTAAGTATTAACAAGCACATTTTTTTTAAATGGGTTTTCTGCAGCAAATACAATAGACATGGGAGTTTTGTTTATCAAAAGTCATAGACAGATAGTTGATGCGTCATGAGGTTTACAAAAAAAGTTATCTAACTAGTTTCATTTCTGTTAAATTAATAAAAAAGTAAAATCTGTTAGTAGCTGCCCCTGTCTCCCCTGATTAAATTGTAGCAAATATATAAGCGTTCGACATTATGAACCCGTAGGAATGTTATGAAAAGTTAAATATTTTTCTTTATATGGTATAACGTGTATATAACTTAACAAACAATGGGAACGCTGTGAAAGAAAATAAATTATTTTTCCAAAGTTTCTTACACTCAAACGTTTAACAAAATAGTTAAAAAATTCAGTTGAATGTTTACGGTATATATTTACAATTCATAAAATCATTATTATAGTGCTGCGGTAGGGGGCGCTGGGAACGTTAAGAAAATTTTTGACATTTTTCTATTCAATTACATAACAAAATATATAATATTCAACAAACAGTGGAAGCGCTATATATAACGTTTGTAATGTTGTTCCCATGGTATAAAATATTTGATAAGATTTTTCTTAAAATTTTCATTTTACAAAATTTTTGTCAGCATGGTCGAAAAACACCTAATTTACACCTAATTCTCCCTACTTTAAATTACCTAAATGAATTAAATTAATTCTTTTTTTACCTTTGGGACGGCTAGGTTTGCATAAACCTAGCCGTCCCTTTTGTTTTTCACGTTTCCTCGAAAACGGTGAGAACACCTAATTCTTTTCAATTTCAAATATTATCGAGTGCTTGTGAAACATTACTACGTATGACGGACTTTTGTTCGCATTTAAACATAGGCAGTAGTTATATGTTCACTTATTGTTCAGCTAAACTGAAACTTTAAGCACTCGATTTCTTTGATTAGTATGACCTAATTCCAAATGTAAATTAAAAATCACAAAGTAATTGAAAAAATTATCATATTGGATCTGTTGGGAATCGAACCCAGGATCTCCCGGTAACTAGCCAGGTGTCTTGCCACTAGACCAACAATTCTGTTCCACAGCCGGCACAATTCGATAATCATTCAACCACTTATGTGTATTGGTACTCTCTCTAATGCAAAAAACAGTTATTATTTTCAATTTCAAATATTGACAATACTCGTATGTTTAAATGCGATCAAAAGTCCGTCATACGTAGTAATGTTTCACAAGCATCGATAATATTTGAAACTGAAAATAATAACTGTTTTTTGCATTAGGGAGGGTACCAATACACATAAGTGGTTGAATGATTATCGAATTGGGGCGGCTGTCGAACAGAGGATCGTTGGTCTAGTGGCAAGATACCTGGCTAGTTACCAGGAGATCCTGGGTTCGATTTCCAGCCGATCTAATTTGATAATTTTTTCAATCACTTTGTGATTTTTAATTTAACCTAATTTTTTATTAGCACACCAAATTTTCGGCTAAAATACACCTATTTTTTATCTAGTAATTTTTTGGGATTTTGAAAATTTTTTTTGGTGGGACGGCTAGCTTTATGGAGGTTATATAGTTGCTTATGTGCATATATTCACCTTGTTTTGCTATCAAAAGAGAATAAATTAAAGTTTTTGATTTTCTATAAAAAAGCACAACTTCTGTAACGTAATAACTTATGGGTTGGTTGGCCACATATTATTATTATATTATGTTCGCAAGATAATAATAATAATAATAATAATAATAATAATAATAATAATAATTATATAACGCCCTGTGGGTGGGGGCTTCACTTTGCAGAATTTGCCCACAGTAAGTCCTGCTTGTCGTAAAAGGCGACTAAAAGGACAACCCATTAGGATGGAGCAAATAAGAAAAAGGCCTCGGAAAACTGCCGCTGCCGGTGGAGCGACCGGGCGCATCAGGGTCACCACTGAATGTGACAGCTCAGATCACGGTGACGACAGGTTGGGTTCTAGGCAGCCACCTGTCAGCTGTAACAACACCTTCAGCCAAAATGCTACTGCCCTACTTACGGAGCCCCCAACACCTTTGGCTCAGCCGACTTTAAGTGTTTCCTCAGAGCATCCTTTGGGGACCACTAAAGCTGGTAAGAAGCGTGTGCGTATGCAATGGACAGATGAACTGAATGAATTCATCGTACGCACATACTTCCAAGTTACTAGACTTGAAACGGACAAAACTGGTTACCGTACGAAATTACATCAAGAGTTCGCGCGCACCTACCCTCACCTTAGTCGCGTCACTGAACAGAGACTGGCAGACCAAAAACGTGTCATTTTTACCAATAACCTTATCCCTTCCTCCCTCATAAACACGATTAAAACACAAGTCGCACATCAATTTGCTCAAAATGAAGAAAGTCAGGACGACGGCCCACCAGAAATGGAGAGCCCCACACAAAACGACACTCAACAACTTGTCGAGAATGAGCCTGACCACCATGAGACAGCAGTAAATGACACCCTACTGCAAAAGATCGAACTGGAATTTAACACAGCCCTTATTGAATTTGAAGGGACGGACCCCACACATAGGTACTTGTTGCCTAAACAACACACCTCACGTAGATTGGCTGAGATCGTTGAGATATTAAATAATATAATACTGCCTAAACATGTAGAAACCTGTGACAATTTTATCGAGTTACACACAGCTATCTATTGTGGAGCCGTTGCAGCTATACGTTGTAACGGGTCCGATGTAACACCACCTGTAGCGCACAACTCGAAGGAACACAAAACTCCTGCCTGGGAAACACGATTGAATAAACGCATCAGCAACATCCGATGCAACCTCGGCAGGATCACCCAATACCAACAGGGTACGAGGTCCAAACGGCTCAACAAACACATACACGACATATTACGCAAACACACAGTACACACACAATACGAGGAACCCAATAAAACACTCACAGAGATCAGAGATACGCTTCACCAAAAATTAACAGCACTAGCGAAGCGCTTACGAAGATATAAGACCAGTACTGAACGCAGACGACAAAACCAAGCGTTCAGCAGAAACGAGAGACGGTTTTATCAGTCTCTAACGAACACGGTAACTGACAGTAATGGTCTACCGGAGAAGAACGCACTCCATAGTTTCTGGGCGAATATATGGTCCAACACCATTGACCATAATGACAAAGCCAGCTGGATCGATACAGAGTGCAGGAATAACGAACATCTTCCGGAGATGTCCTATACGGACATTACTACAGAGGACGTCTCCAGAGCTTTACAGAGATCGCATAACTGGAAAGCACCTGGCATCGACAACATACAAAACTACTGGCTCAAACACTTTACATCAACACACAAGTATCTCGCTGAACACTTTACACTATTTATAAGAACACCAAACCTGACACCGAAGTTCCTAACGCAGGGTATCACATACATGAAATCTAAAAACAGTGATACAAAAAATCCTGCGAATTATAGGCCTATCACCTGTTTGCCTACAGTGTATAAGATTTTGACGTCCTGTCTGGCAGAAAAGATCAATGAGCATTGTCAGATTAACACCATACTGACAGAAGAACAAAAGGGATGTCGAAAGAGGTCACAAGGCTGCAAAGAGCAGCTTCTGATTGACTCCGTAGTACTGGAACAAGCGAAAGGGAGAAAACGTAACATGTACACAGCGTTTATTGATTATAAAAAGGCATTTGATTCGGTCCCGCACTCCTGGTTGCGGAGAGTATTGGAGCTGTACAAAATACACCCAAGTATCGTGAACTTCCTTGGAACGATCATGTCCGACTGGCGAACGACCTTACATTTGAGTATTGGTAATGAAAAAACAACAAGCGACCTTATTCAAGTAAGACGCGGCATATTCCAAGGCGACTCATTGAGTCCATTATGGTTTTGTCTCGCAATGAATCCACTTTCTCGCCTGTTAAATGAAACCAAATACGGTTACAATGTAGGTACGCAAACGAATTCGCGCCATACCATTTCACATCTAATGTACATGGATGATATTAAGATCTATGCAGCTACTAAACATCAATTACAGCAGCTGCTGGGACTTTCCAACGAGGTTTCGCGAGACCTCTGTATGGAGTTCGGAATCGATAAATGTCGAACACAATGTCGTTCTGGAGGAAAACGAGATGCGGTCGCATTCGAACTCGAACCAGAGTCTGTTATGCAGCCCATGGACGAGGGAGAGTCGTACCGGTATCTCGGATTCAATCAGGACGAACGTATAGATCACAGCGCTGTAAAACAACACCTGATGCAGCAATACCTAACGCGTGTACGGAGATTACTGAGCACCCACCTTGATGGAAAAAAAACCATCAAAGCAATTAACACCTACGCAGTTCCGGTGCTAACATACTCATTTGGGGTAATCAAATGGACGCCTACGGACTTGACAAACATCGAGATCAAGACTCGCGTCCTTATGACCAAATACAGAATTCATCATCCCAAAGCAGCGATAGAACGATTGACGCTGCCAAGAGCCGAAGGGGGTCGAGGTCTTATAGACATAAGGAACACGCATAATAAACAGGTTCATAACTTGCGAGAATACTTTTACACCAAAACACACACATCACACTTACACAATGTAATAATCCAAGCCGACAAGGCATACACACCATTAAACCTCTCACACACAGAAATGCCAGATAGTTTTTGCCGTTTGGTCACGAAGGAGGACAAAATTCAGCAATGGATTCGGAAGCCTTTACATGGGAGACATCCACATGATCTTAATCAGAGTAACGTCGACAAAGCAGCGTCGCACGCCTGGTTGAGTCAAGGAAGTCTTTTCCCGGAGACTGAAGGATTCATGCTAGCTATACAAGATCAAGTAATTCATACAAAGAATTACTCAAAATACATACTTCGTGACTCGTCAATAACATCTGACTCATGCCGGAGATGCCATTCCAAACCTGAAACGATCCAACACATCACAGCTGCCTGTACTCAGCTCGCTCAGTCCGAATACAAACACCGTCACGACCAGGTTGGCAAAATCATATACCAGAAACTAGCGGTTAAGCACCACCTTATAACCGATAAAACACCTTACTACAAGCTCACACCAAAAGTAGTAGCGGAGAATGACTCCTGTAGACTTTACTGGGATCGGTCGATTATTACAGATAAGACCATAAATCATAATCGACCAGATATCACCTTCGTAATGAAAAACACTAAGACAACCTATCTGATCGATATTGCGGTTCCAAATACACACAACTTACAAAAAACACACGCAGTTAAATTGGATAAATACACTGACCTCGCAGCCGAAATAAAACAACAATGGCGAATGGAACATGTCCACATCGTTCCAATAGTGCTCAGTGCCACCGGGGTCATTCCACACACACTACATAATAGTTTGAGCCTCTTGGGTCTCCCAAAATACACATATGTCACTATACAAAAGGCAGTGATCATAAACACGTGTCGTATAGTACGGAAGTTCCTCAGTAATACGAATCCGACTGCGATATGTGAAAGCACAAGACCTGCTTCTACTCCATCTGAGCCATCTACAGTGAGCGAACAATACACTGACACTCATCCTACTGACACACAACACACATACATAAACACACAATACACTAACACTGAAAGACAAACACTTAACACACATACAGATCCAGATTCATCTGATGGAGAGGGGGGATCGAACAACTGCCGCACTGTCACTGTTACCGCTCTGGTGCACAATCCTCCCCAATTCAATAACACACAAGGTCCGTCAACCTCTGTACCATCTAAACGCGCAGTTCCAGGAACACCCGATCTTAATGAGCAATTTGATGAACCAGAAAACATCTACACCAAGAAACGTAAAATAGAAAGACACATCCACACACATACACAAACACACACACAAACACAAACAGTCCTTTCCCTTCCCTCTGTCCCTACTCCTACCTACCATCTGAGGACACGAAAACGAACTAGGCTTTCACAGCCCTCTGTCATTGAGCCAACATCTACGCTCCCACAAAAGTCTCGCCGTACGACCCAGTGTACACCAAAATAGACGAATAACACCTCGTTTCAAGTAGCAATAACAACAATATAGGGAGTGATGTGACAAACCCGTCCGTGAATGTACTACGGTACTTTTACGGATTGGTTTGGCACATTACCCTTCCACAGAGCCTAATACCTTGCATAATGCCGGTATAGGTGAATGTTACCCAGTACTGTCCTACTGAGTAGTGAGCGCCAGGTTGGCGTAAAAATAATTATATAATAATAATAATAATAATAATAATAATGATAACATGATATTTAGCGAACGTGTGCGGTAGTGATATGCCACTACTAACTGACGCCACGTTACGCGTATTTCAGTCAGTATGTTATCAATTGTACGTAATAAATAAATGGGTCGGTCGTAACCAATATATTACCGACTGATCAGTTTTATTGTAATAAATGTGATGGTCGTAATGTGAGGTTATTATTGTATAGAACGTTTTATTTTAATATGAAAAATAGATAATATATTGATAATAAATAATATATGAATTAATTATAGTACAGAAATATTTTATGTGCATATAATGTAGTATTATTTTTGGGAATAAAATTGGAAATAAATATATTATTGACATCTACTAAAAATAACAATAAATATTTTATTGATTTACCGTAATGAATAGAAACATAATAAATTTGAGATAAATGAATATTAAATTTGAAAAAAATGCGAATAGAGTAGATCCGTTAGTCGAAAAATTTTCTAAAAAATTTGGAAATTTTTTTCAATTTCAAGTTTTATGAGTAATTAAAAAATTTTTCCTCGGCACTTGAAAACGTTTCGAAAGTTACATTGTGAAATACCGAAAATCACATGGATGGTGAAAATGCTTTTCTGACAAATCATAAGGCATCTCAGTCAGAGGCATAACTTCAAGTGTTGTTCCCTAGAAGAACTTTAACCAAACGTCCCCTAAGCGTTTATTTTGGAAAACGTTGCCAGCCTTTTTATTTCTTCCCACTTGCTTCACCTAGTCCATTGTAGTTACGCCTCTGTTCTGGATGATATTTTAGTACGCAAATACTATTTCTACACGTAAGCTAAGCTCATCGTTGTAGCTTGTCGCGCGACACCTTAAAAAATTATAATGTTTTATTTTATAAAAATATTTTGATTGACATTAACATTAATGTCATTATATTTTATAACGGTTAAACTGATGCTTTCGAGCCGAAATCCAGCTGCATTAAACCGAATGTCACTTTTTAGACATTCTGTGACCAAAAAAATTCAGGTATATTATCAAAATTATAAATAACTACCAATATTTCGTAAAGTCTTAATAAATTTGATAATATGTAGGAGCTGCAACAGTATTTAAGTAAAAATAAATTACTATAATAAGTAGTGATGGCACAAAAAATAAAAAAAAATAAAAAACTAGGAGCTAGACTAAATGGTAGTAAATTTAATTAATTTAGTTGATTGTGAAATTGGAAAATTAAATTTAAAAAAAATTTAAGTTTTAAAAGGTAGGGGCTCCTCGACTATGTGGGTGCTCGGCTCCCGTACTAAAGTCGGGGGTTATTGATAATTATACTTATTTGTTATTTAATTATAAATTTTGATAACTACAGAGGTAGCATGCAGACATTGGTGCGGGCCCATTGCACACCAGATGGTAAGGCCGATATAATTGAAATATCGTTTGAAAAGAATTTATGTACTTTTCATAAAGGCCTTAATTCTGAAAAATAACGGGGTTATTCTGAATATATGGCGTGTATGTAAAAAGCATAAGTACGCAATAAGTTTAAGTCTAAATTTATTTAATTTTAAATAAGTTTCGTACCAAGTTAACAAACATATAACAATTAACAATATAAATATTGTTTGAATAGTTAACAAGGCTATAAAATATTCAAGAAAGCTAAACTTAAATTAAAGAACGGGAGTTAAGAAACCATTTACGTAATAGTTTAATAATTTAGTAACACATTTCAAAAATAAAGTGACGTCATGATGACGTAATCGATTTATGATAAAAGGAGAAATTTATATTAGCAACAAATGAAGTTTCTTAATAAAATAATATAATTAAGTATGCATTTTAAATATAAATATTCGTATCACATTATTTCCGACAATAGTGATTAATTAACACTCATTGGGGAACGATTCCTTTTAAATTTGAAACATTCAAATTGTTTCAATGAATATCTAATATGGCTGACATTAAAAAGGTCGGCCACATAAAATATATTAAAAAAATATTATAAAAGAAAATAAATAGAAAAAATTCCAACGTTACCCAAACTACGATATTTTTGTGTTTCCGAATTCCAAACGTACACATAATATATACATATATAACGCCATGATGCAGATAATTTAAAAGAAATGCCTTACACATGATATTATTACGATGGTTATGTAGACATGAATAAGGAAGTCGTGTGGTTTAGTCCACCATATTGCAAGAAAGTGAGCGTACAGATACGACAGATCCCGTAAGTATAACGTATACATACATACAATGTACTGATGGATATATCAATCCGCTTTGCGAAAGAAAAGCAATTCCATATTAAAATTTACTACAAACTATATATGCCGACAAAATATATTTTAAACCGGTTATTTAATTATTAAATTTTAAAGAAATATTTAAACTAGCTACTTAAAACTGCTTCGATTGAAACTTGTTACTGAATAATTATATATCAACTAGCTTTTCTAAATTAAAACAACGATAATGAAAGCTATATGTCTCTTACTCGAGTTTGCGCATTACATACCATACAGAAAAAATCATAGATTAAAATCTATAAAATATCAATACAATACAATATCAAAAACTGCCAACGAGATACGCAAATTACCCTACACGCCAAATGAGCTGTCTTCATGACAGTGCCAAATATTGCTGTCTAAATTACACCTTGTGTAATTTAGACACCTATGAGTCCTATAACTTTCATTGCATAGTAATTATATAATATTTTAAGTTTTAATTAATTCATTATTTATTATATATCATTATAAAATTTTTTTTCATATGGATTATCAATATTATTTATAATATAGTATTAAAAAAATATAATAATTACTCTTTATTCCAAAAACCCAATCACCTCTCTTGACTATTGTTGTACTTACTTTTAGAAATTGTTTGTTTTCATGGCATTTTCGTTTGTATGCTGACCAGGCTGTACGTGCGTTTTCAAAAGACCTCTTGCTTCAATTTTGCACATTTCTCTTCTTTAAATTTTAATTTTTTGTATTTTAAATTTCAAAAAAGACGTGGGCAGAACACACAATAAATTATGTACATACGCATAGTATATTTCTACATAAGAGAAAGTTCTACAAATATTTTTCCTTCATCTAAAGAAACAAAAAGAAATTCAACCGACAATTTTAACAAGCATAAGGTTATATTAATTTAATGAAATGGTATCTTATTTAACAATTTTCTTTTGATTCTCCCCAACACTAATTAACCAAATAATAATTAGCCCTATTAAAGAAATATAAAAGAAAAAACGTGTTGTAATTGAAGAGGAAATTTTTACGAATAGCTACACGAATTTAGAACAAACTTAAGAAATAATTATAATTTTAAAGCCGTTGTACTTCCTGGTATGAAGGTGTACAGTTAAATGAAAACTTTAGTTAATGGAAGGCTATTTCAATTTAGTGATTATTCCTTATTAAATTGAGACTCCGATATAAAATACATATATTTATCGTTGCTCCATAGTATAAAGTAATAATATACTCTCTTTTTCTATGGAAATAAATCGCTGAAACAATAGAAGTATTTTCCCCAACTCTTTAAAACGGGTAATTTTTTAATAAAATTTGTTTAAGACCCATCCAACCGTTTATTTTAGGTGCTTTTTGGATTTCCAGGACTGTAAGAAACCTAGTCTAATATAGCCTATGTTAGTCTGGGATAACTTAGCTTTCCTACAATACAAGAATCGGCTCGGTAGTTAATTTTGCGCACTTTTCGCGTTCCCACGACCATGTGGATCTCATAATCTTGTATAAGCCTATATCAATTTGAAATAGTCAGTCACAAAATTTTCAAAAATGCTTCTGTAGCTTATTTTGAGCAACTTTTGGGTATGCAGAACCTTAGGGGACCTTATAATTTAATATACCATAACCAATGTTAATATGGAGCAGTTTAACTGTCTGTTTAAAATTTTATTTGAAAAATTTCTGAAATCGATTGGGTAGCTTACTTTAGGTCCTTTTTGGGTGTGAGGGTCCAAGGAACCTTATATAACATAGCCTATGTTGGTCTGGGACAGCTTAGCCTTCTAACTATCAAAATCGGTCTAGCACTTTTTAAGTTTACTTCGGACATACAAACAAATTTTCAATCTTTATTATATTACTAGAGATAGATATATACATTACTTACAACATATTTTTATGAAAAAAACTCTTTTGAAGTTAAAATAACATTCAAATTATCAGATATCAGAAAATGATACTCTATTAAGCAAAAAAAGCTACAATTTTCTCATTAATAGCGGTTGGCATTTTCGCGCCAAAAATATTAAAAATTTGCTTTAAAGTTAGCGAAAACAGTCTAAACGAACAGAAAAATAACTCTTTCTATATTCCAATCAAATTTTGATTTGTACTATCCCCTCATACGTCCCGTAAAGTCGGTTGGAGAATAGACTTTAAATAATATGTCCTCCTACAGGGAGGGTGTCTACACTTTTGACGCGGTACTGTACTTAATATTGTGGTATACTGCCGTGTCAAAAGTGTAGACACCCCCTGGGTTAAGGTGTCCTCATACTTTTGACGACGTAGTGTATGCTAGAACCCGCTATAAAAAATTGATCATCCCGTTTGTGCGGACCAATGTCCTCACCCTAGTGATTATCGATGCAGGATATGAAGTCCGATAACGGCTAAGTACTTCCAAATTTAATCGTTCTTGAAAACTGACCAAAGTCGACTTCAAGATCACCATGAAGTGCATCATTTTTAACTCTACAACTTTGGTCCCAAGCACTTTTTTTCAGAAAGTATATCGTTTCAGAAATAATTAGTTATAACTGTTTCTACCTCCAGGGAGATGAGGGATATATTCAAATCGGTGAGTGTCAATTGGGTAGTGTTACTTGTTAGTCAGGACATGTTTGATTTACATAATAAAAAGGAAAAGCGCCAGAAAATTTTATCTGTCTACTTTTGCTTCAATTGTTACATTTGTTTAACGACGTCATACAAGAGCTTAATTTCGGCGGGAACGTAGTGGAACGATGTTCCGCTACCTCGAATGGTGTTTCGACACTTTCGAACTTTCTTTTTGTTCACCAAATGTACTTTTTGCCGGCCCTGGGTATGCGTTTTCACACGTAAAGTTTTAGAAAATAAGCCCTACGTCAGACCATTTTTGGTTAATTTCACCTATACAATATATTTAAAATAAATAAAAATCAGTTTTATCTTTAATCATCAGTTTCAATAATATAATTAATAAACAAGTTCTAACACTAACTGTAATATTAGTAACACATGTGCATGTAAAACTGTCGAATGTATTTATTTAATTTTAATCGTAAGAAATATACAGCAGCGTATATACTTCAGATACAAAATATTTTATATTTTATTCCGAAAACTCTAAAAACTGCTGAGGAATCCTGTCTTGGTGTGTATCCAGCACGCACTTAGAAAATCTTTTTCCTTTTAATTTTTATAATTCGTTTCTTTAAAAAACGAATTTTTAAAAGTAAAAAGGATAAATTTTTTATTAGTAGGTACATTAAAATTCTCTCATTATACTGAAAGTTTTTTCAGTAGTTTTTCTTTTTTTTTAAGTCAAATCCACCTTGTATTGTGCTTGTACTTAAAAATAATTATTTTTTACAGTTATCAAGTACCCGTTTACAAAAATTGGATGAGTTTCTTTTTAATCATTCATTAAAGGAAGTCGCCATGATTAGAACATCCTTTAGCTTCATAAATATTCAAAATTATATTTTGTTTGACTGTAGAACAGTGGCAGCTATAACATTTTCTAATAATGAGTTTGGAAGTATAAAGGTACAAATCGAATTTTCTTTTGTTTATTGGTGTAATACGATATGTATGGCTAAAGAATTGATAATACTTTGAAACAGAGTCAGTTAACACCTTTTGGAAGTTCTACCGATACTAACTTGCTCTGTATAATGAAAATGAGGTCTAACAGCAATTTTCATAAATTATGTTAAATAAATAATTATCTTGCAAAATATTTGACTAAAATGTTTATAAAACACTCTGATCGTCCTAGTTTCCGCGACAATAATGCAGACGTAACCTTTAGCAGATACTGACTAGAGATGTTCCATTCCGCCAGCGATTCAATGGTTCAATTCGTTGTTTTGACTTTCCTACTCCATAGACTATACTAACAACTGGTCAACTTTTATGAAAGTATTAGATGGTAGCACTTTCAATTAAGTTTCTACTGGCCCGCCGGTGCCAGGTTTTCGCTAACTATAGAGATACTTATCATAATAGATTTATGTACATATTACGGCCAAACAAATATTATGAGCGCAAGCTCAAAAGACCTCCAGAAACTGAGGTGAGGAGAACACAAATTGTATTATTTCCATAGTTACTAACCAAACCAAGTAATTATGTTTTTATATGAGTGAGTGAGTAAACATCTATTTATTAATATGATAGACAAAGATAAATGCAGATGTAGATAAAAAAGTTCTTTTTAGCTTGCGCCCATAATACATAAATTTCAACTTTCATAAAATTGTTTAACTCAAGGTGTCGTCAGCTTACCGACTCTTAGCTAAACACATGTTAAAAAATTTCACTGCCAATGAGGGACAACACGTAAATTCCTCGTATTCGTAACAAACTTTTTTCCAATCATTAAGAGGGGAAATTGGTTCCACGTTCTTTTAGTGATTTCCATGAATCTTTTTCGCAAGGATGGAATGTATCTAGTTATTTGAAACTTTGAGAATATATATATATATATATATATATATATATATATATATATATATATATATATATATATATATGTATATATATTGTAAATAGTTTTTTTAAAGTATTTCCTTGGCAAATAATAGCTGCCAGTAATTGAAGGTTTATGTACATTCTAGAACCACAGTTTTCTTTCAAAGGGCATAGCCGGGTAAGATAGGGAAAACGGCCCTTGACGCAAAATTGATTGTTCTTATAGGAAATAATACTTCTTAGCCCCAGATACATTCCTGCCAAATTTCAACCCTCTGAGGCTAATAGTTTTCAAATACACAAACAAACAAAAATTTTCAAAAAATTTTTTTTTTACGAAATTGCTGAGCCGATTTATTTGAGTTTAATATATATTGTGTACCCACTTTAGGCAAAGTTATAAAAAAAAAATTAACGTTATATCCCTTTATTATACTAATTTTTTTAAATTTTTAAATTTTACTAAATTTTTTTTGGCACTTACGCGCTAGCGACACCCACCATTTTTTGTTAAATAATATATCTCTTAGTACTCTATAACATATATATTTATAGAAAAATTTTAGTTGGTAGAACATAGTAATATTTCAATACAAGTGCATACCATGTTAGGTACTACATATATTACTTATGTATAAGAAGGGCTATAAAGTAAAATATCTACCCTATTTCTAAAATAATACAATTACATACGTTCATAACTACGATAAACTAGTTTAAATTTACAATAGTCCAACACTATCTGCCGTTTGTCTTTTTTTATTAATAAAACAAAATAGACATTGATTTATCTTTTGTTCGAGTTTGTTCCTTTGTAAGACGTCAAGTGAAACTTTATTAGCTCATACACCACGTATTACAATTTCATACAAAGTTTTTTGGCTGTCAAAATAGTATACCAGTTGGTCATTTCGTTATAATTCCCCATGACCCGTCATCGTGTTAACAAAAGAAGACATTTGTCTAAGCTTGTGTGTCGTTGTTATGAACGTATATAATTTTATTACAGAAAAAATCCACTTTCTGCACCTCCTTAAGAAGTGCAACAAAAACATCAAGTGAGAGGGTCTGTTCAAGTTAGTTATATGTACCTACATGTAATTTACCTACATATTTTTATAACTACAAGTTTTAGCCGGACTGTTGTTATTACTATACATTGTTGAAGTTTATTGTTCCAATCTGTTAAGTTAATGTTTATTATTATTAAAACAATATAACATTTAAAACGTATTATTGTTATTATTATTATCTTTATTTAAATAAAGTTTCTAAAACTTATAATTTTTGTTGAGTTAGATGTAATTTTAATTAGTAAGTATGCTGAGATAATTTTACTGATTTCATTCAAATATTCAGATTCACGGTAAAATTAACCTTGAAAATTATTTTTTAACAAGTAGAAACATATTTTTTATAACAAGTCAAAATATAAATTTTTTTAGACCGTCACAGGAACTCCAAGAACTGCAACTCAGGGGGGAAGAGAACATTTTATGGCACTCCTCAGAGTTCTACTGTGTTTTAGAAATCAGGCAGATGCTTTACTTTATGGTCCTTTTTATACATAAGTAATATATGTAGTACCGAACATGACATGCATTTGTATTGAAATATTACTATGTTCTACCAACTAAAATTTTTCCGTAAATATATATGTTATAGAGTACTAAGAGACATATTATTGAACAAAAAATGGTGGGTGTCGCTAACACGTAAGTGCCAAAAAAAAAATTTACTTAAATTTAAAAAAATTAGTATAATAAAGGGATATAACGTTAATTTTTTTTTTATTACTTTGTTTAAGGTGGGTACACAATATATATTAAACTCAAATAAATCGGCTCAGTAACTTCGTAAAAAAAAATTTTTTTTGAAAATTTTTGTCTGCTTGTGTATTCATAAACTATTAGCCTCAGAGGGTTGAAATTTGGCAGGAATGTATCTGGGGCTAAGAAGTATTATTTCCTATAAAAACAATCAATTTTGCGTCAAGGGCCGTTTCCCCTATCTTACCCGGCTATGCCCTTTACTTTAAGGGCATTTTTTTCCATATGAATCAAACTTCTCCCTAAAAAGTTCAACAATGCATTTTTAGAGACATTTAAAGAAAAGAGCATAAGATTTTGGTATTTTTCATAATTTTTTTTGCGACAAAAAGTTATTTTAAACAATGATATTACATTTAAACAATGATATTGCAACTAATTCTAAATTTGTGTTTACATTGAGTGTAATTATACAAAGAAGGTATCAATAAAATTGTTAGAATGATTGGCTAAAAACTATTTTAGCTAGGGGATCGACAGAAAGGAACACCCCTGTGGTTGGCACAACGGAGTCAACATTTTGAAATTCGGTTTAATTTCTCAGTTATTACGGGTCCTCAATTTTTTTTTTTTTTTTGAGGAATTAAACCTAAAGTTGTTTGGGTATTCATTTCTATAGAAACGAATAAACAACTGATATCAGATAATTATTGTACTATTATTATTATTATTTAAATTAAATGAAAATACAGTAAGTACTGATTATATAAAGAATTTCAGAATATTTGATTTAAAACTAACGTGAGGTTAAAACTATCATCTAAGATCCCACGGCCTCCAAAAAAACAAAACCTAAACAGCTGGATGAATCTCGACAAAATATCATGAAAATTAGATACAGGACCGGACCTACAATTATAATGAGGGGGGTAGGCAAACTTTGCTGTTGGCGCCCTTCCCGAGATAAACGACCGCACCAATATTTAAACTTTTCCACTGCCGAAAAACCTTCAATTCAACATTTTGGCGGCTCCAACCTTGCGCTTTTTGCGCCTCTAAAAACTGGCAGGCGGGCACGTGCCCCCGCTGCCCTCTCCCTAGATTTGGCACTGATTAGATATGCTAGTAAAATATTAATATTACTTATTTTTAGAGTCGTTGGGCGAGCAAAGCGAACCACTACAAATAACTAATTTTATACAGAATGTCAAAACATCAAATTAAAAAGTGGAGTAAAGTTAAAATTGTCCTCCCAAACACTATCCGTAAGGATAGTTTTGGAGGAAATTGTCCTAAAACTATCATTACGGATATCTGCAGAAAGATCTCAAACGTGGAAATTAGCTTTTCTATTTTTCTATTGAAATAAAAACGTGATTACTTTGTAGTAGAAATGTCGTACGGGCGAGAAAATAGTGGGTCAGGTCGGGGCTTGGAGAGCACCATTTAGATATCTGAAAGGCGGGTTGACTTTTTGAAAGGATAGTAGTAAAGAATTTTTTTACGGAATTAGAAGTAGAACTAAGTGACGTTGAAGATGATGTAACTCCATTTGGGTCTCAGAGTAAAAATCTGAAACGTGAGTAAAATTCATAAATGGACGGGAGTAGGGTTGAGCAGAGTTTGACAATTTTTCTTGGGACTGGGAGCGAATGAAAAGTTAAAGTTTTAGAATGAGTGCGAATGCGACAAAAAAGGATTATTTAGCGAGCAAGGTGAGCCCTTATAAGCAGGATTAGCTAGAGAAATAAGGGGCCCCCGGCACACCAAAATATTTCAAACAATTTTCCCCCCTAAAATACAGTTGATGAGCAAAACAGAGCTTTGAGGCCCCCTTTTTAGAATCGAGCTCTCGGGCAACTGTCCCACGTCCCCCGTCCTCACCGGTCTTGATCATAAATAACTTATTTCGTACAGCATTTCGGGATATCTGACTTAAAAAAAAAAAAAATTATACCTACAATTCTGATAATTTTGCGTGAAACCGCGAGTCAGAATTATATGATATATAAATGTATTCCGTTGCTGGAAATTATACAATACACCAAAATGGAAGCAAAACAGACACCTGAGCGAAGCCAAGGCTGGTTACAATACTAATATAATAAAGAAATAGAGTTTGTGTCTTTGTTGGTGTGTTAGACTGAGCTAATCTCGAGAACTAAATTATCGATGAAATTTTTTCCCTTAAATATAAGTTAAAATTATTCCAGTGAGCCCTAGGATTCCAGAAAGAGTCCAAGATAAATGGTTGGATGGACCGTTACCAAATTTTGCTCAAATACTATTGGGGTCCTGTAAAAAATGAAAGTTAAATTAAAATTGATCCCTAGAGTCCTGGAGATCCTGAAAAAATTAAACGTGAGGTTCAAGTTGTTTCTCAGAGTATTGGTGTCTCAAAGGCTTAAACTAAAAATACTTTTAAAATTACTGGTACGGTTATCTACATAGAGATCTACATACCTTACTCATACTTACCAAAATTATTACAAAGAATATCTATTTTAAAAATAATTGAACCCATAACTCAGATAATTTTACGTGAGTAAAAAACCGTATGTTGCCGCTAGTTCTGAATAAAGTTTATTGTTATTGTTGTTATTATATATAGAATTATATATTCTCTTTCAATAAATTTTGTTCACCTATAATCAATAAATAGTCGCTTTTTATTAAGAATAACGTCTTTTTCTCCAAATAATTTTTTTTCTTCTCATCTATTGTTATTTTGATTTCGTCGAGTATTGTAGGTATACACCGTGCATGCATATCAATATACTGTGAAAATTCACTAGAATGGAAAAACATTCATTATAATCAACCTTATTATATTCACTTCTCTGCAGGAAAATCGGCCAAATAAATGTATGAGTGAGAGATGATAATAACGCAGGCGTTGTTCTCGTATCCGATTTCCTACTGTGGAGTAAGTTTTGCCAAACACATTCTTTTATTATTGTGATAGTTACGTCGCGACGCTCAGTTAACTTTCGTCGTTCGACGCGCGTCCATATACCCCGTACTGTATGTGCGTTATGATGTGGTTGTCGTTTAATGTTATAAAAGTTGGTTAAATAAAACAAATAATAGTAATAAATATTTCGTTTGATTAAAGACTTTAAATAAAGTTTGGTTGCAATTACTCCATAAGAATTTGTGTATTTATTGAAAAAAAAAAAAAAATAGTGAATAAAATTTAAGAATAAAAAACAAAATACTAAATATTAAATTTTTGTCACTTAAATATTTTAAAATTCCCAATTCAATTAATTAATAACAGAAATTTAAGAATTAGAAATTTTGTTATAGTTCTAAAGTAGTAGCACTGAAATTCCACGACTTTTGTTATTTCTTAAAATTGCACGTGTTTAAATGTTTTATAAATTAAATCAGTATGCTCTCAGTGTGCTATTAAATTATATGTGAGTTATATTTGTATGTCATTGGGTATTTCTGTCTTAAATTTTGCTCTATTGAAATATTTTTTGTTGTCATACATTTACCATTTATGAATTTAATAAAATATCATTTTTGTGACATTTTGACGAATTTTAAATTAGATTTACTATGTCGGTACGTAAAATGCGTAGGATAATAAAATTATACGGAGAAATGTTATCTCAGCAAAAAAATATTTCAAAAATGTAAATATGATGATCATTTGAAATAATTCAAATAAATGGAATACACCAGAGTTATGAATAAATGTTTACCACTTCACAGGCAGTGGAAAGGAATGTGTTTTGTTAAATGACTGTTTTTACGGATTGTTTGAATTCCCTTTTTTTTGTTTCGTTGCTCTTATATTTGCGTTCTTTAAATTTGTTGGTTCTATTTAATTTATCGATTACACGTTTTGGAGAGGAACAATTTATTTTTTAATTACACTGTTCCACGAACGTTTGAATTTTTAAATATTTTCTGCGGGATATTTACTTGAAAAATTGAAAGTCTTTTTGTTAATTTGTATTCATGTTAGGTGCGTGAATTTCTTAGTAAAATTTTTGTTTAAACAAGACGAAATACGAATAATTTACATAATCCTTTAATGTTTGAATTTATACATTGAAAGTTTTTAAAAATTATATATTTATTGAAATTTTAAAACTCTAAGAACTCATTTTGCATTATAAATAGAGAAACTTTTGGATTTGAAGCTCAATATAAAATTTTATTCACTTTTTAAGGAAAAAATTACTTTTGAAAAAAAATTCCTACTTTTTAAAGTATTCTATTTCTTAATTCTAATAAAAATAAGCTTAGACAATATTTCAGCATACACCACCAGTTGCAACAGGTCAGAAAATGAACTGAATCACAACATATTTATAATATTCCATATACTCGTAAATGTAGAACTTGAGGGATACCAACTTGAATTTTGTAACTCGAATAAAATTAATAACATAAAATTTCTGATTCTGAGGCTAGTAAAAATCTTTAGTTGTTTAGGTGCTATAAATATTTATTCTTCCACACTCATACTATTTCTCAAAATTTATGTAATATATAATATTGACTTTCATTCTATTTACTTTTTAATGAATATTTTGCATAGATGCAAAGCAAAGACTTAAATAATTTGTAATTTCTGCGGACTACTTTTAATTTCTGTTTTTTACAAGTCATATTTTCCAAGTATATTAGGTGTTTGCTTAATAATATACACTTTTTACAACATATAAGTAATATAATAAAATTTTTTTCGATATTAGTAAGAAATTCCATACATGGTATGACACAAACATCTCTAAATAATTGATAATTTGTAAATGGCAGATATAAAACAAAAAACTACTAAATTTCAAATAAATTGAGACACGTATTATACGAAAATTTTCGTGGACAAATAAATAATAAACTGAATACCGTTAATACGTACTATTGGCAGAACTAAAACAATATTGTTTAAGAACATTATATTATACATATTTACGATAGTTTGTTTCAGAACTTCTGTTATCATTTCAGTGTTAATTAGATCTAATTTTAGATAATTTAAATTATTTATTTTAGGTTAGTATATTGTAAACTTAGTTCATTTATATATTAACCGTAGATTATTTGTATAGATAGGTATACAGTAAAAGACAGTATCATATCGATATCTAAAATAAAGACTTGACATATCCAGTCTGTGAAATTTTGATAAAATCATACAGTACCTAATCATCCATAAATAAATGAGCTGATGGTATCTATTCATTCTTATCCAAATAATGTTTTAATTTTTACACTTTCCTAGCAGTGTTGGTTTATATTGTTATATTGATATGAATAAATTAATTATAAAACTCTAATATTACAGTAACTTTAATAATCTCATTTCATTTTGATTTCTTATTTTTGAAATGAGGCAGTACGTTTAAAGGTTATCCTTAATTAATTGACGAAAAGACCACTTTTTTATGTTGAAACTTATAATCATATAGTATGTTTAGTATCATATTTTTATTCCTTTATCGCATGAAAAATCATAAGTTAGTTTTCTTTTGTTAGTTTTACAAATTTACATTGTACTAGTGCCATAAAGAATGGCCTATTTGATAAATTTTAAGTTTACTATAAGCAGAAAACATGTACCTTATGCCATTAAAAATATGTTAACTTTATTTGTGTACCGTATTTACAAAATTTATGCAGAGTTAATATTAAATTATACATATTTTGTTTGTAGCGCATATAGCCTAGAAGCAGCTAAAGCGCTATATATAATAAATTAAAAAAAAAATTATACAATTGTTGCTATTATTGATATTTATTTTCGATTTATAACTTTTTCTCCTCTTTTTTTGAATATTAATAATTTTTGTTGAAGAATCTTCTAAAAGATATCATTTGTTATTAGCTACAAATGATTAATAATAATAACTATAGCATGCTTTAAGACATAATAAATTTTTCTGTGCCATCTATAATATTATGTTATTGTTATGAGTATAGACATTAGATTTATAAATTCTATCTTTTTCGACAATTAAGAGTTTCTCAGTCGAACATAAAGCTTTACAACTTGTACATTATTGGACTTTATGAACCTGGCTTTTTTAAATGCGATTCGATGATAAAGTTTTTCATTATGTACTTATTGCATAAATAGCTAAGTATTTAGTTTTTCTTGGGCAATTTTTTTTTACTAAACTGTCGTTGAAGTATGAAGTGAGAATAAATTATGACTGATTCTTTCTCCTAGATCTATTTCGCAAATTCTTTTACTTTCAGCCTACAACTCCTACAATATTTTGAAATTTTTAATTAACTTAATAATTTTTTAATATTTGTCATTTTTACAATAACTCGTAGTTCTATCAACCACTAATTAAATAAATATTTAATAAATTTCTCTAAAGATTTTCATTATGAGATAAAACTTTTATTCTAAATCATGAAAGAACCGTTTATTCTAAAACTTTTATTCTAAATCATGAATGCGTTCTTCGAAATGAGTGAAACACAATAAAATTGCACAATTGTGTCTAAACAGATGTTAGGTTGGAAAAAGTCCATTTATTTAAAGAAGTAGATCCTCAAATAAGGTTTAATAAAAAAAAACCCGCGTAGTAATAAGAATTGAACACTATTGCTCTAGACTTTAGAATCTAGATTCCAGAGATATTGATGTCTCATTTTCCGGTTTGTTAGAATTTTCTTGCATAAAGCGTAGCACTGAAAGAGTGGCTAATTTTTATAAAATACTTATCTAATTCATGGGAGGACAAATTTTTTAATCATTAGTGAACTATTGTGGTTTTAATAATGGTAGGTATAAGTGTATACGGAATAAAAACCTCTTATTTTACTTACGACTATTATTTATGTTTGAAAGCGAACCACTTCATTACTCTCTAAGTGCAGTGCTAATTTTTGCAAAAATAATGACATTTTATCAAAGAAAAACATATTTGCAGTAACTGAAATTTATATCGTTTGTCTTTATTATTTTTTCGTAAATTACTTATATTAAAAATAAGTTATTAAACATGTTTAGAATAAGAAACTTACGGTCCTTTACCAATTAAGTAAAGACTCAGTGTTTAATTTACACATTTATTTACTGAAAATAAAAAAGTAAATACAAGTATGCAATTCGAAATTAATCACACAAATCAAATTTTAAATTCCGACTTAGTGTTAATTTTTCCTAACTTTACTAAATTTTGCACTAATTAATAAAATAATTTTACATTTATATAGAGCAACTAGAATTTACAAATTTTTTGAAACATACTATGAGAAAAAGACTTACTAATTGACATGTATTATTAAATGGCATACTAACAGTTTGATTTACCAGCGTCACCACCATATATCTTGAAAATAAGTACTCTTTGAATTTTTTATTACAATTTTGTATTATACACGAGATACGATTTGTAGTAGGTATTTCGTTAGTAAAACTAATTTTTCAGCAATCTATATACGCTTTTCGAATAACTAAGTCGTACTAACTTGGCTTTCTGTCTCAAATAATTATGTTTTCACTTACACAAGATGGGAACTACTAACCCTTTCACATTTAACAATTATTTAAAATGATGATGTAGTATTCGATTATAGATTATGTACAAGTCAAAATTAATTGATGAATTACCAGACAACAAATATATTTATTTGGAAAACTAAATTAATTTATAACCAAGCGTCATTTAGATAAATTAGTTATTATCCCAAAACGATATTTTGTAAATGCCAATATACTCTAAAAACATCAATCTACTGGGTACAAAATAATAATAGTAATGTTAAACATCATTTTAATAAAATATACCTACATTCTATAAACTTTCAGTTCGAAACTACCTTGAAACATAAATGAAGTGAATTAGTTCACCAATGTAGAATTGTAGTCAAGTTCCTTAGTTATTAATTTTACAAGATAATAAATACAGTTTTGGTTAAGTTTGATAAGTTACCTGTGTACATATAACGTATAATTTGTTTGACTAAATAGTTTGTCTTCCAGTTACTGACAATTTCGCAGTATGTTTGTATGATTTTCTAAAGATCAAGAGAATTTACGCCATCAGTCACATATTGCGTATTCAGTTGGAATAGAGCAATAACTACAACAATTTATAAAATGATATAAAAAATTTAAAAATCAAATCAAGTAATCAGATGCAATAGAAACTACTCAAGTACTTCAATATGTATTTAATAATATGTTTAAAGGATGGTTAACTATAAAATATAAATGGTTACGTTTTTACCGTCTACTATTAAAGATAAACTTTTAAATTTTACAAGGATTGATATGTAAAAGCACACTTGAAAGAGATAGAGTGATAAAATAGTATATTGTACAATAAGTGTGGGAAATTGTCGATTGCCCACGAAAGCGAAGTTGAGCGCATGAACGTAGTGAGTGCGTTCATTTGCTTGAGTGGGCAATCGACAATCCCACACGAGTTGCACATACTATTTTTATTACGAATTTCACATAATTTTTTCTATTATTATCACCAGAGATGGGAAGAAAAGGTCCCTAATAGAGTCGCCATATAAAATATTTTGTACTGGAAAGCTACGAATAAAACTGGCGGGCTGTCATAAAACGTAAAAATATTATCAATCGTTTTAAAAATCAGTTTTACGACGTTTTACAATTAATACCACATCGTTAATGTTATTTTGTGTCTGTTTGTGTTTTTTAATTGCCAATATTATGAATCATTTTGCTTGTTATATGTACATACAGTGAATTTCGGTTATAACGACGATGAAGGGACCACTATAATTCCGTCGCTATATCCGGAAGTCGCTATATTTATAGGTAGAAAAAAAAGAAAATAAGTAAGGAAAAAAAAATTATTGCCAGACAATAAGGCCGCACATTTCGCATATATCACCTAATGTCTACTTAATAATACTATACACATTTTACACATGGGTATTTTTAAAAAAATCTGTAATATTACATTGTTTTAGTTTAGATTTCTGTGCTAACATACGATGTAAGGTGTGTTCCATTTTCATAACTCTTTCGATGTCTATATTGTCTTGGCCTTCACCAAATAAATAATATCTCTTAAGTATTGTTACAGCGCACAACGCATCCTTAGTTGTAGGAATCTCATCCACATTGCAATCTTCTTCCTCTTCTTCATCGTCCTCGTCTAGTGTTAATGATGGAATCACGCTTTCAATAATTTCATTATCAGTTAGGTTACTAGTGGTGATAACTTGATTGTCAATGTTAACGAAGGTTTGCCAATCCGCAACGTTTGTTCCCACTGACGACATTGTAGCCAAGTGTGCCAATGGTATATTGTCCAACTCATCGTCAGAATCTTCATCAGTTGTTAAAGTATTTGAAGATTTACAAAATCCGGCATGTACAAAACATTTTTTAATTGTTTCCGTAGTTACTCGTGCCCATGCTGTCGTTATCATTTCAATGGCATCCAGAAGATTAACCGAAAATAGGGTATTTTTTTCTATTGCGTTTATCATTTTCTGTACTAGAATCTTGAGATAATGGCTTTTAAGAGTTTTAATTATTCCTTGGTCAATGGGCTGAATCACTGATGTAGTATTTGGTGGTAGAAATGCTAGTTTTATATTGTTCAAATTATCAATTTGAGGATGAGCCGGACAATTGTCAACAAATAAAATGATCTCCTTTTTGTCTTTTCTTAGATCAGAGTCCCATTTACGTAAAACTTTTTCGAAAATCTCTGATGTCATCCAGGCTCTTTTGTTCGCTTCATAATCAATCGGTAAAGTTTTGACACTTTTGAAACATCTAGGTTTTCTCGTCTTGCCTATAACTAATAATTTCCGTTTTTCTCCAGCCATACTTGACGCAGCAAGCACGGTAATTCTATCTTTTGACAGTTTCCCACCTATGCATTTTTCTCCTTTAAACTTTAATGTCCTTTCAGGAGTCAGCTTGAAAAACAAATCCGTCTCGTCAGCATTCCATATTTGACTGTCAGTATATTCCTCAGTTAGTTTCGGTAAAACTGTTTTTAGCCAATTATCACAGTCACTTTTCGATACACTGGCTGCTTCTCCACAAACTTTACCGACTACAATATCGTGACGTTGGCGAAATCGGTATATCCAGCTTTCAAAACATTCAAAGTTCGTTTTTTCAATAATTCTGGCAAAATGATTTGCTTTTTCTTGTAACAGCCGACCGCTTACAGGAACGTTTTGGCTTCTTTGATCTTTGAACCACATTAGAAGAGTACTTTCAACATCTTGATGTGTTGGATTGCGATTTTTTTTATTTTTAAGGATTTTGATTCAAAACACTCTATTATTTTAGAGCGGTTTTTCCACATTGTTGATATTGTAGAATGTGAAACTTTGAATTCTTTGCACAGATCAACCTTGCTTTCACCATTTTTAGTCTCGAAATAATATCCACTTTTTCTTTAACAGTAAACGTACGTCTAATAGGAGCCATAATAAACACACAAATTAAGAAGTTAACACACCGAAAATTACTGAGTAACTGATTCTTAGATTTAACCGATTTAACTAAATATTTATAAACAAAAGCGTACTGTTAGAAAAAAAATACAACTATTTACTGACCATCTGTGGATGTAAACAAAAGATTAGAAAGTTTTATGATTCTATGAATGGACGGAATGAATCTTTGTCTGTTTGTTTGTTGACTCGGTCGCAATATCCGGATGGGATTTCTAGGAATTTGTAACAAATGGTTCAATAAAACTAGTCGCTATACCCGAAATCGTCGTTATATCCGAAGTCGTTATAGCCAGATTATTTTCCTACAAAAATGTACTTTAAATTTAAGGGACTTAAATATTACGTCGCTATAATCAAAAGGTCGTTACAACCGAAGTCGTTATAAATGAAATTCATTGTACATATCTTTATATTTTTCTAATGCAAAAACAAAACCATGTTCAATCTTGTGAGCGACCTACTAGAGTGATACAATCTACTAATACAATCAATTTTTTGTTTACATTAAAGCAGGTATAAAGAAGGTGAAATATAGATATTATTTAAATAATCATAAAGGAAATAGAGATATTGTTTAGGTACATTATAAATGTTTTGAATTCGTCTAAATTAATTTCTATTAGAGTCGACCACTTATTTATGCAACATTAATATTTTTAAATTATTTTTAAAATTAAAATTATATATTAAATTATGAAAAATGGGTAATTTTTTATTTTTACTGATTTGTTCTTTAAAGCTTCCTTAGGCTAGTCATCAAATCCAGGGGAAAATCCTCAGCCTTGTAATAAAATTTATAGCCCCCCAATTCAAAATATTTTATATGGCGATTCTGTTAGGGATCACTGTTCTCCCAAGTCTAATTATCACTATTTTTGACATTTTTATTACTTTTTAAAATAATATTTTTAAGTGTTCGTTTTTTTTTTTCTGAATTAATTATCGTTTAAATTATTTTGTTGGTGGTTTCTATAGAAATAATTATGAAATATTTATTAAATGAAAAATTAAGAGGCGGCTTTGCGTGTTTTGATTAAGTTTTGCGTGTTTTACTGTCAATTTGCGTGTGGAAAGTTACTTTTCACACACAAAAAAGTATGCGCGAAGAGTACAGTGGGCAAACAGCTATTTTGCGTACAGAAATATGTGCGCCAAGTTAGTACTTCTCCCGCATGAGTAATCAAAAACCACATACATATGTTGTAACCGTAAAATCGATATTGTTTTTTATTTTACTGATGTATTATGACTCTTGATCTTGGCTTCCTCCTATAATGTGCGATCTTGATATTTATAGTATCACAAAAATCCTACAGTCTTGCGTTTCTGGAATTATATTAACATATTAAAATTTAGCCATTTTTCTAAAAACATAATTAACATTTTCTGATAATAAAGGGAACATTAGGAGTTATAAGTCATCAGGAAAAAATAAAATGAAAGATTAATTTAAAAATCGCGCTACCGGTTTCGGAAGAACATATGCTTCCGTCTTCAGGCATTCGGTTTAATTAAAATTAAAAAATAAAAAATATAAAAATACAATGCATATTTATAAAATTATTGGTAAACAAACAAATAATTGGAAACAAAAACATCCAATTACTTACATGGAAAAATATGTCACAAAATAGTATGTTACGTGATTGAAGTTGCAAGTTGCACATTACATACGAGCGAAAAAGTTACGCAAAATCCGAGTAGCGGCGAGTGCGTAATTGCGCGAGTGTGTAATATGCCTTACAACCGAGTTACGTACTATACTTTATCTACGACTAAGATGAATTTCACAATAAACGACAAAAATTTGGTAGAAACCTACAAATACCAATACATTAAAATTATGTAGTATTTGAAATTTATTTAAAAAAAAAACGTCTACGACCAGTTGCTAGGTAAAATTTTTGTACAGATTCTAACATAATATGTATCATGCATATCACTGTATAATATATAATAATTATAAGAATTTATAAAAGTGTAGTAGGCGTTGTTATTTTTAGCATACTGTGTGAGTTTTTCGAGAGTTGCCATTTTTATTACAGCCAATCCGTTGATTTAATCGAAAAATTTTTCAAATAAGAGTTGTAGATATCGACGGGGGCAACCGATTGCTATAGTCAGGAACTTTATAGCTCTTATGATTTTCGAGCTATGATACAAACTTATAGATTTTTAAATGGGGCTATATATTAATTTTTAGATAAAACTGATCTAATGCATTAATTAACAACATAAATGAGCAAAACAAATTTTTTTACCAAAGTTTAATTTTTTAATGTTTTTTTTTTTTAATTTATCAGTTAGGCGGTAAAAATATGCATATGTACTTGAGGCTTCTTTAACCGATAGTGTTTTTCTTGGTTACATTTCCATTACAACCAAGAAAAGAACCTTTTCCAGTACCATTTCTATTATAAAAATTTGGTTGTAATAGAAATGGCAACTCTCAAAAAACTCACATGGTATATGCGTGTAAAGGGCCATTTTCTGTACACCTGGATATGTGGCTGTATGTAAAACGTAGCTTACTTACAAGGAGATGCACCCAGAGTGAAATTCGGGATTTTGATGAAACTTCGCTGGTGTGTAGAATAGGCAAAAATAAGGGACCCGTATTTTTTTTTATCGGCCATCGTCCATGTTTACGGGGTGAAAGCAGCCCCTATAGTTGGGAGTTTAAATTTATTACGAGGCACCTGAACAGTGAGCGAAAGACATTGCTTTTTTTGAGCATTCATTATCACAAGCACATCAGAGAACTTGAACTTTCGCAGAAATAGTTATAAAATATATCGAATATAAGTAAACATATATACACATGGCTAAATTACCAATTAAGTTAGTACTGAAAAATACATGAATTATTATCGGAAAGTAAAAATTTACATTTTTATGATGAAAATCAACATAAAGATAAAAAAATATAGAACGTATTTGCAATCAATAATAATGCAATATAACCAACCCTATTTTTTTCTGATGCTCTTTCTATTTATGATGGCAAAAATTTGATACCTTGAACCATTCAGCAGGCTGTACAAGAAAATTTACCCCCATTTCACCCCTCCAGCCCCTCTTATGAATCCGGCCCTGGTTTAACCTATACAGGTGAATAGGTTTTTCAAAGAGTAACATTTCATCAATTTAAAGTTTTTTCTCTATCTCTTATAGTTTTCGATATATCTTAAGAAATACGATTTGAACCCCCAACTATAGGGGCTGCTTTCACCCCGTAAACGTGGAAGATGGCCGATAAAAAAAAATACGTGTCCCCTATTTTTGCCTATTCTACACATCAGCGAAGTTTCATCAAAATCCCGAATTTCACTCTGGGTGCATCTCCTTGTTAAATAGTATTTTGTACAATAGACAAGCAATTTCATGGTAATTTTTTTTATATAAAATTGAAATTAAAATTTAAAAATTTAAAGACTTGAAAGCATTGTTGTAGAAAAGAAAAATACGACAACAATGTTTTCAAGTTTTAAATTTTTAAATTTTAATTTAAATTTTATTTAAAAAAAAAATTTGGTGACATATTTTTCCATGTAAGTAAATGCACGTTTTTGACAATTATTATTATTTGTTTGTTTACCAATAATTTTATAAATATGCATTGTATTTTTATATTTTTTATTTTTTAATTTTAATTAAAGAGAATGCCTGAAGACGGAAGCATATGTTCTTCCGAAACCGGTAGCGCGATTTTTAAATTAATCTTTCATTTTATTTTTTCCTGATGACTTATAACTCGTAATGTTCCCTTTATTACTATTACAGTCATCTAAACCTTTATATTTATAATTTTCTAATAAGTTCGTTATAATTGTGTAGCCTAAAAATTCTTGTCACCTCAACTGACCGGAGCCAGGTTCAGATTTTATTAAGAAGGATTTTGTCATATAGTTGAACAATTATTTTATATATATTTTAAAAAATATTTTATTTTTTTTTAAATATTAACTATTTGAAAAATCTCTAACAATATTCATATTTTGGCAACTGTCTTTCTTTGGTATTAGTCTTGTTTATTTGAGTGTTACAGTTAGTACCTAGTGGGTCTGCAAACATATCTTTAATTCGTTATTATTGGTAGCTCGTACGTGGCTTTGTTCTTATTTTTGTATTACAAAAGGCGTCACATTACAAAAGTATTGAATCATTTAGAAATCTACATGCAAAAACCCTTGTTGAATTTAAAATTTTATTTCTATACCAGTATTACCGATATTTAAACCTATTAAGAGGGACCACTAGTGTGACCGCCTGAAAAAAAGGTGATATTTGGGAATTTTTTTTTAAAGAAAATTACTGTATGGAATGTTTTAATATTTTAATGATATATTCGCTGATATATAATAAGTTCATGATAAAATTTTTGGACCAAAAAATTGAAAATTCAGTGAGTTATTCGCGATCTCTCAAGGCTTCAAAAAAAAAAGTTTCCCCACTGCTGTAGTAATAGCGACCTTCAGAGTACCTGAAATCAAAAAAACCAAAAAGCATATTAAACTAGAAGGTATTGCCAATGCCGTGAACTTCAATCTAAAGAAAAAAGTTGAAATTTAACAAAATGGCGGAGTTTTTTAAAAAAAGTTTTAAATTTTGTGCGAAAATTTGATGATTTTTTATCTGCAAAAATTACATTTTTTATTCGATCGAAAAACTGAAGGTTCATGGCACGAAGAAACATATATAAAAGAAGCCGTAATAAGAATCAAATCGATCGGATGATTTATTTTCGAGTCATAACTGCAGCAAATTTGAAAAATGTAGTTTTTCTTTACTTTACCTTTTAGTTTTAATCACTGAGAATTTTTACTAAAATTATTTACGATGTACTCACTGTAACGGTCATAGTAAAACTAGATGAGTCGTTTAAATACGCCAGGGTATAGCTTCTCCACAACATGTGACTGCCACGTCCAGAGGATATGCACTTGAAATTTTAGTATTTTTAAAGGTATAGACTATCGAAACATGCAAAAAAAATATTCAATTTTTTTTCAAAATGTCACACTAGTGGCCCCCCTTAATTAAACCTATCTTTAGTTTTAAATTTTAATTATTATTCGTTAGTACCACTACCATAAATAGTTATTATTCTTTTTAAAAATTATTATTCTTTAGCACCACTACCATAAATATTTTCGTTCCTAAGCCCACACTCAACCCTAATGGGTACTTAACATAAGTAAAGTATAATGAAACTCTGGTGTAGTGGTTGCCACATAATCCTATTAAGGGTTTGGCTAAATTAGAATTTCAACTGTGTTATAACTTTTAGCGGAACGTGATGCTAACCATTAAATAAAAAAATTGCTAATATTATTATCATTTATTTTTTTAAAATTCATTTACATTTCCTTAATCCTTACTGTACTAAGATTATGTCTAATTTTAAAATAGGTGATTATTTTACGTTGCCTTTGATTTTTTTCATTGTTTAGTTTCAAATTTAATATCTTCTTACTCTATTATATATTTCAAAATATAATTTTTAAAAAGTGGAAAATTTGCGAAAATATGCATATTTATGCAGAAAACTTGCGAATATATTTCTTAAGTATACAAAATATGCAAATTTTAATTAGTCTTAATCAGTTCGAAAAGTAGTAATTCGGATACATTCGAAGTTGTACGATATATTATTCTGTATATTCTATAGATACCCGTATTCGCTAATAAGAATCAGAAAATAAAGTTATATTTGATAAAAAGAATTCAAAAAACCTACTTATTTTGTCAATAAACATATTAAGTTTATGTAGGTGACTAATGTTTTCTCTATATTCATTAAATTGCTTTCCGAGTATCAACTTCCAATTCTAATTTAGCAAGTTAATGTTATCTATCAGATTATATTCCTATTTTGAGAAATTACCTTAATAAGTTATATATTTGTTATTATTGCTTCAACTTAAACTATTTAATATATCAGAACTTTATAATAAACTTTCGGATATATATAACCTTGATCTTTTACTTGATTTATGAAACATATTCTAATCGGTAGTATCAAAATTCTAACATCCAATGTTAGATTTAAATACTCAAAACATTTGGAAAATTTGGACAATTATTAAAATTAATTGATTAACTAAATTAGTTAGCATAATTTTAACTTTTGCCTACTATAGCAAGTAAATAAACAGAAACTTAATATCAAAGGTAGTTAATTAGTTTAAAATAAATTAACACCGATTTAATTAACAAGTTGAATTAGTTGGTGTCATTCTTAAAATAACTCTATGTGGTATTACTACAATTATGTTTTCTAATTAAATGTATAGGGAGGTCCGGAATTACTTGTCCGTTAATAATAACAGGTGAAAATTTTTCCATTTTTCTTTTCAAGAAACACTTACCTAAGCATATGTTTTTTGTGTTTCCTACTACACGTTCTGGAAAGTATAATACCATTCAGTTAGCATTAGATATAATAACGACTCATTTGAAAGTTAGTGTTTGTAAAATTTGCATATGTTCACTAAAACTCTTAGGTTTACTGTAATTTTGGTTTAATGAATAGGGTGAATGCGGGAGAGATGCCGCACATTTTGAAAACACTTGATAATTCTTAAATTATTTATACATAATTTTAAATTTTGAATTATAGAGGATTCATAATTAACATTTTTGTAGAGCCAGCAAAGCGGCGTCTCTCCCACACCTAAGGAGAGACGCTGCCTAGTTCACATTAAAAATTTTGCATTTTATACACATCTCCATACATGATGCATGCCATATGTAACCATTTTTGGCACTTTATACATCTTAACCAGTCAACTTTTTATTTGTTTCTGAGTACTTTTCAAAACATTCAATACATAGGCAATCATCGTTATTTTCGTTATCTTTACTAATATGAGAGCTCTTCCTGATCCATTAATGAATCTTTTATATTTACGTGGCATAATTTACAGTCCAAAAAAGAAAAATGCATAATTAAGGTGGGAGTCTATGTATTTAATATGTAATATGATGCAGCATCTATACCAACTTTAAATGCGGCATCTCTCCTTTTTGTTGGGATAGATGCCGCATGTTGCTACAGCAAGCATAGTGCGGAATTCTAACCTAAAATTTCATACAGTACTTTTAAAATATACATAAATTAATACTATGAGGCCCGAGCACTTTCATAGTAAACTTCCTCGGAAGCCGGCAATATTTAAAAAACTTTATATAAACAAATACATATCATAAAATGATTCGAACACTAAATAGATTCAACACAGTTCACCATGTATGTGTAAAACTGTAAAGATACGTAAACATCATACCTACAAACTACATATACACTGACATTCAATTTTATTTAAAAATATAAATTATATTTTTTATGTATATTTTGTTTACCTTAAAATTTTTTATACATAGAAACCAAAAGAGTAGTGTGTATTGGTATGTATTTGTGTGAGTAGGAACACATCCGTGTGATGAATGATGATAAACATTGCACACATAATGCGTAAGTAACTAATCAATTAATCATTGATCGCGGTCGGCCTCTGGGGATGTTTCGTTTGGTTTCGGATGCCGAAGTCTTGGGACTGAAAGTCTTAATAACAAAACTCATTTTCATTAAAACAATGAAATATGCATTCTTTGATTCTAATGAATTAAATGCTTGATAAAATATTATGTTGAAAAACTTACTTTTCAATAATAAAAAGTTGGATAATTACTAAACTGATGGACTAGTCATAAATGTTACCGTATACAGCTTAAATAAATAACTTATTTCAAGCATATAATCCATTAATAGCGCTATCTATCCATTAACGGACGAACAGTGGCTACTGAGGCATCTCCCCCGCCGTGGCATCTCTCCCGCACTTACCCTAATTAGTTATATTTTTTTGTTTTTTGAGGTTTATTATGAACCAAATTTTGTTAAAAAATAGTTTTTAGACCAAAACACCTAACAGAAGTTTATTATTTTTGATGGGGCTACTGGTACATAAAAAAGGGCATTTTCTAGTAACCGTCATAGTGACGGTTATTGGGGTAACAAATTGTATTTTAAAATACCCCTGTCGCAGCATCTGCATAACATAGCGAATTTCCAAATCTTGGGCACTGGCGGATCTCATCTAAGACCTGTACCTATTTAAAATAGTTTAGCTTTCTAAGAGTAAAAGAATTTTTAAAATCGGCTGGGTAATTAGTTTTGGTATTTTTGGGGACCCAAGAACCCGAACGAATTTTGTGCAGCATAGTTGTATCCATCTAAAATAATTTACTTCTCTAGCAGTGAGAAATTTTTTAGCATCGGTTCGATAGCTTATTACTGGCGTTTTCGGATCTGCAAGATCCCGGTGGACCTCATTAAAAAATCAGCTCGACCGCATATTCTAAGCGGACTTTATGTAATATATATATATATATATATATATATATATATATATATATATATATATATATATATATATTCAAAACCCGTTATGTAGCATTCTACGCCGCATTTGCATCCGCAGGACAGTTGTGGATCTCAGATAACACAACCTGTACCTATCTAAAATAGTTTACCTCGGTAATAGTAAAAAAGTTTCAAAATCGGTCAGTTATTTTATTTTTGACACTTTTAGGTCCTACTGACACTTCAGACCTTACATAACGTAATCTATATGTATCTAAAATGGCTTAGCTCCCCAACAGTGAAAAAATTTTCAAAATCGGTCTGTTAGTTTATTTTTACCACTTTTGGGTCCCATGGACCCTGGCGGACCCTAAATAACGTAATGTATGTCTATCTAAAATAGCTTAGTTCCCCAACAGTGAAAAAATTTTCAAAATCGGTCGGTTAGTTTATTTTTGACACTTTTGGATCCCATGGACCCTGGCAGACCTTACATAACGTAATCTATATTTATCTAAAATAGTTTAGCTCTGTAACAGTGAAAAAATTTTCAAAATCGGTCGGTTAGTTTATTTTTGACACTTTTGGATCCCATGGACCCTGGCAGACCTTACATAACGTAATCTATATTTATCTAAAATAGTTTAGCTCTGTAACAGTAAAAAAATTTTCAAAATCGGTCAGTTAGTTTATTTTTGACACTTCTGGATCCTATGGACCCTGGCAGACCTTACATAACGGAATCTATATTTATCTAAAACAGTTTAGCTCTGTAACAGTGAAAAAATTTTCAAAATCGATCAGGCAGTTTATTTTTGACACTTTTGGGTCCTATGGACCCAGGCGGACCTTACATAACGTAATCGATATTTATCTAAAATAGTTTAGCTCTGTAACAGTGAAAAAATTTTCAAAATCGGTCAGTTAGTTTATTTTTGACACTTTTGGGTCCTGTGGACCCTGGGGGACCTTACATAATGTATTCTAAATCTATCTAAAATAGTTTAGCTCTGTAACAGTGAATAAATTTTTAAAATTGGTCGTTTAGTTTATTTTTTACAATTATGGGATCAGTAAATCCTGGCGAAACTCATACAAGTCTAGTACTCTAACAGTAAGAAAAGGGTTCTAAGGATCTCATATAACTTATGGCAGTCCGTAAGCTTCTTGCGGACATCATTTAATTAATTAATTCAAATACTTTAACTTACTAACTGTGAAAAAATTTTTAAAATTGATTGGTTAATTAATTTCTGGCCTTTTTAGGTCCCGAAAACCTTGACCTCACATAAAATACCTTAAATCCATTTGAAATGGTTTAATTTTTTAACATTATTAATTATTAGTGAAAAAATTTTCAAAATCGATTCAAAATATTTTCCGTACATACATATGTACATTGTACATATTTTGTTTTGTTTCATATATAATATTATATCATAACATTATCTTCAATTTCTTGTTTACTTAAAAATTCAATAAAAAAAAAAAAAAAATTCTTCATTACATTAGCTTAGAAAATCTGTTTAATTTACATTTTTTAACATGAGATAGAACCATGCTAATTATATAATGCAATAAATGAGAAACAAAACTCTATACATGTATGTGTGTTATAGCACATATATGTGAACAGTCTTCACTTGTTCTCACAAAATTCTTTAATAAAAAAGTGAAATATTTTTATACTTCATAAAGAACTGAGATATAAATATAAATTACTTATTAGACTAACAAAGAAAGAATAAAAGTGAAAATTTACATTTTCTCGAAAAATACTTAAAATAGAAAGAAAATTATAAGAATATTTTCTTCATAATTTTTTTTTTCCTTTTCAACGATGTAAAAATCGAACTGCCTTATAATAGGATCGAATGATAAAAAATGGCCAGAAAACCTACTTCTGAATCTAATTCAGAATCCAGTCCGCATACAAAATTTCATAAGCGTTAGACGTTTCGTTCGAGAGTTATCGTGGGAACACATAAATATATATATATATATATATATATATATATATATATATATATATATATATATATATATATATATATATATATATATAAATTTTAGTGAATATCATTTTCGTATTCTAGGGACTTCAAAACAGATTTCTGCCATAGTCCCGGACTCAGATTGCGTCATGAGACCTACTGTAATAGCTGAATTTCGAGTTTTCGAAATTCGCTAAAAGGATACATATTCTCCTATGTTTTACACACTAAAATTTTAAAATCTGGATTGCATTCACAACAATACGATAAAGCTACTGGCCAGTACCCGTCATCATTTTCTGTAACAATTAAATTTTAGTAGTCCTTGTAAGTTAATGTCGGATACTGGTACCCTATAGTAACGGTTTTTGGTACCGTCTTTTTTATACGTAAATTTAAATATAAAAAATACAGTAATGTAGATTAAATAAATGCTTTTGATATGCTATTCGTTAAACAAATGCCGATTTTTATCATAGTCAAACAATTTCGTATATCACAGATAACTGTCAGACCACATTGTCAGATAAATTAAAAGTATCCCATATTATGCTAAAAGTGTCTCCACAATTATTTTAAGCAACAAAGAAGACGAGAACATGGTAAAGTGGATGATACATTTGAATGAAACTGTGATCCTTGATTGCTAGACAGTAGCCAACTAATAATCCAAAACTTAAGAAAATCCATTTACTCATGATCCACCTGGACGAAAATGGTTCCTGTCTTTTTGCAATAGACATTCGGAGTTATCTAAGCGATTATCTCAAAATTTAAGAAAATCGAGGGCTTCAGTAGCATAAAATATCAAAAACTGGCATAAGGAAATTGAAGAATATTTTAAGAAAGAAGAATTTATAGAAATTTTGAAAGATACAGAGCGTCTGATGGAATTATGATGGATCAGTATCTTTTTGAGCCCGACTAATAACTATGTAATTGTATAGAAAGGACAAAAATCAGTACATAATGTTATTAATTCCAATGAAAAAGAATGTACAAAAACAGCATTTATGGATATTATTGATAATGCTTCAGAAGAATTAGCATCACGGATGGTTGTACTAAAAAGAATTCTGACAGAATCAGTTCAATGAAAATCTAAGCAATATATCTGCAGGAATTGTAGAAAGGAAATAACGGAATTAATCCCTTTAGGACTAATGACGAGCTCAGTTCGTCATACTAATTTTTAGAAAAAATTCAACTGAAGAGTGTGCATTGCCTTACATCGGTAACTGTAGGCTGTATAGTAAAGAGCGGTCATATTGTAAATAAATTAAGCGAAACCTACCAAACTTTCAATTATACTTATGGAGATATTAAATTTTTTATCTAAAAGATTGGAATATACGGCGGTACTAAAAGAGTTAAATAATTTTTTTTTTTTTTGAGAAAGCTTTATCCTTAAGTATTTTAATTATATAGCTCAGTTATTTAAGATTAATCATATTCTAAAGAATGACGGATAGTGGGTCTCTCCTCTGACGGATACTGGAACATCGTTAATTTTTTATTGACGGGTACCGGTACACCACACTTTTTCCTTTATTTTATTTTTATTAATATATTTATTATAAAAATATTCAAATAAATTAAAAATATTCCCGAAAGATCATAAAATTCTCTTTCGTTTTAGCTTTACTGTTGGTTATTTCGTATAATTAAGAACGAAAAAAATTAATGTAAAATCCTGCTCATGTCTTAACATGACGGCTCTACTGGTGCTCTTACCTTAGATCTTTTAAATATAGCAGAAAATTTACCTTTTTAGATTCTTTGTACCTAACTTATAGGAAATTTGCGGATCTGATTTATAATAATTAAAGAAAAAATATCTATATTGTATAAGTACTGGCTTAAACGCTTTCTATTTTTTATTTTATATCAATTTTTCTTAAATAGGTACTATTGTAGTTGATAGAATATATAGTGAGTGAATAATGGGCTTATTACAGTTAACTATCCTAATGCCGGGTGGAGTCCTAAACGGACCCCGCGCACACATATTTTGAGATTACCCATGGCCGTCTATCGTCTGCGGTCTGCTGAGACGGCCACGAATTCCTCTATATAATTTACATTTGTCCTATGAGTCTGTACGTGTTCCAGCATTGGTAATGATAAATAGTTAACCAAAGTAACAAAAAAAAATTTTTAACCTTTTGGTCCCTGGCGACCCCATCCGCTTTAATCTGTTATTTTTTCACCCGGTGCGGTGTTAGGAGAATTAATAACAAAAATTTCTTAAATACAAAATCGAACTAAGGAAAGAAAGCATGTTTAATCACTAAATTAATAACCACACATATATTTTCCATAGATAAAAAAATAAGTGCCTGATCATCTCGTTAAAAAAGTTGGTTAAACTTGGATTATAATACAGTATAACCGAAACGAGAATCATATTATTGAAAAACACAAATATAAAATTTAAACTCTTTTAATAAAAATTTCACTTTAGAAAAAAATCATGAAAAGTATTAATATAGATATTGAAAATAAATAATAAAATATATACAAAGATTATTTTAAAAACTGGAATTTTACAACAATAAATGCCAGCTGAGAAATAAGCATGTAAAAAATTAAATCAAATAAATATTTTTATAACCAATTAAAATCTGACTAGATCGATTAAGCTATATCAGTTTTCAGTAGATAGCAGTACGGCCACGAACTTTTCCATCTTATTCCGGAATTTATTTTCTATCTTGCATTATTCTTAGCCATCTCGATTAGAGTTGCGACACTTTCGATCAGTGAATGCAGCGGTGAGAGATTTAGAATGACATCCATGGCTGCTGTGGAGTTGGTAGTTGATATGTAGCTCGTATATAAAATTGGCATATTTTAGCTTCGTTTGTCCATTCAAAAATATGACTATTTCAGTAAAATTCTTGTTTGGGTATGCCATGGTAGCTTTCATTTCGTTTGCATGGCATACATGGCAGAACATTTTTGTGACATTTAATTACGTCTCAATAAAAGAAAAACACGGTCAAGAAAAGTCCATTTTCTTTTCCTTGAGTTCTTATTTAAGCTAGCTGAGTCATCCTGTATTTTCAGTAATACTTCGCTAACGCATAGGATATGATTATGTTGTATTAGATCTAATCAATGGAATTTTTTATTAAGAATAAACAGAATAAACTGAAGCTAACGAAAATATTCAATTTTATAACAAAGTACAAATTTTAATGAAAATGAAAATTTTTATAAGCTTTCATTCGTGGACATGTGTTGTACGTAAGTAGTCGTATTACGTAGTAGAACTCGGTCTCACAAAATCAATAATTTATTAAAATTAGTTCGAAACAACGTAAAAAGTTTGAAATAATTTATAACTTTATTAATTTTTTACTCGTATATATTAGACATTATTTACCTTATAAATTATTCATTTAAAATCACTTCGATTTTAATTAACATTTTTCGTTTTTACAGTTAATATTATATTAGCCATGTCCCTAGAGTTAAGATCGGATAATTAATTTAGAAGCTTATAGCATTCTATAAAGCTGTAGTTATAAAGGACACTTGCACACGAGTCTAATGTAAGCATATGCACACTTGCACAAGTTGTTAAAAAATACACTTATATTTAGTGGTTGTATAAAAAGATCTGTAAAACAAAATCTATATGGACTTTGATTATATAGTACCTAGATAACCTCTAATTACAAATTCAGTGTAACAACTTACACACGCATGCAAGCGTCCTACATGACAACAGCCTATTAATTTAAAAAAAAAAATCCACATAAATAAATTTCTTGTGGAAAAATATTAATATATACAGTGGTCGGAAAAATTTTAGGTTTATTTTAGGAATTTTTGTTAATTTTTAAAGAAATTTACTAACAATCGCTATAGATAGTAACCGATGTAACAACACTCGTTTGTAACCATGAAGTAAGGGAGACACAGCAACTATCTCTATCATGAAATCTGCAGTATGGCTTTTTGTGTACCTTAGGCTTGTAGGTAGTCAGTGTCTCAGTAGCAGTCGCTAAGTGTAAGTCAGTCAAACAACAATGTATTTGATTGTTGTTAGCATTGTAGAACCCCCACACATAACGTTGTGGTATCATACATATGTATGCGAGCCCGGTCACGTGACTGCAACCTCTATGTTCGATTACGCACACATACACAGTTTAGCGCGCCAATACAAAGTAAACACCGTGCACGTATATAACATACTTATTTTCTATCTCTTACTGGTTACACTGATTCCAGTAGTGGAGAGATATGTATTGTACCTCTGTCCTCTGTGTTTGTAACTTTGACTAATGTATAAACTTCTTTAAATACTGTCTAATAATTGTAAAATAAAATCGTAAATTTGACCAGTTTCACCAATCTTAAACATTTTTAACTGTTCTCATTTGGGAAGATACATCATCATCTTTAAGGGCAAGAAGGTACCGACTTACCACTACCCACAAGATTTACACAAAATATTCCCTAGTGTCTAAATCATTTTTACTCATAAATTGGTTACCTTTGTTTTCATTCCTTCGAAAAAAATAATGTAATATGGGCGCAAGCCAAAAATAATTTTTTTTTACCTACATCTGCATTTATCTTTGTCTATCTTGTATTAATAAATATACGTTTATTCACTCGCTCCTTTAAAAACATAATTACTTTGTTTGGTTGGTAACTATGTAAATAATACAATTTGTGTTCTCCTCACCTCAGTTTCTGGAGGTCTTTTGAGCTCGCGTTCATAATATGTTCCTCAATAAGTTCTCAATTGAAGTACAATTCTTATAGTAAACAGTGTTATATTATTGTACGGTATACAGAGTAGACTTTCGCTTTGCGCAAGTTAATTTACACGGAATAAATTATACGCGATTATCTTTTGACATCACATTATTTTGGATCTTACATTTGCACAATAAGGTTTTGATTATACCTATACAGGTTTTCTTCTTTATCAAATTATTCCCCTTATTCCATTATGACATTACATTTAATACTGCCAATTTTTTCTTCAATTTTTAAATTAAGAAATATATAAATAAGCAAATTTCCTTAGTCAAAATCGTAGGATTTTTTCGATTAGTTGGTTTTTCACAAAATTGCGACGATTTAGAGAAAGAAATTATTATAAAGGCACAAGTTTCAATTAATCGGAAGATCCTACGATGTTTATTAGAAAAACTCATTATCAAGCTACAATTAAGTTTTGGTTTTAAACAATTAAATATAATTTTATTTGCACCTTAGGACTTGTATTTTCGTGTGTATGATAAAGAATATTAATAAATCTTTTAAAAGACAATTGAATTCTTCTTTTAAAAAAAGATTGAGATTATAAATGTACGTGATTTTTTGAACGCAAGGTGATATAATACTTGAAAAATGTTCCACATGTAAATAAATATTAATATCAGAACAAGTTTGGATAAGTTACAACTTTGTAATTTTTATGAAATTTTATAAATTATTCGCATTTTTTTAATTTTCACAATTATTCTCATTAATTTTGATAAAACCATCGGAAATAATTTAGAAGAAAAACTTACTCAAAAACAAAAACTATGAAAATTTTTAAAAGTAAAAATTATAATCGAAATAAGTTTTCCTTTTAACTTTTTCCTCCACTTCAGTTTGTAATACCTATTGAAAGAAACTTACGTTTTTAACGTAAGGATGTGTGAACTTTTATTGCTGTTCGAAAAGTTGTTTAGTTAACTTCAATATTGCAACAGTAGAAAAAGCTCAGTTATGGCGATAAAAGTTTTAGTTTTAATAAGTTTTTCTGATATTTGAAAGTATTCAATTCAACTCTATGGATTATTTGACTTTTAAAGAATAAAATGGGTAGTCTAGGATGGTTATACATATCAAAAATTTTTAAGCAACGTTAACATAAATTATATTGAAAACCTATTATACAGTTGGTTAGTAAATCATAAAATATTTCGAAAACTAGTTACAGAGAAAATTATTTGCAAATTTGCATTTTATATTTAAATTTGATTCTTACCATTTCACTGTAACACAGCTAACAGTTCTTTATTTACAGTCTGTCACACAAGAGCGTCGTCTCCATATTTAAAAGAAAAATCATTATTTCTCAGAAATGAATAAATAGATTTAAGGGGACTACTAGTGTGACCGCCTGAGAAAAAGGTGATTTTTTGGAATTTTTTTAAAGAAAACTACTACTATATGGAATGTTTTAATATTTTAAGAATATATTCGTCGATATATAATAAATTCATGATAAAATTTTTGGACCAAAAAATTGAAAATTCCGTGAGTTATTCGCGATCTTCCAAAGCTCAGAAAAAAAAGTTCCCCCACTGCTGCAGTGATAGCGACCTTTACAGCGCCTGAAATCAAAAAAACCAAAATCCCTATTAAACTAGAAGGTATTGTCCGTGCCGTGAACTTCAATTGCAAAAAAAAAGTTAAAATTTAATAAAATGGCGGAGTTTTTTAAAAAAAGTTTCCAATTTTGCGTGAAAATTTGATGATTTTTGGCCTGCAAAAATTACATTTTTTATTCGATCGGAAAACTGGAGGTTCATGGTACGAAGAAATATATACAAAAGAAGCTGGAATAAGAATCAACTCGATCGGATGATTTGTTTTCGAGTTATAACTGCAGCAAATTTGAAAAATGTAGTTTTTTTTTTAAGTTTACCTTTTAGTTTTAATCACTGAGAAAATTTACTAAAATTATTTACGGTGTACTCACTATAACGGTCATAGTAAAACTAGATGAGTCGTTTAAATGTGCCAGGGTCTAGCTTCTCCACAACATGTGACTGGCAGCCACGTCCAGAAACTCCCGAACTATCAACCTTCATACATTTCTAAATAGCTCAAAGTTAACAATGAAAATCAGGATTCGCTCTTCGGATGGCTGTCATTCAAAAACTATTTGAGATATACACTTGAAATTTTAGTATGTTATTTTTGAAGGTATAGACTATCGAAACATGTAAAAAAAATTTTTTCAATTTTTAAAAAACATCACATTAGTAGTCCTCCTTAAAGTACATTAAAAGCACTATTACGCATTTACTTAGTAAGTTATTCAGACTTCATTATTGTCTACATTTTTTGCATTTGTTGCGGTAACGACTGCCAGAGAGCTCGGATATGGCGGCACACCTGTTTTAATGAAAGACCAAGTATATTTGGCAGAAACCCATGTGTAAAAACACGCTTCATCAGCAAAAATTACATTACTCCAATCACGATTCAATTTTTACATAGCCCACATGCGTCACTTTTTGACATGCTCCGATTTGAGGAAAGATTTCAGCATCATACGCCAAGAAATATTTGCTTCGTTTAGTCGCCTATTTAGAGTCATTATGCTAATATTAACTTTCTTTTTAGCCAATAACTTTTGTTTTTGTCGCAGTGTTAAAAAAGGTTTCCGTTGAATTAACTTGAAAATGGTTTTAACTTCTTTTTCAGAAGACCCTCGTGTTTTTTCTTTCTCGGGAAGATCGCTGACATTTTTCTGACCATTATATCCCAACACCCACTTCCATACGAAGTCTTCTGACTTGTGCGTATATTTAGCAGTAGCTTTATAGGTCATTTTAGATCTTTTACTGACGCACTCATTTTGAAAATGTCGTGTTCTTATCGCAATACAAAGTAGTACTGGCGTCTCAAGCACAAAGCGTAGTAATCTATCGTACCCTTCAACGAATGGTACTATAGAGGAGCCTCCTAATAGTGTTCTCTTTAAACAGTCCACCGGCCGCTCTTGTGTGACAGACTGTATAATTATGCTTTTATAAACAATGCCAGTGTTAATTATTTTACTACGTTTAAGTAAATACCTTACAAATCGTTAAACTGGCATAGATAAATATATCTGAAGCGTGGTAATATTAAAAATTAAAAAACGTAGTTGGACAAAACTGTACAAAGGGAAATCAGACAACCCAAAGACGGTATATATGTATACTATATGTTCTAACAAACATCTCTTAAAAAATAACAACAACCCATTATGATCCAACGAATCAGACATACTCAATACAGTAGGAAAGCCAGATTTATAAATGATTTTTGCCACGGGATTAAAATATATAAAATAATAATGCAACAACATACCCTTTTTATGTGGTGGATAAGGACTGCAAACAAAAATCTCACAAAAAACAAATATTCAAAAACTTCATACATAACTATGAATATAAAATAAATATAAAAAGTATAATTCGCTCCAGATTGTAAAAGCTCTGGTTGCCACAGAAAATACGTAGGGGAAGGTCGCCTAAAGCGGGTACCCCTCTTAAAGCGGGTAAGCGCCTGTATATCGTTGTATCGAATGTTTTTGTCAGGTCGTGTGTATACCGAGATTAACCGAATATCAACCAATGTCAATCAGTTACACTTGAAAGCTTGTGCCGTTTAATGTCCTAGTTAAGCTTCGTAAAATTTTTTTGTTGGTTTTGTTAAAAATTTTGACGATAAATATTCTGTGACTAGTCACAAACCTTTTTGTTTGTAGTCTTTTTGGTATTACCATATTATGTTATCATCATTTGACTTTTAAAGTAGAAAAAGGTAGACATATATCGGCTTTCATTTTGAAATTATTCCAAGTTAACAAAATTAAGTCTTTTTGGGCAAAGCGGGTAGACAAAATAGAAGCATCTTAATAGAAAAAACTGTTGGAAGGGGAAAAAAAAAATAATCTTCTTTTTACGACGGGATGAGGGAAAAAGCTTAAAAAAATATTTCTGTAAAATATTTGTTTATTATTTACAAATATGGAATACCATAAAGTAACGCTCAAATCTATTAATATTTCTGCCTTGTTTGTGGTGATTTTGATGTGGAATCACCTGAAGTAATATATTCCAATGTGGAGGTTGTAAAGAAAGTTACAGTTAATTGTTATGAATTTATTATTTTTGTCTTTTTTCAATTTTTTTTAATTAGTTATTATTATTGTTGAGTTCTATATGATTAAGAAAGTTTATATTAAAATAAAAAGTAGTCAAGTGCGTGTTAGACACGCACCAAGGCAGGATTTCGTAGTATAGTAACAAGAATTCGAGATAAAATAATTTTTGCATTTACTTAAAACGTTGACGGTCATGAGCATCGCACAGCATCAAGTTAAACTGACTAACTGTGACACAACGCTGTACCGTGTCAACAATTCTATAATACCTAAGTGTACTAATTAGGAGTTCCGTCATAGTAGGTTATGATCATCTACGCGTTAATATTAAAATTAACCTATAATTTTTTAATAACCCCATGCGCACACGGAGGACCTTTGTCACCATGACATTTTTGCTACTTCTATCTGTTATATGTGTTAGAAAGAGAGCTAACTCTATTGTGTGCTTCTAACACACAAATTAAATAGGAGTGACAAAAATGTTACGGTAACAAAAGTTCTTCGTGTGCACATGGGCTAATAAGAGTATACAAACCTTTTACCTTGCGCATAAGCTAAAAAAAATTTAATAAGAATACCGAACATTTGCCGATCCCATCCATAAAATGTTTCCAAACTTTCCATTTTTGTTTTCCGTTTTTTTAGGATGCCCACCTTTATACATTATACATATTACCGTACACAGGGATAAATCAGGACAGGCGGATGCATAGGGACAGAATGAGAAATCTTATTTATAAACTTAGTTTAAAAATACTAGACGTAAAAAACATATATCTTCTTTAAATTTTAGTAAAATAATTATTTTTACCAGTAACAATAGACTCAGGGCCGGATCTAGGGGGGTAGAGGGGGAATTCCCCCCCCTCCTTGCAAGCTTTTAGGGGCGCCAAAAACATAAGTTGAGGGGCACCAAAACGGAGAAAATGTTTAAAATTTTTTTGGCGCAGGGATATTTTAGAAATGTTTCCCTGGAAAAGGAACTGATGAGCAAAAAAAGGGTCAACACTGTCCATTTCTGATAGGGGCCAGAAATGATGAGCAAAAAAAAAAGGGCGACACTGTCCATTTCTGATAGGGTCCAGGTGAAAAAGTTTTAAAATATCGCTGCACCAAAATTTCTTATTTTGCATTTTTGCAGCGAAGGGCGCCAATAGGAAAATTTGCCCACCCTCCTCATAACTCTAGGTCCGGCCCTGACTATTCTTACCCGAAAAATAATTATTTTACTAAAATTATAGGTTAATTTTAATATTAACGCGTAGGTGATCATAACCCACTATGACGGAACTTCCAATTAGTTATCCACTTAGGTATTATAGATTTGTTGACACGGTACAGCGTTGTGTCACAATTAGCCAATTTAACTTGATGCTTTGCGATGAATTCTCGAATTCTTGCTGCTGTGCTACGAAATCCTGACTTGGTGCGTGTCTAACACGCACTTGACTACTTTTTTTATATTTTCCTTGACGTTGCCGACAACGACGTTCAACGATAACCCACTTTGTACCAGTTTCCGTTTTTCACCATTTTTCCAGAGGCAAAACACCAAATTGAAATATAACTAATCATCCATATTCGTTCTATCTTTCTAATCTAAGATAACTATATTATGCATATGTCACTATACAGATAACATCGCCAGTTTTATGTTAGAATATTAGGGTCAACAACTGGGCCATACTTTTAGAATTGAGCCTAGTAATTTATCCTCATATTTCAATTATAAAAATCATTCTAAGGTGTTTTATCAATATTTTAAAATAAATTTTAAACAAATATTAACCTGTTCATATATTTTTAATTAAATTTTCATACTTACATGGTGAATATTGCACAGATCTAAACGAGGCGACGTAACGTAAACTTAAACTTAAAATTTTTTTCATTTAGTTAATCTATTCTATACTTTTTCAATTGCTATTTATTGGGCACAGAATAAATTACTTTAAATTAAGAATTTATTTTTTTTCTTATTCAAAATAATTATATTTGTTTGACAAAAATATTATTTAATAAATAATTAAAACCCAAATTAATTATAAACACCAGAAAATAATTTTTGCCACTTAACCATTATTTCCTTTTGAAATTCTAAATCACCAAATGACATTTTGGTACATATGTTAGTTTGTTGCAGCGTTGATATGTGGATAAGTAATTATCACAAATATGGAAAGATGCCTCTGTGTCTATTAAAATAAGTTATTAGACAAAGATAACAATTTTTAGAATCTGCCGCATTATTAATAATTTTAAGATAATTTTAAGAAAAAACAGCGAAAGAAAGAGATAAATATATATATATATATATATATATATATATATATATATATATATATATATATATATATATATATATATATATATATATATATATATGCTTCTATAAAATAGAAAAAGAAAGAGAAAAAATGTCTTTTTATTGCAATTTGGTTGTTAATTTAATATCACAAGTAAACATTGGTTGCGCATTGGAGTCATATATTTTTTTTTATTTTGTTAATAAAAAATAATTGCTGTAAAATAACAGAAAAACCGAACTAATTTTTAATAAATTGATGACAGTTCATTCAGTTATTGAACAATTTGCATTTTTTTAAGTGTTGCTCTTTAAATTTGTTAATTTGTATTGAAAAAAACAGTCCCTCAATTCAAAAAAAATGTGGGCGTCTTAGTCAAATACAAATGCGCATGTCTGTGACAGAAAACGCAATATTATAAGGTATTTCGAAGCTTGCTAGGGCTCCGAAATCCTAAAAATAATAACAGTATTTAAATACATAATGTACTTACCCGCTTTGCCCAAAGGGGGCTACCCTCTTTAGGATACCTATACGGGCAAAGCGGGTTTTTGCAGAGGTTTTGTATTTTCTTTATTAAAAATAAATATCCTATAAACATTTCTTAAGCGAAGTTTCATTTTAAAGTTCGTCAAAAAGGGGTTAGGTGATTTGGTTAGATAATTGAAGGATAAAGTTTTGGAGAAAAATCACCAACATTTACTAATAAAAATTAAGTATTTATTTGCGACGTTTCGAAAACATTAAATTTTAATCATCAGGCAAGTATTTTGTTTTGAAAAAAATAAATACATAAAATAATTTTTAAGAAAATTAAAAAGAAAATGAATATATGCAAAGTTAAATACTTACATGTGCTAGAGATTGTCATAATTAAACACAGAAAAATACACATGAAATCAAAATGATAAAATTAGAAACAAAAAATATAATGTCGTCAATATAAAAACAAAAGTTAAATTGTTAAAAATTATAAAATTTATAAAATTTTTTTGAATATTGTAATATAATTAAGATGAACATTTTTGATGTATTGAATACAAAGCAACACAATAAGTTTTGATAAGCTAGAACAAAGAACCTGGATTTTTGGTTATTTATGTTCTGGCTTTCGGTAGCAATCCACAAATTCTCGATATTGCACCATCTTTTATAATTCTCTTCTTTTTGTTGTATGCTCGCGTTGTCAAAATCAAAACGATTGTCCATAAAGATGGAATGTTGGGACAGGCCAGTTTTTTCTTCTCCTCTTCTGATATCTCATTGGTGCTGTTTTAAACGTTTTTTAAGTAGCCCTGAAGTTTGCCCTACGTATACACTTGCCCAAGTGCATACGTAGGGCAAACTTTTTATTAGTTCATATTCATTAGTTTTTAAACTTGTATACCACTATTTTTTTTGAATTTTCGCGTGCGTATATATTGTAAAAATTTAAAAGCATTATTGAAAAAAGGTAAAAGCGTTGTAAAATGATGTTTTTAAATTTTATTTCGAAAACGGCGTAGTGAATAGTTTTTATTTCTTACTAAATATGGTTTGTAACTTTGTATATTATAACATATATTAAATTTTTATCAAATTCCTTTGACACTTTTTCATTTTATTCAAATAAATATCTAGAGAAGTTTCGATAAAATCCTTTGAAACATCGTTTCCCGGAGCAACTACCTTAAATCAAATATTCCGAAATTCTGTACAAAATTATCTTATTTCCATTTCCAAAAAATAAGAGTACAGTTATTTGATATCAGTTGTTTATCCGCTGCTATAAAAATGAATAAAAAATTACGTATAGTTTCTTTGAAAAAAATTTTGGGAGCCCGTAAACTCAAAAATGAAACCGAATTTAAAATTTCGAGCTCCATTGTGCCACCCCTGGGCTGATTCTCTATTGATAGACTTCTCGCTTGTCGAAATCATTTAAGTAACCTTGGCTGTGTTTCTCACAAAATTTTTCCTAATTATATTTTATAATTATAAGAATCGTAATGTATACAGTCAGCCTTATCAACTAAATTTCTACGCTGATACTATTGAATTGGGAATCCCAATATTAGTGATTTTTCTAATGATGAGTAATGCCTACAAATGCGAAATGTAATATTATAAGTGAATAATATCTCAAATTCACAAGACAAATATCAACACATTTTCTCGAAAAAAATAAATGTTTCTTTTATTAGCTTTGAATCATAAAATTCCCGTGCGACGTGACATATACACGTAGTTTTTGCAACGTTTACATTTCTCCCCTAGTACAAATGAGTCATCACGAGATTTGAATTACTTCAGTATTAAATTTGTCAGAGAAATACTTATTATATTTAAACGTTTTACTCGGAGAAATGGGTGAATAAAAAATTCGTCAAGTGCGTGTTTTTGACACGCACTAAGTAATGTCACCTCAGTGAAAGTGTTAATTGCGTGTTCTTGCGTTTATTCAATATATGCATGTACAACTCTATAATACAGTGAGAATACAGCCCTCTTGCGTTTATTCAATGTATGCATGTACAACTCTATAGTTATTATATTATATATTATTATTATTATTATTATTAATTTCTCCCCCACTATAATCACACAACGAGATTAATATGTCATTCTTCGGTGACATAAAAAAGAAGGATGATGTAGTATAAAAATAAGGGAATAAATTATTTGAGCAGCAATTTAATTTATTGATCAACAAAATTTATCAGCTAAAAAAGTATTTTAGCAGCAGTAAAATTATCTTGCCAGCAAAATGTGATCAGCATAATAATACGATTTGGCATGCTAAAAAATAAATATTGAAAAAGCAAAAAAGATAACTGAGCAGCAAAATGGAATTTATACTTTAACTATGTATTTTGAATAATATTGTTTTAATTGTAAGATGTTGTTTTAGTTGATTTTGTAGGAAATCATATTTTACTGTATTCTTTTATATTTAACTCTGTAAATGATTAAGACGAGTTAACTCGTTCTGCAATATGGCGGCTCAAAAGGCTGTGATATGCATATATTTGCTGGTACAAATGCCACCATGTGTGACAGATTTTCCAAAATACGGTATAATTCTAAATAATGTTCAATTTTATCAACATAGTTTAATATAATTTATATTTTGTAAATTCCTAGGGTTTACTTATTTGATGTTGGGATTTTTGATTTTTTTTCTTTTTCATTTTTTGTAACCTTCTCCATAGTACTTATCACTGGCAGTAAAAAGTCCGCATTTTGGGACAAATAATTTTTTCCATATGGTTTGTTTAAAAGGGTTAAGGTTTTAAAATATAAATCTACTAGCCGAGACCCCCGTTTCACTCGCGTAAAATTATTTGAACGTCTTAATTTAACATCTAAACGAATTATTATTTGAGGCGGCAATTTCAACTTAATCTTACTTTTAAATCAAATATTATGTTTGTTGTTTTTACAAAAATAGTTCTTGGCAGTGCTCCACTCCGCTTGGCCAACCACTCCCAAAGTCCCAAATAGCTATATTCATATTTTAATAGGGAATCTAATTTTCATGTCCTGAGATCTTTTCGCAGATACCCATATTGATAATTTTGAGAGCATTTTAATTTCCGACCCTTTTTCACGTCCCAGAGCTTAAGATAAAATTTCTAAACTTGTGTTAATTTATTTCCAAGACTCAATAATATTAGAGCAAAATTTAGTCAAGATCCGTCCAGTCGTTTGGCCTTTTTTGGGTCCCCAGGATCCTAAGAGACAATTTTAACCTCATGTTCATTTTTACAGGATCTCAGTACTATTCTAAAAAAATTTGGTCGAGATTCATCCAGCCGTTTATTTTGAGCTTTTTTGGGTGTACAGGGTCTTACAGGGTAATTTTAACCTCACGTTAATTTTTTTCAGGATCTCAGTAGTGTTTGTACAAAATTTAATCAAAATCTGTCCAGTCACTTATTTGAGTCCTTTTTGGGACCCTAAGACTTTAAGGATCAATTTTGATGTAACGTTCATTTTTCGGGGATCTCAATATTATTTGTGCAAGATTTTGTAATGATCCGTCCAACCGTTTATTTTGAGTTTTCTTGGGGCCCTAGGAACCCACGGTATAATTTTAACCTTTTAAATGTAACTTATGCGAGAACCGACAATATTACAGACTTATCTACCAGTGAAAACATTTTTGAAATCGGTTGGGTAGTTCCAGAGATTACTTGAGTCGTACAAACCGACAAGTCACAAACTTTAACTAATAGTATGATTGTCATGTAGGTATACGCTCAAACGACTGTAGAGCAGACCAAAAAAGTATTAAATGTTGCTCACAAATTGCTGCTCGTTAATTTTTTTAGCAGCCCATCCTTATTTGATGCTCAAATAGTTTACTAGCTGACCATATATACATTTAAAGCTGACCGTATTTATTTATTCTGCTGCTCAATTAGCCTTTTTTGCTGATCAATTTGCACTTATTTTGCTGCTCAATTAAACCTAATCCTAAAAATAATATAGGTACACAAGTATTTGTTAACTGTTGAAGTTTAATTAGAATCGCTACCAGCCAAGCTTAAAGGATATTTTTTTTTTTTTTTTGATTAAAATTGGGGTACTGCTGCCGGTGGATGGCGCGGTCAGCAGCACCCGGCGGCATCGCCAACCGAGGGCATGCGCCGCCATAAACGGTAAAGATAAAACATACACAAAACAGACAGGAACACATAAATGCGATAGACAAGGAACAAAACATACACATAATAAAATCCATCGATGGGCCCTGCCATCCCAGGGCTTAAAAAGAGCGGACAGTCCTTGGTGACGGTACGATAAGTACTAGACAGAGCGTCCGGTCACCAAGGCCTGGAAGCCATCGCTGGAACTCCCTCCGAGGCGTAAAGGGCCTCGGGGTGGAGGAACCTGACTAGACAATCACTAAGTATCACAGATAAATATCACAGTAAAAATCACAGATAATACTTATTGCGTCGCTGGGGAGCCACTGGCCCACCAGCGACGCAATAAGGGGTTAAAACAATACAGCTATGAAGCCATAACAACAGGCTTACAGCGGCATAACAAAATATCACAGATGAAAAACAACAAGTGATGTACCACCTCGGGTGTAAAGAGCTCTCGGTGATACATCGTTAAAAAACAATAACAAAACAAGACAACAAGTATAAATAACAACAGTACCACTAAGGGTGTAAAAGGCCCTTAGTGGCATAACGAAACACTAAAAGTACCCTGCCAGACCAGCTGGAACAGGGTATCGGTAATAAATAAATAAATTAGGACATACACAATATCATTTTAAACACAAAAGATTAAAAATAGCTGAAAATAAAATATACTATCGGGGGAGAAACGAGAGACGACTTTGTAAAATTCAGAGATGTAAAGCCCCTACAGTCTCTGAAGAAGATGCGAATTTCGGAGAAATTCAAGCATCTTTCTTTCAGAGACAGCATCATAACTTAATGCGTCGGCTACATTATTCGGGAGCTGCAACCTCTGGCGCAATGGCTCAAAGGTTACACATTCCTCAACTATATGCCTCACGGTTAGCGCCGTCCCGCAGGCGGCGCACCTTGGCTGATCCTCACCGGCGAGAAGATGACGATGTGTTAACGCCGTGTGGCTCAAGCGTAAACGCGTCAAGGCCACACTCTCTCGCCGGCTCAGATTTACAGGTGCCGGAGTTCTTCGGACCTCAGGTTTCACCTGTCTGAGCTTAGCCGTGAGGTTGTTCCACTCACGTTGCCATTTCTGATCAATCGCGGATCGTATGCTCACTCTCAGATCCTCTGGGCGTATGGCAATGTCCTGTGGCTCACCGACTTCGGCTGCATGACGTGCTGCCTGGTCGGCGAGTTCATTGCCAGGTATCCCCACATGTCCGGGAATCCAAAAGAAGGTGATAGACTTTTGGCGGAGCATGTAGAGACACGTTAAGATGTTCTGCACCAGTGGATCGATGGTATGAGAGTGGCAGATCGCTTGCAACGCGCTCAACGAGTCGGAACAAATGAGGAATGCGCTGTCTTCAGATGTTTGACAGAATCGCAGGGCTTGCAGAATAGCAAATAATTCTGCAGTATACACAGTGGCCTGGGGAGGAAGTGACCAAGCGTGAGGATCGTCACGGATGACGATGGCACTTCCAACACCCGTAGCTGTTTTGGAACCATCTGTGTATATGCAGAGAGAGTCAAGTTCGCTAATGGTCTCATAAAAGCGGGATCGATATTCGAATGAACTGGTCTGCTCCTTGTTGAGACCAGTCAGGTCGAAACGACACCTTACGTTAGGGATCAGCCAAGGAGGTACTTCCATAGGACGTTTGGGAAGTACCTTGGCGAACTGTAAGTGCAGACTCTCTAATAACTCCTGCGTTCGAACGGCCACTGGTCGACTTATGGTGGGACGTCGACCATAGAGCCCCTGTAAACGGTATCTGAATAGAGTGGGGTGATTAATATGCGTAGGTGTTGCATATACCCCCGCTGCATAATTGAGCAAGAGACGCTCACGTCTCAGTCGCAGCGGAGGAAGACCCGACTCTACGCAGAGGCTCATAGAAGGGCTCGTTCGAAATGCTCCCGTAGCCAGTCGTATGCCTGCATGGTGAACAGGATCTAGGAGTAGAAGCGCAGACGCCCGGGCGGAGGAGTAAGCAATGCTGCCGTAATCAATCCTGGTTAGAACCAGCGATTGATACAGGCGAAGCAACGACTCCCGGCCCGCACCCCACGATGCACCAGCCAAGCACTTAAGCATGTTTATTGTCCTGCGACAACTCGCAGCTAAGGCTTGGAGTTGTGGGCGCCTTAAAGGATATAATCATTCCTATATATTAAAATGTCCCTGTCGCAACACCCTGCATAACATTACGAATTTCCTGGGATTTACTTTTTAGAGAATACCTTCTATTACATGAAACAGGACAGTATATATTTCAATTTAAAAAATAAAATTTTAAACTAGTAATAAAATGAGTTTAGATGGGATAAACTTATGACTGAAAAGTTAGAAGGATTTGGGGAGAGGGGACATTATATTGAATAAAACAATTTCGAAAACGTTTGAATTGTGCAAATTTTGAAAAAAAACTCATCTTTTATGACGAAAAATGCCCAAAAAGCCATATTTTGGGCATTGTATTTGTTTAAGCGAAGAACTCATCCAAGGGTTTGGAGTTTCTAATGTTTTTTCTAAATTTCATAAAAATAGAGCTTCCATTTCGTTGTATATAGGTATGTATAAATGTATATATAGTGAATATCATTTACGAGTTCTGAAGACTTGCAAACAAATTGTTATCATATTATAGGCCATCTCAGGCTTAAGTCTTACCATGACCGTGGCTGCAATAGTTAAATTTTCCAACTAAAGTTCGCTAAAACGCATTTCATTCGTGAAAAACTTTCTGAAAATGTATTTTGCTGTGTTCATTTATGTAACCAAATATTTTGTTACCTGGTTGCTGTGCAATCGATGCACGTTTTTTTTTTTTTTTATTCTAAACAGATAACACTGTCTTTGTTTTGGAAATATTTGAACATATTGTACATGCAAACAAAATATCTAACGTATCATTCGTATTATGTACAGAAATCGAATCGGAGCTTTATCTTTTGATCATTTATTATTAAAATTTACATTTTGATTGTTTTCAAAGAGAAAATAAATTTGATGAAAATTCCTGCACACATTTTATTGGTAGAACAGATATACATATATGTACACATAACAAATACATAGAAAAACAAAATATATAATAGATATAACAAGTGTTATACAATTATGATATACATTGCAGAAGCGATACTTTTATAAATTCCTTGATGATGTAACGCGAGAATAAGAAATCGGTTGTCCAAACACAGTTGTAAAATGTAAAAGAAGTATAATATTAACACGTTGGTGAACAATAAATTATGACAAAAAGTTCAACAGATAGACTGTGTTGAGCACTGATAAATTTTATTATGGAATTGTTAACGTTGTACAGTGTTGTGTCACAATTAGATATATTAGTTAGGCTTAACTTGGCACTGTATAGTGCTTGGGTCAATTACCATGTTGAACTTAATAAAATGAAAAAAAAAAATTACAATGAGTGGTGTCCGATCAAATATAATGTGGTCTAAAATAATCCGAAAAAATAACCTTTGACAAAAGTGACTTTAGCAATAGTAATCCTAAAATAATAAGTTTTTAGTTTGATTTAAATGTAAGTATTTTTGCTAGAAAGGACAGTTAAGGCGATATATCACTTCGAAATACTTATCACAAAAGAGGGTTTTATTAGAGAATTTGTTTCTCTGTAACAAATAACGTAATTAATATAAAATTTGTTTTCCAATATACAAAATAAAAGGGCAGTACGGGCGTAAATCGAACACAGACACTTTTCTTTGAAGAGGTTCATGATAGGCAGCATAACAATTTTCAAAAAAAGGCTAGAAAATAAAAAAGATTAGTTTTACTAAAGCGGTACGTAAGATTATTAAAAAAAAATTGAAATCATAGTTAAAAATCAATATTAAAAGAGTTACGAACAAAAAATACATATATATATATATATATATATATATATATATATGTATTTTTTGTTCGTAACTCTTTTAATATTGATTTTTAACTATGATTTCAATTTTTTTTTAATAATCTTACGTATATATATATATATATATATATATATATATATATATATATATATATATATATATATATGTATATATATACCTATATATATATATATATATATATATATACATATATATATATATATATATATATATATATATATATATATATATATATATATATATATCCGAAATGAAAATCTTTGAGGGCTTTTCTATTTTGCATCCAAAAAGATAAGTATAAGTTAGCAGCATCTTTTTTACGTATTATTTCCTGATAATCCCAATAAATAATTTTATCTACTTAATTTTTTGATTCGTTATATATTCAGGAATTTTAAGTGTAGAGAAAGATGATATGCTAGATAGGGCTGTCTTAGGTACTGTTCTGATAACCTTCAAAATTTAAATTTAAATAGTAGTGACCCTAATGTAAAAAAAAAAAAATAAAAAAATAACGATATTGAAAATATAATTTATCTACGACCATGAAATTGCTTGTCTATTGTACAAAATACTATCTAACAAAGCTACGTTTTACATACAGCCGTATATCCAGCTGTGCAAAAGGTGGCTCTTTACACGCTTGTATACTTAAAATAACAAAGCTCACTACACTTTTATTAATTTTGATATTAGATATTATACAGTGATGTGCATGATATACATATTATTATATTAGAATCAGTACGAAAATTTTACCTAGCAACTAAATGTTTTCGCTTGTTTTTAATAAATTTAAAATAGGTACTGCATAATTTTAATGAATTGGTATTTGTGGATTTGTACCAAATTTTTATCGTTTATTGTGAATTTCATGTTAGTCGTAGATAAAGTATAGTACGTAACTCGGTTTTAAGGCATATTACACACTCGCGCAGTTACGCACTCGCCGCTGCGCGGCTCTTGCGTAACTTTTTCACTCGTATGTAGTATGCAACTTACAACCTCAATTACGTTCTTTTTTATTTCTTTTCTTATTTTGTTTTTATTCACTTTGACTTTGATAGTTTTATGGAAATGTGCTTGTGCTTGTAGCTCTTCTATGACCAAAACGGTTCTGGTAGTAGAAGACATTACCAAAATACCGTTATATTTTCCCTTTGGAAAACTTCTAGTTTTACAGTATGTTGGTGTATATTACACTATTATTATAAATAATAATAAGGTAATATGCAACAAAATGTAGTCGGTAAATATAGTAATTTGATTTTTGGGATTCCAAGACAAAATTTTTGAAGACTTACAGTTTCATCAAATCTATATGACGGTTTGTCTGTCTCTCACATTCTACATAATTATTATATCTTTTGACTTACAAACGCAAGATTAGCCAAACGTACTCTCCAAGTGTAGACTTCAGTTTGTATATTATAAGTACTTTTCTCAAATTAGAAAAGAGGGATGAAAATTTATTTCTCAGGTACCACATCGTGTCGAATATCGTTAGAAGCAGCTCTAGATGCGAAACTGATGTTCCCTTACCATTTTCAATTCTTAAGCTTTTTTTGCAGGATATTTATCTTCAAAGTGGGGTTGTTTTTTCCCCTCCTATGTGACTTTTCATCAGTGAATTCAAAAAATTTAAAAAAATACACAAATTTGCACTTGCTAAAAATGCTCAATTCATATTATTTCGGCTAAGTTGTGTCGATAACTTTTGGATAAATTGGTAACCAAATGTCCGGTATAAATTTGGCGAATTTTTTTTTTTTTTTTGCTATTATTGCATTTTCTATTGACTAGCTTTCAACGAATGTCACGAATGGCAGTGAAATTATTTTTGATGTCGGTTGGATAGCTTTTAAAATTTAAACTCACAAACCTTGCTTCTTTATTATATTAAGACAGTAAGCTACTGTAATCTTTTTATAATACCTATGTAGGATACATTCTTATATAACAATATTTCATAGAAATTTAGGATAAGTTATGTTAAGGATTATATTGTTGGACGAGATTATCGAGATTTACCTATTTAGTATTTAGAAAACCTTGTAGCTTCCATTTTCTGTAAATCGAAGCTTAACTATCTATCAGTCATTACTTGAAAAGAAAAATATATAACAGTGCATAATACATTGAAATGGTCCGTTTACCGCCATTGACCTATTTGTATGCCGACATGCCGACGATGGTTCTTATATATTACTGATCATTGTTCGGCTATGTTTTATTATATGGATAGATCAATTGATATATTTCGATTAATATACGTAAATTAGAAGCTAGATGGTAGTTAGCTAGAGTTTACCCTCAATGTTGAAAAATCCATTACTGAAATTGGTTTTTTTTTTTTACTATAGATGCGCATAAAATATATTCAAAAAATATTTTGATGAAAAAACTGATAAATTTACTACGAAACAATCATGTTTCGCATGTTAAGTAGAATTAACAGATACGATGTTAGATAGTTAACATTTTTTTTGGCTTTTTAATTATAAAGATAACATTTTGTAACCAAACAGCTTTAATAGATTTACTTTTAAAGTAAATCTCGCCCGCCTGCTTTTTAGAGGACAGATACACAAAAAGCTAAATGAAAAATTGATTCAATAATCTTCTCTTTTTAAGTCAATAAAAAAGTTAAAGGAAGAAATGCTTTTAACATTTTAAACTTCAGTTCTTAGTACAAAGTACGGCTCAATCTTCCAAATTATCTTACTGTGTAATACCGATCCTAATTGTAATACTAATAATACTATCAATTCTTTTTTCCAGCGCTTCTTACTTTATTGGTCGTGACATCAATAATGGTGTCGCAAAAGTTGAATTTAAATATATTTTGCAACAAAAAAGTATGTATTTGTATGTATGGAGTCGTTAACTTATTCAATTCACAAAAATAATAGTATGTTATACATCAAGGGACTTAAGTGTGAGTTTTAATCCCGAGTGTGAAATTTGTTGCCAGAGGGCCTGTAAAGGCCCAAGGGCAACAAAAAACACGAGGGATGATAAGAAACACTTTAGTCCTGTGGCGTATATACTATTTTTTGCAGTTCAGGATAATTAAAAGTTATAAAAGTTAAAAAAATTACTTACATGTCATTTGAATTGTCTGTAATAATATTCAATTAAATATATTTTGGATAAATCAATCGAATTGTACAATACAATACATCTGTTTGTCTTTATCTACAAGTTTGAACTTGCTTATTATTTTCAATTACCTAGCAATAGTAGGGTTGACCGGGGTAATTGTGAATTGGGGCAATTGTGAACGGCGCCTATAATTTCTAAAATAACATTAATATTGTTAAAAATCAACTCTTAATATGTTTTTCTGTCCTTTCTTAATATGCTATTAAAATTTCATAACAATTCTTCAATCATTAGTATCTTTTTTTTATTTTGAAAAAACCCTTGTAAAATTTTATGTATCTTACTTCGATCAGTCCTCAAAAGAATTTTTTTAACTACATTTTCTTTTTTTAAAAGGTAAGAAATGGTTAAAAGTACTTCTAAAGAAGTGGTCTAAACCCTGAGAGAGTTCCTTATTAACTGCTAAAGAAATTGGACAATTTATCACCAATTCACAATTACCCCATGATTTTAAAATTGTGGGTAAAATTGTGAACGTCATTCACAAATGCGCCCATTCGGTCAAAAAATTCAGTGTCCTTTTCAGAGTTGAAAATGTTGATGAAGATGCTGGTGACCTTATTGTACAAATTTCCGTTGTACAAACAATACAAAAAAAAAATTGTTTTTTATTCATGTAAGCTAAATATATTTCCTTGAGAAAGTCTTATTTTCCTTGTTTTTGTGTGAATACATGGAATTTTTTGATTTTTTTATGATAAAATGACAAAATATCATCAAAATATCATTTTTAGCTGTAATAAATTTGTTCCTACAATTTTTGTTATTTTTCTTTAACCTTGATTTTTTGTAGAAACTTGAGGTATGCGTAACTTGCATTAAACAAAGAGAAATTGTGACCGCTAAATGATGAAAAATTTGAAAGTGGAGTAAATGTGAAGAATTTGAGCTGGGCTTTACTCTGACGTACCACAATTCTCTTGTAATCCATTCTAAATAATTTTTCTGATGGCATTTACTTTCACCCCGAAATTCATAAGATTTGCAAAACCGCACCGGAGAAATGTGAATGACTTATCAAATTTTTGTTTTTCATACGAATTTGCTCAAAATTTGTGTGGTGCATCCTGAATAATCTAGAATTAAAAATAAATCAACCATAATGTGATATATAAAATAAAAAATACTTAAAACAGCGCTTTTATCTCAACTCATGAAAATCCATTCACAATTACCCCGGTCAACCCTATTTAAGTTAAATTTCTGTAAATTGGGTTTGTTGATTGGTTTACAAGCGGGAGCAAAATAATTTTTTAGTGCCTAGAGACCAAAAGTGGCACTTTACTTTCTATTAAGAGGGACTAAATCATATCTTTTAGTCCCGGAATTGCAAAAAAAATTTTATAAAGGCAACGTGTTGCGCAACATTAGTGCTGAATGGAACGGAGTTTTTAGTGTTAAGTTTTCACTTTCACTAATTTTCTATTATCATCATTTAGGTAAAGATTTCATAGGTAAACCTATCCGTTGCTGTGGCTATATAAGCATCTATCGGTACGAGACTTGGTCCAACTGGACGATAAATGTTAAAGTGGACATTATTTATCAGTATGCAATCTGAAAAATCGTTTGACGCAATCCGATAATGAAGACGATGACGATTTCTGATACACATCAAAAAGATTTAGAAGGCAACAAATCTACTTTTGTTATAGCATCGACATCTGGGTGGTTTATTTTTAGGCATTATCGTGGTTATCGAATTATCTGGATACTTAACAGTATGATAATTTTAGTGGGATAATGTAAATCAATGATTCTCAAAGTGAGGATCGCGTAAATTATTTGAGGGGGTCACCAAAATAATTCATTACAGATTACATATCCATTTTCTACACATTTCTTACCAATTTCTATATATTTCGGTGGTTCTGTGAAATTGATAAATACAAAGGGGGGTTGTGAACCAAAAAGTTTGAGAACCACTGATGTAAACGAAGCGTCATCATGCAGATGTGATCCCACGGTATAGTACATACATTAAAGAAACAAATTACTAAAATATTATGATTATTACATTAATATTATACATATTAAATATGATTATTAATTATTACACCGTATCGGCAATTAAAGATAATATCTATATACCTATCTATTATATACAGGTAGGAATAAATGATTACTAAAATGAGAGGGTACAGCTTTAAATAATATAGATAGAGGTTTCTATCTATAGTATAGATAGAGAATCTACATAGAAAAATCCTCTATAAATTTTTTTTTATTACATAATGTGTTTTCTATGACAATTCTTTAAAAGTTCACATATGTATATGCGCGATACAAAACAGGTGCAGTGTATATGTACCTATATAATAAAAAAGGCCCTATCTACATTTTGAAGTTTGTCGATACCTCTAGTTGGAAAATAGAAGTTTTCCATATTTTTCAAATATAATATTTTTTGTACTAATCTTAATAAAAGAACATAAAAATATGAACGTAATGGATTTTTACAAAACCAATCGTTTTTTATTCCCTGTTTTTGTATTAGTGTGTTACTTGGAAAAAAGAATTTATATTCCTCTCTTCATTTTTACCTTGTTCGTTCTTTAAATATATAACTTTTTTTGCATTTATATACAGATGATTCTATTGTACCAATTTTATAACCAATTTTATATATATATATATATATATATATATATATATATATATATATATATATATATATATATATATATATATATATATATATATATATATATATAGATAGATAGATAGATAGATAGATAAAGTAAAAGATATTTTATTAATTTCTTAAACGATATTAACTATATTTTGTATAGCGTGAATCAACGTAGTAATGAAATGCTGTTCAGAATATGGCATTGAAATAAGTCACAAAGAATGGCTACAGCATATTAAAACAGTTCAACTGCACAAGCAACAGATAATGAACAAAGAAGAAGCAGAAAACACTTGTAGGGTAGTGTCGTGTAAGACGGCGCACTTAACATGTAGATGGCTATAAAAAAATAACGGAAAATGTTATAGAAGTAAAATGTATTTATTGCAGTACCTCAATGATTAGTTAACGCTCTGATAAAGGATTTTTATTATAAATTCAATACCGATCGAGTTATTAAAAAAAAATTCACAAAATGGGAAATGCAAAATCAATTATTTATAGCACTTGACCCTGATTGCCCAATGCGTCTAAAATAACTATATTCATATTTTATTAGTATGGCTAATTTCTGCACCGTAAGAACTTAGTATGGGTACCTATACCAGCAGTGTTAGAATTGTTTCTATTTTAGGCCGTTCAAGTCACCAAGGCCATGGGGAACCATTTTAACGTCAGTTTCATCTTTCACAGAGATCTCAACAGTACTTAAGTAAAAACTGTCAAATTTCTTCAGCTTTTTAATTTGCGCTCTATTTGGCGTAACTGACGGACAATGCGACCACACGTCCATTTAAATTTGATATTCTGAAATTTTGTACAAAATCAGTTCCTTATGTGCTTCGCTTCGCTCGCTCGACGACTCTAAGGTGTTATTCATATTTTTATATTTTCAAGTCATATTCATATTTTTATAGCATATCTAATTTTCATATGTATGGAATTTGCTGAAAACAGCAGAAGTGCCAATTGATGATAACTGGACAATCCAGTTGTTTATTTCTTTATAGGATACAAACAGTATTTTGCACAGTAGATAAGTAATTTCATAGTAGTTGTAGATAAAAATATTATTGGTGGTATCTATAGAAATACTTATTAATTCTTACGAAAATTCCAAAATTATTTTTCTCCAAATGCTTAGCAACAAATTAATTTGCATGATTTTTTTATAAATTTTTCCACAGATATCTGTATACAGTAATAAAAATTGATATTTTGCGGTTTTTCCTAAATTTCTACGGTTATACTAAAAATTTTCACAAAAGCGAGCGCCTACGTCGAACAGGGACTTACATACCAAATTTCAAGTTTGTAAGTATTATAGTTCTGGAGATTTCGTGATAGGTGAGTGGTATTTGCCTTTTATATAATAGATAAACATTTAATTTGCAAAAAAAAAAAAAATATTAACGTCAATAATTGAGATAACAAACTATCCGATATTTTAAGTTGGACCAAATTACAGATAGTTACCTAATTTGATCAAAATCGATTCAGTAGTTTCGGAGTTATTCCCGTCAAACATCCTGACATGAGATTTTTAAGCTGGTACAAATTATTTGTGAATTTATGGTACCTAACTATATATTATTATGTAGGTATAGCTATGATGTTGAATCAATGCATGGTGTATGTACCATGCATACCCAAAGGAATTTTCTGTATTGCTAAATTTTTTTATTAAATTTCCCAAGAGTTTACTATCAAAAATTGAACTAACTGTAAATTACAACAGTCATTAATAATTCCCTCATGGATATAAAATGTCCTTAGCTCAAGTTTATTCAAGTAAATAAATTTGTTTTAAATACTCACCTCTACATCAAAAAAAAATTAATGGAATCCCTTTTCTAATAAAAAAAAAGTTAATTATGTTTTTAATTAGATCTGAGGTTTCACTTTCGAATATATTTAAAATCTCTAAACTTATTTATATTTAATAGATTTGAGCCTTACTTTATGGTATTCCAGTTGGTAAAATAAAAACAATTTTTACTTTAGAGATACCACTTTATAGAGTTTTTAAATTTCTGTAACATGTTTCGGCCGAAAACTAAAAATAAAATGGTATCCGCAAAGTAAGTTTATTTAAGTACGTCGGTCTTATTATTAATTTAAGTGGGTGTTTACACGTGTATATAAGTTACATTGGCTTTATATTTTCGATAACATAATACGGGGAAGTAAATAATCGGTTAAATAAAAGATGAAGTAGCCTGTGTTGGGGCATGGCCAAGTTGTGCTTAATGTGAATATTTACTCTGTTTATAGAGAGATTAGTTGAAAGAAAAAGTTCAAAATTAAATCAGCTGTATGATTTTATTCCCAAAAAATTTATTTTTACTTTCGTAAGTAATTTTACCCTTTGTGAGCTTAGATATTTTGAGGCAAGACCGCAGTGCTGAAAGTTAATACATCAATGGATATAAAGAAAGTTGAAAAAAGTTTTATTTACAAATTTAGTTCGATTTAAAAAAGCTGAAGCTATGGTCCTTCCATCGAAATGACTAACAGGAAAACAAGATATTAATGGAATGCATTACACTAAAAATACCGTATTTTCCGATGTATAATGTGCACCAACATATAACGCGTACCCCAAAATTTTGGATAATATTTTTTGTATGTTCGCCGTATAACGCGCACCCAAACTTTGATAATAAAACAATGAATCATATACCTATTTTACATATTATATTTATATGTTTTTGTCTTTTTAAATTTGTATTATTGTTAATTATTTCTTTTCTATTTTTTATTTTTTACTTTTTTTTTTTATTTAATAAGCTGCTTACTATTGACAGAAGAATATATAATATTGAATTGAAAACCATTATAATTTTTACTCAGTTTTATGTTCGGTGTATAACGCGCACCACAAAATTTGAACAATATTTTTGGTTTTCAAGGTGCGCGTTTCAGAAAGATTAATTTTATTTTTTTGATAGATTTGAGCGTTACTTTATGGTATTCCATTTTAAAATAAAAAAAATTACTTTACTAACACCACTTTATTTATACCACAAAAGAAAAATTTGACAAAAAAATTAATATAAAAAAATATATATCTGTGACATGTTTCGGCCCATGGCCATTGACGAACTGTTCGTCAATGGCCATATGGACCGAAACATATCACAGATAATTAAGACTTTAAATAAAGAAGGTATTTGTAAAGTAAAAAAAATTGTTTTTTTTTTTTCTATTAATTTTTTTGTCAAATTTTTCTTTTGTATTTACCGGGCGTTCATAAAGTTCCACAAAATCTCATTTAATATTGACTTTATCGAAAAATAAACCGGACAAAAGTTTCATGGGAAGAAATAAGGAACTAGAAAATAACCTCGAATTTGACCTTGACCACCAATATCTTGAGAACAAACATATATTTTTCGTTTTTATGACCTTCACACGACTTTGGGATATGAAGTATGAATATGGTTTTGAACGTAGAATTTTCCGCTCTTTCCGAATCCGAGGTGAAAAATAGGAGTTTCCATTTAAAAAAACAAAGTTGACTTCCAAATTTTGGTCAAGATTATGTTCAAGGTCAAATTCGAGGTCATTTTCTAGTTCCTCATTTCTTCCCATGAAACTTTTGTCCGAGTTATTTTTCGATAAAGTCAATATTAACTGAGATTTTCAGCTGTTCCGGAACTTTATGAACGCTCGGTATAACAATTTATACAAGTCGAAAATAATGATATGCCCATTATAACAGTATTAGTTTCTTTCTTGTTTCTATTTCAGTACCTGAAATTTTTTACGCAATGATTTTAATTAATGATAAAAACAATGAAGCATTTATTGTAAAGAAATTCAGCAAATTTCTTAATTATTTCAAAATCTAGTTCATTTACAACAAAGTTTTAAAAGCTGCAGTAAATTCAGATTGACAATTTTTGGAAATTAAAAAACCAAACGTAATAAAGAGTGAAATAGTTTAGGTATATCTATTGAGTTGCGTTGTTTTCTAATGCTCATAAAATTTGAGAGAAATGTCAAGTTTAGCATTTAAAAAATAGAGGAAAAGTAGTAATAGGAGTGATAAACATTTCTAACAAAATTTGATGACATTTTTATCACATTGTGTCTAGTATGTTTACAACAATGGAGACGAAAATTTTGAGAAAAGCTGGAACTGTTTATTTTTAAAAATATTTTTATGTTTTTCTTTATAACAAGTTTTTTTTTTCAATAATATAAGAAAAATATCCTGGGCTTGTTTTTGACAAAATGAGAAAAATTATTTTTCCTTTTCCTTTGAGTGTTATAACTCTCCATTTTACTTATTTTAACTCCCAGTACTGTGATTTATTTTCTTTCAAAGTGTAATGGAGAAAAATGTAATAAAATTCGTTTATTTTTTTTATTTGATTTTCAAGAGTTACAATTATAAATTTTTCAACCAAAATATAAAATTGTATTGAACATAATACAAAAATAATACAAACACACTTATTTTTGAATATATATATATATATATATATATATATATATATATATATATATATATATATATATATATATATATATATATATGAAAAAACGGTACACAGAAATTTGTTTGTAACCGTAGGTATAAAGCACAAAGCAAGTAGAAGGGCTAAGTTCAAAAATGCATCACTGCTTGCATGAGGCAGAGTCAAAAGTTCAAAAACGCATCAGACGCATCACAACGAAAAATCAATAGTTCATTTTTGCATTTGATGCGTCAAAACAATGCATCAAGAAATTTGGTGATGCGTGTCCAAGATGCTTGTCATGTGTAGAATTATAACTACTTGCCATATTATGTAGTTATTAACACTAACAGGAATAATTCCGAAAAAGAAACTCTTGAAAAAGGTTAATGTATTTACCTTTCATTAAAATTGTTTAAACTATTTGAATACATCTTGCACTCAAAATAGGTATGTAATATTTTTTATTCAAATAATTTCAATATTTTCAATTTCAAGTAAGTTCAAGTTGAAATTCAAATATAATATACCTATACAAGGACTATTACAATATTATTATCTATAGTCCATCATGCTACATTGGCTACATTGTGTGGCTATTATGCTACAGGCATCATGATGCCAATATCCCATTCAAAAATATCTAATGTGCATCAAATTTCAAGAGAGCATCAGCATCGCATCATGCAGTATTAGACGCATCAGAAACGTCATAATGCTGCATCGATGCGGTAAAGTTTACATTTTGAACTTACTCAAGTTTGTGAAATATTCACTAATCAGGTAAATCATCGAGTTTTGCATTTAAGTGATGAAGAACGCATTATTTGTGATTTAGAATGGCATTGTAAAGTAAATCTCTAAAGATGATCCTTGTATCCTTCCCAGGATAAGAGTAAAGGCCCGTATTATATATAATATTGTGGGTCGTTGTGTAGGTATGTAAAGACTTTGGCGGGAAATATGAAATAAATTTATCAGAAGTAAAGTAAATAAGGTTAACATTAAAAATACCCCTGTCGCAATATCTGCATAACATAGTGAATTTCCAAAGACTGGACACTGGCGGATCTCATATAACAACTTGTATCCATTTAAAATAGTTTAGCTCTCTAACAGTAAAAACTCTCAAAATCGGTTGAGTAATTAATTTTTGGTGCTTTTTGGGTCTCCAGAACCCTGGCTCATGTAGTATAGCATATATGTACCGAAAACACGGGTTACTTGAGCCCTAAGGTGTCACTTGAGCCCAAAATGGAAAAAGTATTATTTTTTGTTTAGTGGTTAGCTTACCCAATAGTAGAAGTAAGTTACATGTTTATCTGATAGGTAACAGCACTAGGTTCACTGTGTTTATGTTTAAGTAGTTCTGGAAATTGACACTAGGTGACAGGCGAGTGTTGTTAACTCTCTATTTGAATTTGCTGTTTTTGTTATGTTGCTAACTTTCAACTGTAAAAAATATTCCGATAGCTCACAAAGTAAAGTAAGTGTATAGTTTTCATACTTGGTTCGTTACTAAAGCAAATTCAGACATGTTCATATGCCAGCTATTTCCATAATATCTTAATTTAAAGTTTTGATAAACCAGTTACCATAACCTTCAAATTAGGGTAACTTGAGCCCATTATAACTTTGGTATAAAATGGTGTAAAACTTTAGCAGAAATTTATTTTTAGGACCCTAGAAACCGGAAATAATAATCACTAAAATTTATATATACCTATATATAGGATTTCCCGAAACTTCGGGGACATAGAGCTACCACGTATTCTAGAGGTCAAAAAGCGACGACTGGACCCAACTTACCTATGTACCAAAATGCACTATTTACGTGTGAGAGGAGTTCAAAGTTTACTTAAAAAATCAAATTTTTGTACGCTGTTTAGAAATGCGCGAACCAATTTTAATGAAATTTGGTACTTGCGCATTTCCGAGAATGCCACTACTTTCAGTAACCAAAGAAACCCAAACAAATTTGGAGAAGGGTTAAAACTACCCTCACCCCTAGATAAATTTGTACAGAATTTTTTTAAGGATGATCATATGGCTTAAAGATTTTTTTAAGAGGAAAATTTATTAGTTTTCTTCGTTTTTTGCCTCTTGTAAAAACTTTGTATTCCACATAGTTTCGGAGGAAAAAATTTTTATTCAAACACTGATAACCGATATTGTTAGGAGCTAGTTTAGTTTTATTGCAGAATTTAGTTGGCCATGGATACAAAAACAAAAATTTTTACAATGAGCGTTCTAAATTTTTAAACCAAACCCATCTTGGTTCTGAAGGTGAAGAAGCTGCATCTCCAGATCGTTTTGTATCAGTAGTGAAGAGGCTAAATATATGAATACCTACTTACCTTATTGTAATCATCAACCTTTTGTTCAGCTGATATGGCTCGCCGAAAATTTGTGTTCTTTTTTGAAATTAAAGGGCTAATGCTATTTAAAATATAATCGAAGGTACTAGGACTCATTCTAAAGTACCCCCAAAATTTTTGTGGATCTTACCGTAGCTGAGGTAAAAGATGATAAAATTCACAATGTTCGTACCAATTTTTATTTATTTCATGGACCCAGTGCGAACGATTTCTAAAAAGTCTGAAATTTCAGAAAAGGATTTGCAGTGGATAATGGATAAAAATATTTTTACTAAGAAAAACTACAAAATACGCCTAAAATACTTTATTATAAAGAATTACATTTCGAAATTATTCGCAAAAATTTTGCCAGTAGTTTTCATTTATTTATCTTTGGCCATTAATTTCAAATTTTAATTAGTCTTCATCATATCTGCTTTAAAGAAATTACTATCCCACTCAATACCACTCATTTTAAATTTTATTCTATATATTTATTTAAAATTATACAAAAAGTACTGAATAACTTTATCACCAATAATAATAAACATTTGAATTTTAAATTTTAGCGCTCTGTTATGTAGTACGATCCAAACGATACCTACTCTTCGCTGTGTATCGAATTGATGATACATGAACCGGTTTCCATATAATCAAAAATAAGTTGAAACGCTACATGTGTCGTGTCATGCATTGTCAATGTGTCGTGAAACACATTTTTTATATTGCGCAAGCGGGAAACCATACAATGTATGGTTTTTTAGGGAGTTGAAACAAATCTACGAGTACCTAAGTATATAAAAAAAAAAACTAAAAACTAATTTTTTTTCAAAGCCATTTTTCTTCAATGTAACTTCTTACAGATGCCCCACTATCATTGTTCAGTCATCTTATGCCACATGTTTAATATTCTTTTATTAATCTTTGCTTTTCTTTTTTATTTATTTATTTATTTTTATTAATTTATTTTTAGCTCACCAAATATTTTGGTGTTCAAAATTGGACCCAATGGTTCAAAATTGTGAGAACTCCTAGCTTAGAGTATGAGCGGTTTATAAGCTCGAAGCTACATCATTATCTCTGAATTCAAATTAAACTCCTAAATAGTTAGTTCCCTCTTTGAAAAATAGTATCAGCTGCTATAAGATTTATCTCGTTCTCAGGAAAAATAATATTGTAATAACTTACTAAACACAATTTATTTTTAAACATTCCAATCAAATATTGTGCGCATACGACCAGGAAAAAGAGTGTACGTAGTTAACTCTTAATTTACTCTACTTTATATTTCTCTGGGGATTTCGCACACATACATAGTTCTTACTTAAAGTCTACTCTCGTATACGTTTCCATTCACTAATGACGACGACACAGAACATTAAAAAAAATGCAATAAAATTTAAAACATCAATTGTGATCAATTAAAAGTAAATGCTTATTCTTGCTCGATAATGTGAGCTTTTATACCAGATATAAAAAAGGGATATAACAAGCATATGAAAATAGTCAACTTTTTTATACAGGTGTTTAATAAGTAAAATAATATTGATATGGAAAATTATCGATATTTCCTATGCTTTCTTCATTACTTTCTTCCTTTTGTTCTTCTCCTATTGTCTCCTGTATTTTCAAAGATTCAATCAGAAAACGTCAGCGATATATATCTTCAGTGAAGTCACAATTATTGGCGTCATTTATACCGGGTGTTACATTTAAACAAGACTAAGCTTGGCATTTACCACAAACTAATGAACAATATAATCTAGTTTTCCTGCAACGGCAGTTAAAGTTACCACCTTTTGTACAATTATTATTAAAATAGTATTCAACATAATTTCGATAGCAAATGAAAATAAAAATTGGCTCCAAAATATTATCCTTGTTGAGAAATTACACTGTCCGTTACAATTCTGTAAATCGAATTATCTCAAAGTATTTTTATTGGCAATTTCTTAAACTCCGTTACAATCTCATTAGCCATTTTCCGCTCATGATAACTATCAAAATCGAATTTTTTTTTTTCTCGAGCAATTATTCTGTATCTAGTTGAAATTCAAGTCCCTACCTTATGTACATAGTATTTATTAACCCTTTTCTGCCGAACAGTTTTTAGACCATAACTACCCGACGGTACTTAACAGAACCAGAAGTTTTATATTATGTTATTTTAACAAATCATTAATAAATAATACGTCTAACATATTTATTGATACTTCAAAGTACTATTTGGTCAACCAATTGAAATTAGTTTTAATTGTTAGTGATGGTTTTTTGACACTCATGTCAGTTTTAATTTTTGCACCTTCAGAATGTCTGATAACATTTCGATATTTTTAAATGGGTGCTAAATTGGTGGGTCAGTTAACTGGTACTCAAAAGTCGGGTCGGGCTGGAAATGGTTAAAATAAAATTATTACAATAGGGTGAATCTTCTAATAGCACTATGCTAGTTAATGGTAGTCCTGCACAGTTGTCTGGTGGAACTTGTAGAGACAAAATATTTCAAATTTTTTCACCCCCAACTGATTCCTTAATTTTGCAATAAGTTGCAAGTACTTCGAAAGTCTTTTTTATCTTTCTTGTTCTAAGAAAAGAAGACTAAGAAATAGTGTTATAGACTTAGAAGTAATGTAATATGAGTTTTGAACACTTTTATATAACTATAAAAAAAGAAATAGTATTGTTAAAATATGCTAATTTTTCATTTGACCATTACCCCTAATTAATATAATTTATTTTTCTTTTAATTAGGGGTAAAATGGCTAATTAAAAATTCAATGTAAATAATGTTCTCTCCTACGAATTTTCGAGAATTAAAACATAATAATATTTATTATCATATTTGTGGCATAATTTTGGTCTTCTTATGCCATTTTGTTGCAATACAGCTAACTTTTAAAGTGTGTACTTGCGTTAAAGTATCATCTACTGGTAAATTTACCCTAGGTGATGTAAATATTCCCTAAAATAGACCATGTTTGTTGACTTTTCGTCATTTTCGACGTATTATACTTTTGAACTTTCTAATAGATACTTATATTCTAATGGGGCCTATAGGAATAGTTGCTTATCACAGTATTCATTTTTTTCTCGAACAGTGGAGTTAACACACTTTTCAGCTTTAACTTGTGAAGTACTTATTCGGTGAATAAACAGTTGTGACCTCAATTATTCCTATTTATTCGAAAATATGTCGAAAATGATAAAAAGTCAACACATTCTGCTCTATTTCAGGGGTCGTCTGTATAACTCGCTGTAATAATAATTTTAAAATAAATACTATTACCTGTTAAGATAAAGATCTTGAACTTGTAACTAGGTACAGAATAATTGCTTGAATAAGAACTTTTAATTTCACGATTTTCATGGGGGAAAAATGATCGATCTTTACACACTTCCTTTGTGTGGACTAATACGTGAATAGAATAGTTCTAGAACAGGTACTTAGTACTAGTTCCTAATTAGATAAATTTTCGATTTAGTAATCATCTTTTTTCTTTATGACTTTTAAATAGTACAATAATTTTTTATACCGTTGAACAGACATATTAAATCTTAGGAGGATAATATTAACAGTAACTTTTATAATATTTCGTTGTTCAACTTTAAGGAATATGATCAATTACTCAAAATCTAGCAAACAAATTACATTACTACAAAATAATTTTGTTTTTCTGAAGTTGGATAAAGTAGGAGATAACGTTGTCAACAAGAAAATAAATTTATTTTGATTTTTCTATGTTTCAATCTTCTTCGGTTATGAAAAAAGTTTTTTTTTCGTTCGTTTTCTCAACGCTATTTATGACAACATTAATCATTATAATCCTTTCCTAATCACCCGTAGAATATAAATATGTATCTACCTATATGTGTTCGCCGTGATATACAAGATACAAATATACATACATATATATTCTCTAGTACAGTTCGCCGGTGTTAAAGTAGGATCTTTAACATTCGTATAGGACTTACACGAAAGCGACTTATCGACCTCAGAAAGAGTTCTGAATAAATGGTTGGATGTCAATTATAAGAAACTGACTTTCTACCAATTTTCAGAATATCTAATTTAGAAGTAGGGAGAGATCAAAGTTGTCTTCCAAGACGCTGACGTAAAAAGGATTAAAAGTCTACCGCTAAACTGATCTTTTGCTATTAGGTATTAGATATGTTATTGAAATATGAATATGACTAGAGACGTTGATCGAGCGGAGCGAAGCGGTATGACGAAGGCGACCGTTTTACCTACTCATGGTGTACACCTAAGGTTATAATAATCTGACTTTTAATGTTTCAAATTTGAACTACTTGTACATGAGAGCCAGCCAGTTCCGTAACTAGGTATTTCCGTGTCCGAGGCAGATTGCTTGTATTGTGCCGTTTTCATTCACAACTATGTTTTTATATATAAAATATTAGTATATTTTCATCAGTTATTAATAAATACAGAAATTACAAAAAATTTGAAAGTAATAAAGATATAATAATAAATAATAATAAATATTAACATTGTATTACTAAGAAAACTAATCAGTCATAGTCCTTTATGACCCTAGTCATAACTGCACCCTGAGCAAGTGTCCCGCTTGTCTCGCTTTAGTTAGGGCGCTGAGGGGAGACCCTAATTAAGTCATTGTAGATAGTTACTCATTAAAAATAGGACATAGAATTTCTTCACTATTCGATTTAATTTAATTATCTACATTTGACGATTATTGATAGCCTCTTATTTTTAATCGAATTTTTATTTGCAAAATAGACTTATACAGCCTATACGATAAGAACGGTGAGAGGCGAGAGTAGGGGCGCTATCCATTTTCGGACCCGTAGAACACGATTCTCTAGAAAAAAATGTCTGATATATATATATATATATATATATATATATATATATATATATATATATATATATATATATATATATATATATATATATACAGTAGATGGTCTGATATTAGATACACAAACAGACGTGGCTCTCTCTCTGTGTATTTTATATCAAGCCCTAGTATACAGGGTGTGACCAATGGAATATAACATAAGATTTTCAAAAATTATGTTAAGAAATAAATTTATTTCTACATATTAAATACAAAACTTGCCAAAAAACAAATAAAATCGCAATATAAAAAATATTTTAAGCAAAATAGGGGTTGAACAAGTTGAAAAATGATTGTACATCGATATGTATTGCGTACTATGTCTGCAGTTTTCATACACATTATGTGTTACGCATTTATGTTTAATTTTACGTTCTCACAGTTCGACACATCATGTCAAATTACATCATCGGTAAACGCACTCTTGATACATACATATTGCCTCTTAATATTAAATAAACATTGCAAGTTTAATAAAATAATAAATAAATCACATCTCATATCATGTTTATGTTACTAATAATAAAAATCATACTGTACAATAAATATGTCAAATTTTTCGAATAAAAAGAATAAGAATACTATTTTTTATCTCTTTTCCGCAACGCGGTGTATTTTATCTTAGGCGTATCTATGTTAGACTTTACCTGTATATATATATATATATATATATATATATATATATATATATATATATATATATATATATATATATATATATATATATCAGACATTTTTTTTCATATATTATTATATTCCCATATATTATATTCCCACTACCTTTTGACATGTGTAGAGCCCCCCTATGGAAATTAAGAGATGAAATTTGGTAAGTGGGGCTCATTATAATGCACAACAATACTAGTACAATACTAAAGTGGGCTCAAATTTTGGGCAAATTTTGGATCCGACCCAAATTTTAAGGGAGTGGTGGGGAGCAACAAAACAGTAAAACTATTCCAAACCGGTTGCAAATAATGTTTCCGGTTGCAATTTACCTACAACATATCCAAAATTCAGCTTTCTAGGATGGTTTGGAGCCAGCAGAGGGGGAAAGAATGATTTTGGCTGGATCTAACGAGCCCACAGTCCCCCAGAATTAACTTAGAGGGTTGAGATTTGGTATGTTGATACAGTTCGTACCTAGGGCCTGCTTTTTGGAGGTTTAAATATTTTACCCCACCCCCTCCATTTTTAAGCTACAATTTCATGCTTTTTTGACGTTTCGAAGTTTGTACCACTCGCCCAGATCACCCAAATAAACCTAGACGGCTGAAATTTTGTATTTGGATTGAGTTAGTATCAAGGGCTGCCTTTCGGGGGTCTCAACTTTTAACCCTTACCCCCACCATTTTTATACCTAAAAGAACATAAGGGCCTTCCAGTTTACTATTTAAGGTCCTTTTTTAATATTTAAAAATAAAACACAAAGGCAATTGGCGGATGAGCATCGATAGGAATGCTCTTGTACGAACTGTGTTGGCTTTTTTCCTGCTAACTGCTATCGGCACAAAATTGAAATTTACTGAGGTTCAGCCCTTAAAACCTTTTTTTAATGCCCCAATCAGCCGGACAGTCATCATCAGTTTTGAAACCACCAAAATGACAAATCGCTTATAGTCTTTCAATCATATTTCGCTTGTAGACATTCAATACCGAAGATGAAGGGAAAAATTCGACTTCCGTGATGGGGCCCCGCTGCTCACGGCGTTTTTTTTACATTAGCTCAATATTACTATGTAAAATGTTTGTGAATCAAAAGTTCATAAATTAAGAATTGCACGTTTTTGAAACGAGCGGGCATGTGTTTTGAATTTTCTTACTTTTATTATTAATACCTCTTTCAGAAAAATTTTAGTAGACATAAATTTATCTTTTACATAATCACATTTTTTTGGTTTACTTATCGATATCTCAACTTGACTGGAAATTTAGACAGATCCTATGTTGTAAATTAACACAAAAAATGTTGATCCGAAGAATGGAGTCAATAAAGTTTAATTGAAATCAGCTGCAGGTCCATACGTTAAAAAAAAATTATTTAAATGTTAAGCATTTTAGTATTAATTTAACATCCGGGTACTGTACACACAAATATATATGTAATATGTCTATATTGGCTAGATAGGTACCTATAGTATATGTAAATCAGATGTTTCGATAGCAAATATAAATCATTTTAATGGTTCATAAAAATTGCATTCTATTCTATGTATAATATATAAATAATTTCGTTTAATAAAAAGAACTAAAAGAGGGAAGAAATAAGCCGTATATAGCAGCAATATGTACAATAAAGTTTTATACGCGAAGCCATAAAAAAATAGGTATTTCATATTTATTATATCTTTGCTATCTATACATTTTAATTATGAAAAATTAAAACAAGAAATGGATGTATTTCATGGTTATTTCACAATAAAACTTAAATAATAATTTTCCGGATCTATATTCCTAATATCTGTCTATTCGCGGCACTTAAATTACAATCCTTTATTCTCCTATCAGTGTAGGTACTGAGTGTTACATATTACATTTACCAAATCGAAATATTTTAAATATCATAAGTGCTCTTTCAAGTGAATTTCAATTTTGGAAAAATTCACTTATTACAGCGAGTGCCATGAAAAGACCTGCGCTCGGAATTATGGCAGAAATCCGTTTTGAAACATCGAGAAACCGAAAATGAGGTTCATTAAATTTTATATATATATATATATATATATATATATATATATATATATATATATATATATATATATATATATATATATGTATATATATATATATATGTATATATATATATATATATATATATATATATATATATATATATATATATATATATATATATATATATATATATATATATATACTACTCAAAACAAAATAAGGGCCACTCATGTTTTGCTGCATAAGTTTATTTTTATATAAGTTACAGTATAAGGTATGCTTACATTTAATTAAGGAACTAATTTTTTACTAAATAAAATTAATTTTAATACGATTAAATAAAAAGGATTTTAACATTTTTAGGATTTTATCATTTTTATAGTCATTTTTACAGTCATCAACAAACGCTCACGCTTTGAGTAAAAGCACACATTATGCAACTTTTCGGTGATTTAATATCGAGTATGCCCTCCCCTTTTTAAAACACATTCTTGAAGCCTCCTCGGCATGCTTTCAATAAGATGCCTTACGGTTTCATCAGGAATCTCCTCCCAACATCTTCTCAAGACATCAATCAGTTGTTGTTGGGTGTGCACATCCTCTCCGGCTGCTCTGACTCGCCGCTTTAATTGATCCCAAAGATGTTCTATTGGGTTCAAGTCAGGGCTATTTGCAGGCCACGGTAAAACCTGTATATTAGCCTCCCTGAGGACAGTTGTCGTCGCTCGAGCGGTATGCGCTCGGGCATTATCCTGCATCAGAATAAATCCGTCGGCCGCTCGTTGTGCAAAGGCGATCACATGGGGTCTGACAACCTGTTCGATGTAACTTTGAGCCGTTACAGTACCCTCGTTCAGGATAACAAGCTCAGTTTTGCCTTGCAAACTAATTCCACCCCAGACCATGACATTAGCACCGCCAAATCTGTCGCGTTCATGAATGTGACGATCAGAAAACCTTTTCCCACTTTTTCTCCACACTCTTACACGTCGATCATCACTAAAAAACTTCACCTTGCACTCATCCGTGAAGAGTACGTGACGCCATTCCTCCAAGCCCCATTCAAGGTGTTCACGTGCAAATCTTAAACGGTTTGCACGATGCGCTCCGGTCAATTTGGTACGGATTACTGGTCTTCTTGAACGTTGTTGGTCTTCATGCAAACGATTTCGTATGGTCTGATTATTGACAACAGAACCAGTAGATCGATGTAAGCGATTTTGCAGAGTACCTGCGGTAACAGTCGGCTCACGTCGTGCACACAGTCGAATGTAATGGTCTTCACGGGCAGTGGTAGCACGAACTCTTCCTGAGCCACGGCGTCGGGTTACACTACCGGTCTGCTGATACCGATTCCAAACATTTTGAATAGCCCTTCGTGAACAACCCAACTGCAGAGTCACGGAACGTTGAGATTGACCACCCTCAATCATCGTTACGGCTCGGGTAGCAGTAGCTTCGTCCATATGGTGTTGAATTCTCGGCATTGTAAAAATAAATGATTGAATAACACGCCAAACTTCAAAAAACAACCTCAGCAATCAATAATCTGGCACAAACTGATTTAAAATGAAATTCAAAAAAATTAGTAAAACTAACCATTTGACGCTGTGCGAGACAAAAAAACGTTTAAATCTTCCCCTCAACAATAATATCACTT